>CM054057.1:659742213-659997805 GCA_028641055.1 Alopecurus myosuroides
GAGGTGGAGAAGAAGATGATTGGCTAGATATATTGCTTTGCACTACACAACAACTAGTAAAACTGAAGCTCCAAGTGCTAGTAAACCTCCTACTATCAATGGTAAAGTAGTTGCTGTTAATAAAGTCCCTACTCTCTTGGTAAAACGTGCTAAATTGCCACAAACTTCTGAAATTGCTCCTGATAAAAGTGTTGAATTTTTAGAGATGTGGGAGATAATGGTTCCATTACTTTTGATGATAATAATATTGATTTTGATGATTGAAATATATCTGAAGTTATTATGTTTCTACAAAATCTTGCTAGAAGTCCCAATGCTAGTGTCATGAATATGTCCTTTACTAAACATATTACCAATGCTCTCATGAAAGTTAGGGAAGAAAAGTTGAAACTTGAGACATCTATCCCTAGAAAATTAGATGATGGATGAGAGCCTATCATTAAGATAAAAGTAAATGATTTTGATTGCAATGCTTTGTGTGATCTTGGTGCTAGTATCTCTTTTATGCCGCAAAAGCTTTATAATATGCTTCATTTACCACCGTTCGAACACTGTTATTTGGATGTTCATCTTGCTGATACTTCTAAGAAGAAACCTCTTGGTAGACTTGATGATGTTCTTATTATGGTTATAAATAACCTTTCCCATTTGATTTTGTTGTTATGAACATTGAATGCAATTCTTCTTTTCCTATTGTTTGGTAAGACCTTTTCTTAGAACTGTTGGTGCTATTATTGATATGAAAGAGGGGAGTATTAAATATCAATTTCCGCTCAAGAAAGGTTTGGAACACTTTCCTAGAAAGAAGATGAAGCTACCTTTTGACTATTATTGAAACAATATGATGTTGATGCTTCACTTAAAATACTTGAGTTGCCCTTTTATGCCTAGCTGAAAGGCGTTAAAGAAAAGCGCTACCGGGAGACAACCCGTTTTATTTCGCTGTTTTCAACCCGTTTTCTTTCTTTTATTTTGTGTGCTTTGCACCTAGGTGTTGTCTATTTCCTTAGCAACCCTGTTGTATCTTTTATTTTGATTTTTTGTTGATCCAAGTAAAGCCTCTAGTGGAAAGTTGAGCCTATATTTCGGATTTCTGCGCAGGAACAGATTTCTGCTATCCACTATTAATTCCGTTAAAAATCACATAAATTCAAAATGACCTGAGTTTTTTGTGATTAATCATGTGTTATATACGAACCTTTCTTAGTTTACTACTTTTTTATTTGAGCAACAGAATATTTTTCAAAAAATCAATTTTTACCTACTGTTCTGTTTTGACAAATTTCTGCCATTTATCGCATTTGCATCTTAATCTCTTTTTTTGGAGTTCTTTTGAGAAAAATAGTTTTAAAAGAAGTTGTGAAAGTAGCTAATGTTTTTTGAGTGTTAGACTTGTGATGAAACTGAACCATGTGAATTTATTATTTCAATTGCACTCACATTGCTAATGAAGATTGTGAGAATTTGATGTGAAGGAAGTTTTCAAGGGTCAAGAGAAGAGGATGATATGATGTGACCAAGAAGAGTGAAAAGCCTAAGCTTGGGGATTCCCCAGTGATACATCCCAGCAAATTCCAAGAAGACTCAAGCGTCTAAGCTTGGGGATGCCCAACGCATCCCCTTCTTCATCAACGAATTATCAAGTCACTTCTAGTGAAACTATATTTTTATTCGGTCACATCTTATATGCTTTACTTGGAGCGTCTTTTTTTCCAGTTTGCTTTTTTTTTGCTTTCATTTCGTTTTACTTTTTAAATAAGCTTGGTTGGACCCCAGCATTATTTTATTTTAGAGTGACACGCTCCGCTTTTTCATTAGAATATGTTGTATTCTTAATCTCTGTCTAGCTGCTGCATTTATTTAGCTCATGTTTTGCATGCATCTCTTATTAGAGTTGTTAGTTTTAGTAGTGTTATGTGAGTACTCTCATGTTTGCTTGATGTATCATAAAGAGTATTTTTGTTAAAGCATGTTTTTATGGTGCTTGTTGGGAGAAGAAAACTACTGCTTGAAGTAGAATTTATAACAGTACTAGTAGAAGCTTGAATAGACTATGGCTAGAACTTTTCATGCCATGCTAAATGTTATTTTAGTTTTAAATCCTTGTGGTTTTTGAGTAGCATGATTAGCCTCAAATAGCTGAGAGTGTTTAATTGTCTTGAAAGATTCATGAGTTGTTCTTGTCATAGTAAAGCATCAATATATGGTATTCTCTTTCGAATGTTTTATTTGGTTGACTTGGTGCATGCTCACACCATGTTTATGACTACAAACCAGTCATGAGTAGCCTCCATGACCACTTAGTTTTTGAACTTGTGATACTGCTTATGTTTTAATTAATGATGCCTATGTCGCTATGCATGATTATGGCTCTTATGCTCTCTTGATTTGTCGCTCCCAGTCTTTTGCTAGCCTCCACCTGTACTGAGTATGAGCTCTACTCGTGCATCCAAACTCCCTTAAACCAAAGTTTTTCCCATTGTGTCCACCATACCTACCTACATGTGGTATTTAACTGCCATTCCAAGTAAATTGCTCATGTGTTACCTTTAAAACCTTCAAAATTACTCCTGCTTTATGTTCCTATTTTGCTCATGAGGACGTAAATAGAGAATCTTTATCTCACTTGTTGATTGGATTTCACATCCTGGACTAGTGGCTTCATCCGCTTATCCAAATGATAGAAGAGCTGGCAGCGGGGTTCCCAGCCCAAATTAATGCAACAAATTCTCTTCACTATTTTTGCCCCAGATTTATAAGTCAAAGCATAATTGCGTAAACAAAAGAGAAATAGAGATGACCTTCTACACCAGTTGCATCCTTCACCATGGAAGCTAATCTTCGTTGGAGCGTTGCGGTGCCACCAAAGTGGAACACCGGGTAGCCCTCAAATGGCACATTGTATCTACTTCGAGTCCTTCCACCCATGTGGAGAGGCTCGAATCACTATGTTGCCGTTGAGGTTGACAACTAGAACCTTTACAAGGATGAAGCATGATACGTCTCTAACGTATCCATAATTTGATGCTCCATGATCATATTTGCCAATTGATACTTGGTTTCTCCCTTATTTACAGCATTTTGATACGTTTTCCGGGACTAACCTATTAACAAGATGCCAAGTGACAGTTCCCTGTTTTCTAGCTGTTTTTGGTTTTAGAAAAGTTGTTCTAGAAACACTGTCATAATTGGACCCCACAAAGCCCGAAGTTCCTATTTTCCCCGGAAGCATCCAGAACACCGAAGAGGAGTCGAAGACGGGCAACAGGGGGCCACACCATAGGGTGGCGCGGGACCCTCTAACCGCGCCACCTATGGTGTGGGGCCCCTGGAGCTCCACCGCCTTTGCCCTTTCGACTATTTAATCCCCCGGGATGGAAAACCCTAAACACCTGATAAAAAATCCCCGAAAAGTTCCGCAGCCGCCGTCACCGTCAACCCTAGATCAGGGGGTTCTGAAGCTGTTTCCAGCACCCTGCCGGAGAGGAGATCATCACCGGAGGCTTCTACATCACCATGCCTGCCTCCGGAGTGATGCGTGAGTAGTTCGTCCTTGGACTACAAGTTCGTAGTTGTAGCTAGATGGTTGTCTTCTCCTCATATGCCTCCATGTTTAGATCTCGTGAGCTGCCTATCATGATCGAGATTGATCGTATGTAATTCTATATGTTGTGTTTGCTGGGATCCGATGAATATTGAACTTATGCCAAGTTGATTATAGTATTTATATGCATATGCTATTTGTGATTCTACATGCTTTCTGTTGCTAGTGGTTGCTCTGGCCAAGTAGTTGCTAGTGACTCCAAGAGGGAGTATTTATGCTCGATAGTGGGTTCATGCCTCCTCACCGCCTTGCTCGAGTGACAGAAACATGAAGGGGGATGTGTTGTTGCCATTAGGGAGAAAACAACGGTGAGAGTGCCCGCGTGCATAATCATTGCTTACATTACACACTTTGTTTAATGCAGTTATCTGTTGCTTACAACTTAATACCTAAGGGGGTTCGGGTGATAACCTGAGGGTGGATTATTAGTCATAGATGCAGATGGATGTCGGTCTACGTATATTGTTGTAATGCCCGCACTAAATATCATAGTAGTCTTCATGTCATATATATGCACTATGGTGCAACCTTTATTTGTCAATTGCCCAGCTGTAATTTGTTCGCCCAGCATGCTATCTTTTATGGAGAGACACCAATAGTGAATATGAACCCGGTCCATTTTTCCACACTGTTAAACAAACCACAACTATTTCCTGCTTTCTTTACTTACTGCAAGCATACATCATTTTCCACACTATACGTCTAATCTTTGTTTTTAGCAAGACCGGTGAGATTGACAACCTCACCTTACTGTTGGGACAAAGTATTTTGGTTGTGTGCAGGTTCCACGTTGTTCCTGACACCGGTGAAGCGCCAGCACCACCGTTAGTGGCATCAACCTTCTTGGGATCCTCTTCCTCCTAAAGGATTGATAACCTTGGTTCTTAACTGAGGGAAATTCATGCCGCTTGCTCATCACACCCTCCTCTTGGGGTTTCCAACAACTCTGCCATTCAACAAAGCACACTCCACAAATTTTGAGGGTCCTCACCAAATCCCGGAAGCCACCAAGACTCCGGGATGCAAGATCCATGAGCTCTAGATCTTAGGGGACAACAATAAGGCTCCAATCTCCGATGAACTTGGAGCAACAAGGTTCTTGGCTCCAAAGAACTAAGAACAACAAGATCCCTAGGGGATGAGTGGGTTGATGACGAATCGGCTTGGTGAAGTTGTAGATCTAGATATTCTCCTCTAGATCCCAAGAGATCAATGGCTTTGGTTGGGTATTTGGGGAGAACCTTTAAGCTTGGAGGTGGTCAACAATGGTGGAGAGAGAGAGCTTATTTGACACCTCCAAAAGGTAGGAGACAAGTCCTATTTATAGTGAGGGGAAAGAAACGACCGTTGTGGGGTTTTTCTTGTGCAGCCAGGAAACCCGGCCTAGAGGCCGGCCTGCTGCCCGGGAGACCCGGCCTGAGGTGCAGAGAACCCGGCCTCTGGCCCGACCTAGGCCGACTAGCCAGAGAGCCTGGCCTGGGCTGGCCATCAGGCTGGCTTAGGCAGCGCCCGACCTGCACAGGGGAGAGCGCGGCCTAGGCTGGCCACCTAACAGACCTGCCCGGCCTTTGGCCCGGCCAGGCCGGCGAGGCAGTTTTTGCCTCCATCACCCCCCTTGATTTCTTCTTCCTCCTTCTTCTTTCTTTGACTCTTTTCTTCAACAAATAAGTGTTTTGACTTGTTTTCCTTTCTCCATTTTTGTGCTCTCCCAGAACACTTAAGCACAATTGTCAAATACTTCCAAGTGTTGTAATCAAACATCAAAACTAGGATTAAGGAACATGTCCTTTCAATCTCCCCTTTTTTATGTTTGATGACAACATATGGATTTAGATAAAAATGTTGATTGAAGCATTTGTGAGGGAAAAAGAATATAGAGAAGCCCCCCCCCCCATGTGTGTGCCCGTAATTATAAATTGTGTTGTCATACTGAGGGTACACATAATTTGGGCTATTTAGATCTCCCTATATGTTATAGTCCAAGATAATTTCTAGAGCTATATAGGTTTCCAATATTGCTTCATGATAGAGAATTAGGCATTTTAAGCTCTAGAGATTTATCTAATCAATCCATTGACATTTTATCATAAAATTAAGGTAAGATATGTATCCATGACAATTAATCATGTATGCAAGGATAGGATATCAGCTCACCATACTTTTCATCAAGGAATGAATATTTCTAGGATAAAAGTCTTGACCATAATGTAAATATTCGATGGCATAGTCCTCAATATCGAATAGATAGTCCAAAAATGACATAGTCTTACGATAGTCAAATAGGAGTAACAACCATAAGCCAAATAAGGAGTTCAACTAGGTAGAAAAAACAGAAAATGGCAAATGGATGCATGCTATGCAAATGCAAAGATCACTACTCTCCCCCTTGGCATCAAGACACCAAAAAGGGAGGACTCAAGCCACGAAGTCCTCATCATCTTGAGCTAGCCTGAGAGGGATTTTCTTTCCAAAATGGTCCAAGTGAGGTAGCATCATCGCCAAGCCAGTAAGTATGCTTGGACTTCCATGTGGACTCATCAAGTTCTTCACAACTCTGAGGACTCGGTGGGAGATGTAGGTGCTCCATGATCTGCCGCTGGTGACGACGGTAGGCCTTGCCCTTCTGGTAAGCCTAGAAGTCCCTGTTTTGATTATCCACAAAGAAGCAGTTCATCTTTTGTAGAGCCCGTTTGATGCTAAACTTCCGAGGACCCCTAAGAGCATGAACTGGAGAAGCATCGGGGGAGTCATTATGGGGAACCTCAACATGAGGTGGAGCATGAGCCCATGTAGAGCGTGGAGGAGGGGCAGCTGCGTCCTGGGAGGCGCTGAGAAGTGGGCGCATGGTGGGAACAATCAGGGAATAGTTGTTGATGAGCTGAGCATGAATCTTTGTGTTGATGAGGGTTTGAAGGTAAGATCCATAGATAGGAACCTTATTGTAACGAACCGTAAGCTGCAGCTCGTTCCACCTATAATCCAATACATCCAGCTTTTTCTTGTTCCTTTTGGTAGTCACAATATGGTGTAGAAGATTTATGATCCACCGGCGAGCAAGCCCCTTTTCCCCAAACTTGGCATGGATGGTGTTCCGGAGAATAGTGTGAGTCACATACCAAATATCTGAGAAGTAGGCGACTTTAGGGATGTGTTGAGAGCCAACTTTAGAGGAATAACAGTGTTTAAGAGCGGGGTTGGCCTTCATGATCCTCCGTTCATCACCATGAATCCGAACATATGAGAAGTGGCATTGAACGGGCTCCTCAATACCAAACAGAGCACCAAACTCGGCCAAAGTGGCATGACACTTAGTACCTCCGCTCATCCAAGTCATGGCACGTCCACCCTCAGTGGAAAAGTGAACTGTGGCAAAGAATTCCCGAAGCAGAGCGGGAGAAAACTGACAATCACGGTTCATAAGCTTGCTAATTTCATGATAGTCCATGACTTCCATTACCTCTGGCCACACTTCTCTAGCTGCATCAAGGTTAAAGAAATGTTGAGGAGCATGATCATTCTTCAGGGTGCAGACCAGAAACTCACGAACTTCCTGTTGCATCTTGCAATAAAACCGAGTGTCCCGGCAAGTACGGTGAGAAAAGGCATATGGATTGAATTTCATGCGATGATTTTCCCAGTCAATTGTGCTTAGACTCTCCCAGTTAT
This sequence comes from Alopecurus myosuroides, assembly GCA_028641055.1. NCBI lineage: Eukaryota > Viridiplantae > Streptophyta > Magnoliopsida > Poales > Poaceae > Alopecurus > Alopecurus myosuroides. The sequence continues at coordinate 659,749,484 of CM054057.1, forward strand.
CATGGACTAGCTCATCCTCATTGACAGGAAGAGGTGGCCCTGGCTGTTGAGTGGGAGTAGAGCCGCACGTGGCAGCAACATTCTTCTTTGATCGCTTACGAGCATAGGTGGTAGCCGCTGGACCCTTGCCTGAGAAATAATGAGCATGCATGTGCATATGCATAATGAGTGTACATGGTCATAATGAAAACGTTGGTTTTGTTTGATAGATTATTTAGAAGAGGATTAATAAGTGAGTAAAATGATAGTATGAGCAAGAAGATACATAGCTATGCATTGCGTGCAAACAAATCACTAGAGTGGTTTTCTAGGTCATAGAGATGAGGTAACACTAGTAGAAACCCTAAACGAGAAATCCCCAAAAAATTATAAGAATTAGAGTGCAAGGAAACATTTGGTGCAAAAAAATTACTAGAGTGATTTCCTAGGTTATAGTGATGAGGCAACACTAGTGGCAACAATCCCTAAACAATACGGTGCAAACAAATTACTAGGGTGATTTCCTAGGTCATAGTGATGAGGTAACAATATGGCAACAATCCCTAAACAATATGAGACCTAGAGTGCAATGAGGAGCCACAATACATGAGATCTCTAAACAAGATGAGATTAGAAAGGGTCAATTTGCAACAAACAAACAAAATTAGTACCCGAATTGGAAGCCATTGTGAGAGTCTTCAAACAATGAGATGAATCTCCTCCAAATCCTCACAGATGAGAATTTCGTTTGGAGGAGTAGGGGAGATAGAGGCTAGGGTAGCAGATCTGAGGAGAAGGGGGTTGGGATCGAGTCTAGAGGGGGGGGTGGGTTGAGAGGAGCTTGGGGCTGGGGACCCATGGTGGTTTTCGGCTTTGGGGGAGGGGAGAAGAAGATGGATCTAACCCCCCCCCCCCAACTCGTGACTTAAGTGAGCGCAGGGAAGTCAGCCAGGACGGGCCACAGGCCGGGCGCCAGGCCGGACACCTAACCGAGCCGGCCGGCCTCGACCCCGGCCTAGGCCGGGCATCCAGCGAGCGCCAGGACGGGAACCAAACTAACAACGCCGGCCTCGACCCCAGCCTAGGCTGGGCATCCTGCGGGTGCCAGGCCGGGCACCAAACCGACAGCGCCGGCCCCTAGGCCGGCCTAGGCTGGCCCTTAGGCCGGGTATTCTGAAAAAAAACTTCCCCTCCCTTTATGTTTTCGATTTTGAATGTTTTTTTTGCGTAAAAAAAATTAAGCATACTACCAGTTTTAACCAACATGAATACACGAATTTGTTCCAGATTTTTTAACAAGTTGTTTGACCATGTACTTAATGCAAAGTTTTCATGATGTATGAAACATAATGTTGGGCACATGGAGCAAAGCATTAGTATGATGATTTCCTCACACATCCAATGGAGGAAATAATAAAACCAGAAAAACAACAAAGCGCAACATTGGATGTGTTATGGAATAGAAGAGCGAATATGCATATGAGTTGAACACCAAATGTCTTATCAATACGAAAAACCAAAAAAAACTCGACTCTTCGATTTGGGCGGTGGCCTTAGCCACCATGTATGAGTATGCTTGATATGACACCGCGATATCTTGGGTGCATTGTCGAAACTCATCATTGAAGCACATTATGTCATTTGAAATGACCATTATGCATGATTCATTTATTTATGCTTATAGGAGTAGTGTCGACCCATTGATTGAGGTACACCCCCCCTATGTCTATGCGTACATCTAAGAGCCAAATAAGAGTCTAATAGAGGTGTGTATGCAATGTTTTCAATCAACTAAATTGCTTGCACATACAATATTGAGCTCACTCCTTAATTGCTTGAATCTCTTCTCATCTAGAGGTTTTGTGAGGATGTCGACAAGTTGATCTTTGGTGTTGACGTAGGAAAGTGAGATATCTCCATTGGCCACATGATCTCGAATGAAATGATACCGAATCTCAATATGCTTGGTCTTGCCATGAAGTACCGGATTGTGACCAATCTTTATATCACTCTTATTGTCACATAAAAGAGGCATTGTATTAATCTCAATTCCAAAATCCTTAAGATACTGCCTCATCCATAAGAGTTGAGAGAAACAACTAGCGGCGGAAATATACTCCGCTTCCATGGAGGAGGTGGCGATACAATTTTGCTTCTTGGAAGACCAACACACGAGTGACCTACCAAGGAATTGGCAAGCACCCGAGGTTGATTTTCTATCCACCTTGTCACCTCCCCCAATCCGCATCCGAATATCCCGCAAGATCAAAAGTTGTGTTTGATAGGTACCAAAGGCCATGTGTAGGAGTGTCAATCAAATACCTAAGAATCCTTTTGACCACAATCATATGGCTTTCCTTAGGGTTAGATCGAAATCTTGCAGACAAACCCACACTAAACTAATATCCGGTCTAGATGCACAAAGATAAAGCAAAGATCCAATGATATAAGGATAAAGTTTAGGATCAACCAGTATACCTTCTGATCCATAGTAAGATTCACGGTTGTTGATATTAGATAAGCTAGTGTCTTGGCATTGTTCATATCAAATTTCTTGAGCATGTCTTGAATATATTTTGCTTGACAAATAAAAGTTCCTTCATGATATTTCTTGATCTCAAAACCAAGAAAGAACTTCAATTCGCCCATCATAGACATGTCAAACTCACTTGTCATTAGTTTGGAAAATTGGTCTACAAAACTCACATTAGAAGATACAAATATAATATCATCAACATATACTTAATATACGAAGAAATTTCCATCCACGCTTTTGGTAAAGAGTGTGGGGTCAATTACCCCAAGTACGAAACCACGATCTACTAGGAACTCCTTTAAATGATCATACCAAGCACGTGGGGCTTGTTTGAGGCCATAAAAAGCCTTATGGAGGAAGTAGACATGGTTAGGATACCTGCAATCCTCGAACCCCGTGGGTTGTTAAACATATACCAATTCACTTAGAGGTCCATTTATAAAAGAAATTTTAACATCCATTTGATGCAAGATGAAGTTATGGCTTGTGGAAAATGCAAGTAATATACGAATGGATTCAAGTCTAGCTACGAGAGCGAAAGTTTCACCGTAGTCAAGTAATTCGACTTGAGAGTAGCCTTGAGCAACCAATCGAGCCTTGTTGCGAATCACTTGCCCAGTAGAGTCTTTCTTGTTCTTGAACACCCATTTTATTCCAATGACATTGTGATCCTAGGGTCTTTCCACTAGGGACCATACTTTGTTTCTTTCAAAATTATGGAGCTCTTCATGCATAGCCATAACCCAATCTTCATCTTCAACATGAGAGACATATGAGTGAAAACCAAAAAACTTGAGCACTTGACCACGAGTGGATACACTTCTTCCCAAGCCACCAATAATATTCTTTTGATAATGTGACTTTTGTTGCAATCTTGAGGCTTGACGAGTCATGATACGAATTAGTGCATGATCGGCATTCTCATTTGAGGAATATCCTCATCATTTCCTTCATCAAGACCATGATCTATTTGTAGTGGAGTTCTTGGTGAAGAGTCACCAAAATCATTTCCACCATTATCATTGGGTGGATCTTGATCACTTTCTTGATGAGTGGTATCAACTTGAAGGTCTTATTCTTGTTCTAGGTATACTAATTGATTGGTGGTTGATGTAGAGGGCTCCACTTGCGTAGAGCTAGTCCCATCCACATTTGCCACAAGGTCTCCCTCAATGGGTATAAGTGGACCTATACCCATTCTTCCTATGGCTATGGAGGAAGGTTCATCACCTACATCATCAGTCAATTTGCTCCACTTGGGAGCCATTATCCTCATGAAACTCTACATTCATATATTCTTCAACACACCCGTGGATATGTTGTAGACTCTATAAGTGTGAGAGTTCGTGGCATAACCAAGAAATATGCCTTCAAAAGTTCTAGGATCAAATTTAGAAAATCTAGTCCCTTTAATGTAAACTTGACATTTACGCCCAAAAACTCAAAGATACTTGAGGTTGGGTTTGTTATCGGTTCGGAGTTCATATGGAGTCATACCAATCATCGGACGAAGGAAGATTCGGCTAGATAGATGACAAGCGGTGTTGATGGCTTCAGCCCAAAAGTTATATGGGGATTTGAACTCGGCCATCATAGTTCTTGCCATATCAATAAGTGTGCCATTCTTCCTTTCTGCTACACCATTTTGTTGAGGGGTGTACGCATAGGAATATTGATTTCTTATCCCCTCTTCACTCAATAATTCATCCATGGTGTAGTTCTTGAACTCGGACCCATTTTCACTCCTAATTGACAAGATCTTGGTGTTATATTGGCGTTGCACTTCCGTGGCCTAAGATATGAACTTTTATTGAGTCTCACTCTTCCTCTCGATATAGAATACCCAAGTGTATCTTGTATAATCATCAACAATCACCACAATACTTTTTGCCACCAATACTATCATATGTGGGAGTCCCAAATAAGTCCAAGTGAATACGCTCAAAGGGCCTTGTTGTGGATATGATTGATGTCTTGGGATGATTCTTCTCATGCATATTTCGGGCAATACAAGAGCTACAAGGGAGATCTTTGGAAAAATTCACACTTGTTAGTCCTACCACGTGCTCACCCTTCACAAGAGTTTGTAGATTTCATACCAACGTGGCCCAAGCGGCGATGCCAAAGCCACCCCACGTCGGATTTAGCCATTAGCCAAGTGGCGATATGTGTAGTTTATTTCGAGAAATCCACTATATACATACCGTTTTCCACAAATCCAACAAAGGCTACTTTAAGAGAAATGGTGTGAAGAACAAGCACGTGATGACGCCCAAATACACATGTAAAATGGCATTCACAAAGTTGCAAGACGGAAAGAAGATTATAACCAAGGGACTCAACAAGGAGGACTTTCCAATGGATGAATCCGGAGAAATGACCACCTTGCCATGTCCCAATACCTTAAGTTGTGAACCATCACCAATAGTTACATGAGAAAATTTGGGAAGTTGGAGCTTTAGGTCATCTAACACTTCCTTGCTTCCGGTCATGTGTGCGGAACAACCACTATCAATCATCCATGATGTTCCACCGGAAGCACAACCCTGCAATGAATCAACTTATTGTCTTAGGTACCCATTTTTGGATGGGTCCTTTCTTGTTAGTCACAAGGGTCTTAGGAACCCAAAAATCATACTTGTAATCATCACCATATGAGGTGCCAACATATCTTGCATAAACATGACCATCAATAGATTTAAGAAGCACATAAGATGGGTTGTACTTTCCTGCAAAGTTGTTGTGAGTAGTAGTGTTCCTAGGAACAATACTCTTAGCAATTATATCAAACTCATCTTCATCATTATCCAACTCCCCCTCCTTCAAAAAAACAATAGAGTTAATGGAGGGAGTTGACTTCTTCTTGTAGGCCACCTTAGAAGTGGAACCAAAACCAAGGTCTTCCTTGCCAATAACTCTCTATTGACTACTCAAAAGATCATTAAGGTTCTTTTACCCTTGGATACATGTGGAAATACCTTTATTGAGTTGGTCCTTCAACCTATTGTTCTCCTCAATGAGAGTTGCCTTGACACACAAAGGGTTAGTAGCACAAGAGTTTGCATTTATATTTTTTTAACCCTTTTAAGGTCTTGAGCTCATTTGACATTGTTAAATGATCAATTTTAAGCTTATCAAAATCCTTAATGAGATCATTGTAACCTTAGTTAGTTGCATCATTTAAGGCCATGAATTATGTTACCTTAGCAAATCATGCTCACAATCAAGTTTTACTTTAGCTATGTCAATTGCAAAGGTATCCTCTATGCTTTCTCTAAGGAAATGTGATTCATCTAGAGCTTTCTCAAGCTCTTCAATTTAACTAGCATCATCACGAGAAAACTTTTCAAGTAATGTTATTCTCTCCTCATGTTCATAAATGAGGACATGTGCCTCACTTAATTGATCCATGAGAGAGACAAAGATAGACTTAGTTTCTCCTTCTAGTTTCTCCACAAAGTTTGTCAAGGGGTTTTCCTCAACACAATTTAATAGTGAAGGAGTAGAAGAGTTTTCATGTTTGAGTGTAGGAGTCACCTTTGGGGATATACCCTTGGCCATGAAGCACTTGTGACTCGAGGTCCCCTTGTTGTCATTAGGGTTGGAGAAGAGAGAGCTTAAGTTAGGAGGTACGACGCCCTTAGCCATGGCCGCCATACCTACTTGTTCATCATCACCATCACTCTCTTCACCATCGGACATGTACTCAACTTCTTTTGCAATCAATGCCCTAGGAGGGCCTCTTTTGATGAAGTTCTTGGACTTTGGAATGAAAGTGGATTTCTTGATAAGTCTTCCACCATTTTCAATTCTACTCTTGAAGGGCACTCGGCGACAAAATGCTCGGTATCTTCACAATTGAAGCAAGTCCTTGCCTTCTTCATGCTTGAGACTTCCTTTCCCTTGTTCTTGGTGGCATTTGATCTAAAATCTCCCTTTTTCCACCACTTCTGTTGAGCAAGGGCCAAGCATTCTTCATGTGATGTCTTCATCTCTTTCTCGGAGATCTCATGTGTGGATCCATCATCATCACTTGAGTCATTCTTGTCGTGGGGTAATCACGGCAGACGTTACCGGGGTAACTGATCTTGGGGCAAGGCGACACAGGCGTTTGGGAGAGGGTTTAGCTCAGAGGAAAACATGATGCAACTCGATCTGGTAGCCGGCAATCAAAGTCGCTGAGTCTCCGATCTTGATATAATAACTCAACTCTGGGGTTACACTAGATGCTCGATATCGAGCGGTATTGCTAGGGTTCTTATATCTCAAACAACTACTCCTAGGGGTCGGTTTATAAAGCACCCGTACCCCCTGGCTTACCCTCCAAGGCGCACCCTGGATCCTACCCGGACACGGCGCACAAACCCTAACTTTCCTTTACCATAACCCACAATCCGGGTTACTGGGCCTACAAACTTGGGCCTTCCAAAAATTTCTTTATCCTTAGCCGGATCCTGTGCAGCGTCCTTTGGGCCGGGTTACTCCTTGGAGTTTGGCCTACCGGGTTATTATCCCCCCATCAGTAGTCCCCAGAATAGCCTGGGCTTCACGGATCCTTCCTTGAAGCGCTCGCTATTCCCTGCAAGGATATCAAACACACAAGTATGTGGAGGCCGGGTTAAGGTGCCTTGATAGATAGCTAGGCCTTACTCCATGGTGGCCATATAGTAACCCGGCTCTTCCCCAAATACCTAACTTACCTTTCCAGGTCTAAACCCCAAAATGTCAAGATTCTATACTTGATAATTGACCCTGATATCACGGGATGGATCTCTTTCTCCTTTTCGTTCAGACACCTTGCTCAACATTTAAAGCGCATCTCGCAAAAAATCAAATAGATAGCCGTTTACTCCGCAACTCCCGGCTCCCGCTCGCTGAACCGGGCTTGTCCACTCGCGCTATAAATAGGCTCCTTGGGGGTAACCCGAACCCTAACGGCTCATTTCCCCCACTCTTCTTCCTTTCTCCCTCCGTGCTCATCCTCACCGAGCGCCACCACGGAAATCCCGCGCGCATCACCGGAGCCCATTGGCCGGAGGCTGCGCTCCGCCACAGCTCACCCCGCGCCGCCGCCAAGATCCACCGGCAAATCTCCATCCAGCCCGTCAGGAACCGCAAAAGATCACCAGGCTTGCGCCATCTGCCTCTGCAAGGCTTCACTCAGATCTCCTCCAGTAAGCCTCTTGCATCCATTAATTTGCCCTTGCAATTTCTTGATTTCTCCTCAGATTAGATCCAAATCAACCCGCCAATGATTTCTCGGCCATGCCGAATTAGGTTGCTAGTATTCTTTCTAGCTCGCCCAATAGATAAGATATAGACTCCAATTCACTCTCCTACTACCTGCAATCATTAATTTCGCCACAAATTTGAAGATGGAATTTCCAATCTAGGCTCGAACCACTCAAAATTTCCGCCTTTGCCTCAATCACCCGGCTAATCCTCCCCTTTCCAGTTCCTTTTATTCGCACTAAGTGCCTGTGCAGCCATCCATCGTCCTCAAAAGCTCCTTCAACGCTTAGATCCCCATAATTTTTGCTATAATACTTGATACCCGAATAGTTCGAACCTCACTCTGCAAACTGACACCCGGATAATACGCAATTTTCGTGTCTCAATATTACCTTGCCGATACTTGGCCGGCTCACAGCTTCCGTGTCTTATTCCTTTTATCCTTCTACCTTGTGCTTTGCAGGTCAACCACATGGCTCCCAAAAAGCAGGGAAAAACTCCAACTAAAGCCAAAGCCACCACCTCCATATCCGCCAACTGGGCGCGGTCTACGGTCACCAAGGCCATGTTGGAGGAGTTGGTCGAGCTGGGAGTTCTTCCTCCTCAAGAGGATATCCAGTGGAGGGTGCCGGGCAAGGAGACCCGGCCTACCCCGACGAAAGATGAGGTAATCTGTTTCGTGGAACATGTGACCCGGGGCTTCCGTCCGCCGGGTCACCCTTTCTTCCGTGATGTCCTAAGCCATTACGGCCTTCGCGTTTTTGACATCGGGCCTAATTCTGTATTAAATATTTCCCACTTCATCGTCCTTTCCGAGTCATACTTGTGCACTCCGCCAAGTCTGGCTCTTTTCGTTGAGCTTTTTCAGTGCAAACTGTGCCGCGAAAGCGGGGACGGGGCGCTTCTCGCTTGCGGCGGGGTTTCTATCCAACGCCGCAAGAATTCTCTGATGCCACCCCTCACCCTTAACTCCCATGTAAAGCACTGGCAGCTCTCATACTTTTACTGCCAAGACACCTCCCCACCCGGCCAAAAGAAACTGCCGGGTTACTCAGAGGGCCTTCTTGACATCTCTGAGAAATTTGGTGCCTTTGCCCCTGACTCGGACAGGGAGGCAATTCAACCTCTGCTAGCCAAAATCACCACTCTCACGGCCCAAGGTCTCATCGGGCTCAACCTGGTGAAGACTTGGGTCGACTTCCGGATTCAACCCAATTCCATCCGCACAAAGTTGATGTGCGAGTATTCGGGGCAATCTACAGACCCGCTCCGGTACTCTGACAACATCTTCGCGGCTGGTGACACTCATAAAACTATCAAGGGTTTTCTGACGGAAAAGCTTGAGGTGATCCGGAACATATCCGGATTAGAGCCCTTCACACTCGAGAACCCAGCCCCCAAGGTGAAAACCCAATTTTGATGTCTTTACCTTTGCTCTTTCCACTCGATACAGTTGATGACCCTTGTACTGATACTTTTCAGGCTGATGATGATTTTTGGAAGATCAACACTTCTCCTAGATCCGAAAGTCCAGAGGAGCAAGAAGAAGCCGTTAACTCGGATGAAGGTGCTCTCCGGATTTCATTTGGTTCCTTTAAGCTCATCATAACCCCTTCATTTTCCAACTTATAACTTTGATGATATCCAGAACAAGAAGATGACGAAGAAGAAGACACCGACGGCAAAGCAGAATCCGCCAGCGACGAGGAGGAATTGGAGCCGACAGTCAAAGTCGGATCAAATAGAAAGTCCCAAGAGGCCACCTCCAAGGTTTCACATCACCTCCTTGCATTCAATTCGTATTCCTTTAATGATATGCATGAGCTACCTTGACGTTGTTCCACTGGGCATACTCGAAGGAGTCTCCCATGACCAAGCGCAGGTCAACTCGAAATCACCCGGGTGATGGTGCTCTTAACCCGGGTATTTCATCGACTCCGACTCGGCGGGCTGGTATTTACCCTATCCTTTCTCGGACGAAACATTCTTCTTGAACCATTCCCTTATGAACTCTCACTTGATACTTTCCAGCCTCTCCCGGGTCCAGCGACGGATTCCCTTCGGACTTCGCGGTGAATACCGGGTAAAATACTCTACCATGTTTTCATCACCCTTCCCTGATTGTACACTAACTGCTCACTCATAATATCTATAGGGCCACGGTCGTTACTAGCGACCAAGAGGATATGGAGACCGAGGGCCCGGGTAAGGGGAGCCTGGCTGATAAGACAACAGCCGCGTCTAGCGGCGAAGGACAAGCGTCACCGATAAACCCGGACACGCAAGAAGCCGAGTATCCGATTGCCTCCCACGCAAGCAAGAAGAACAGAGTCACAACCTTGGGTGCAGAAGAAGGAACATCGGATTCCGACATACAAATGACCCGGGTGCCACCTCCCCCTAAGAAGAAAACTCCCTCTCGGAATTTCCCAGGCCCCGGGTCCTCTGATACGGGTAAAGACACTTTTAATCAATTGATGAACACTCTCCTGACTATGAAGACCTCAGAGAGCAATATCTTGGAGCGCATGGCCACAGAGCACCAGGTAATAACACTTGACATCTCGTGGTGCATGCCTAGTCCCCAAGTTACGAGCATGACTTACTAAAGTTATGTTTGGTACTTTACGCAATACTCAGCTTACCATAATATCCGACTGATACTTGTGCCCCTTGCCACTTACAGGCGCAGATAACCCGGTCTGATGAAATTTTACTCAAGACCGAACAACTTCTTCTTGCCGAGGTAAAGCGAAGGGAAACCCTTGAGGATGACATAAAAACTCTGAAGAAGGATGTTTCTAAATACAAGAAAAAGTGCAATACCGCTCAGATCGCTCTGAAGAAACTATCGGACCAGGTCGCCGATACTTATCAGATCTTGCTTAGTAAGTTTTTGCTGCCGATTGACTTCATGTCTTTTCTTTATTATATGATACTCGGGATTACTGATACGTTCGTTCTTTTGTTTCAACTGTAGGTGCCAACCTTGCGACCCCCGAGGAGGATGCCATTGTCAAGGCTAGAACCCTGAAGACTGTGCTCCGGACTTTCTTTGCCGGCACAAAATTTATACTGGATTCCGTGAAGTGGCCTACGGAGGTATATCCAGGTGACGAAAATCTCATCAAAGCCTGCTCCACCGTGCCTGGCTGGATCGAAATATGGAAGCGCTCGTCATGCCGGATTGGTATGACCCGGGCCTTTACCCTGGCTAAGGCTTACTTTCCAAAGCTTGACCCGGCAAAGATGATATCCGGGTTTCCAGAATTTAAAGCGGATGGCTCCAAGTTCACACCCAAGGACTTCAAGGCCGTACATCATGCAGTGCGTCATTTGGCCACCACTTTGGCCGATAGTATGGATCTGAACACGATTATGAGTTCATATGACGCCGAAGGCAAAATTGTTACAGAGGAAGCACCCCCGCCTTTTGATATTTTGGAGAAATGGGCTGCTGATTCGGCTAAGAAGAGGGAAGCAACTGCGAAGAGAGAGGCCGAGTTATCAGGGCCAGCCACCTCTACCCCAGCTGTTCCTCCACCAGCCCGCCCTGCCGCAAGGAATCCGAGTGATGATGCCGGAAAAAAGCAAGTCCAGGAGCAAGACCCAGAGGGTAAGGGCAAAAATGTGGACTCTACTCAGGAAGTCGAATGAGCAAAACGCCATAAGAATACTTCAATCATTTGATGTTTTTACTCAAAACAAGTATTCTTTTGATGGTGCGCCTGTGCACCCTTGATACTAGTATCGCAACTTGTAACGCATTTTAATTCTGTGCTACACCTCGTACCTTTCTAGGCCTTTTGATGAACTTGATACTTGCCTATTTTTGGACTTATTCTTGATATCCGACTTTCTTTTTATTTCCTTCTTTATTTCCGAGTACCGTGGGTTTTGACAGGTGGACTTTTCTTTAAGTCCCCAAGTTCCCACGACTCGGACATTGGGGTCTTTCGAGCTTAGCGATGAAACAGCTTGACTCTGTTTCGAAACCCACAGTCCCCAAGGCCCGAATCTCCGAGTCTGTGGTGTGTGGTTTTTTCGAAGAGAACAAATCTGTTGTCGCTAAGTCAAAACCTGGAATTGTTTCATATGGATAATGAAGTTATGCTTGATAAGCGTTGAGTTTCCAGCTATTAGCCTTGTACTCTGCATAACTTGTGGTTTAGATGACCCTTTTGACTATCTTGTACTGTAAGCCGGCTTTCGCGTGGATACCATGTTGTTACATCTATACGAAAACAGGGTCAGGCAAGTCCCATTGGGCTTCATGGCTGATTGTAATCGTAAGCGAGGAGATCATGCCACTTTAGTGCGAGTCACATCGAGCTTAAGTAAGAAAAGTCAAGAAAAATTGGCTCCTTTGTCCAGTTATAAGATTGCAGCCGTACTCGTTTGCGAATAATCGGCCCTTATAACTTATAGGCATCAAGGCCGGGTCTTTGGGTTTGTGGCTGTGCTACTTGAGCAACCAGCCCCCGCGGCCTATATATACTCAATGTTCTTAATGATACTGATGTATTGATGTCTCATGGATATTACTTACTTGTAATCGGAGTAAATGCTGTAACAAGATAGGACTTGATAACCATCTCTTTATTGATGCGAGAAAGTTTGGATCAGCAGGCCGCCTCATTAAAAACCTTCCAGTCCCCTTAGGTACCCTGGGTAGGAAAAGAGCGCGTCTGAAACCTGCTGCCCGTTACATTGTTTAGTTCTTCTTGGGCACCGGTCCCGGGCTGGCGTGACCGATACACATTCTCCACATGTTTGACTTTTTCATGATGAGTACCGGGTTTACTAGCCAACCCGGGTGAGGTGTTTCCATGACGTGGCTGGTTGTGAGCGGCCGTGCAGTTTCTTCTCTTATAGCGGATTGTTTGGGGGGTCATCCTCGATAAAAGCCACCATTTTAGTATCTTGTGCTACCTTGGACTTTGCTCTTTCGCCTTCAGTACTCGGCCTTTTTGATGTGGTTCTGTCCTCCGGGTCTGCTTGAGACCGGTAGTGCTTGAGTTCTTCTTTTCTACAGGCCTGCTCGGCCATTGCTGCATCTCCTTCATCACATTCAGCTGCTATGTCTTGATTTCCATGTATGGTAATGGTCTTCTTGGGACCTGGGATTTTTAGCTGTAGATACACGTAACACGGCCTAGCCATGAATTTGGCGTAAGCCGGCCTTCCGAATAACGCGTGATAAGGGCTGCGCAATTTGACTACCTCAAAGGTGAGCCACTCAACTCGATAGTTATCCTTTGACTCCCCAAAAGCTACCTCCAATGCGATTTTTCCCTCGGGGCATGCTGAATGACCCGGCACTATCCCATGAAAAATTGTTGAGCTTTTTTGTAGCTGAGACTCCTTGAGGCCCATGCGTAGGAAGGTTTCCCAATACAGTATATTGATGCTGCTTCCACCATCCATCAAAACCTTTTTCAGCTCATACCCATTAACCTGCGGTGCGACTACTAATGCCAAGACTCCCGGGTGTTCCAGTCTTTCTGGGTGATCCCTTCTGCTCCATGTTACCTCCTGTTCTGACCATCTCAAGTATCTCGGGACAGCTGACGAAACTGAGTTGACCGCTTGCTTCAGTATCTTTTTGTCCTTGTTAGAACCTCCTGTGGTATGCACATGATATTGACCCAACTGTTTGGGGTTAGCCTGGAAACCTCCTGCCCCCCTTGGTTATTACCTTGATTTCCAGCTGCCGGGTTACCAGCTGGGGGTGGGCCGTTGCCCGGGTTTCCCCCTGGACCCGGTCCTCCTCCCCGTCCTGCACCTCGCATAGCTCTGTTCACTTCCTCATTTTTCCATCTTTGTAAGTCAGCGCACTGCTCCAAGGAGTGGTTAGCTGGCCTGCCGTTCCTGCTGTGCTTCGGGCATGCCATTCTGAATATGTCCCAATTGTTACTCGGCCTTGGTGGTCCTTGATAGTTTCCTCCACTGTGATTACCTCCGTTGAAATTTCCTTCTGCTCTGGGTCTCGAAGACCCGGCCTTGTGTTGGCGACAAACTCGGAGCCTCCTTCAAACGGGCGCTTGTTCTGGCTATTTCCGTTATTACCCGGTGCTGATCCATTGCCGGTTCTTCCGCTATTACTTGTGTTTGCTTTTACCTTCTTGTCATCAGCTTCCTCCTCTGTAGTATCTGTCGCAGCGTGCTTGTTGCACGCATCCATCAATTCTCCCATTGTAACTTCCGACGCATTTCGACTTGATTTCATGCGAGTTAACTTTTGCACTAAAGGTATATACTTGCATGTTTTTGCCATAGCTTGTAGTGCATCCTTGGGCTGAATATCCGTGGACGAGTGAAGTATCTCCATAACCCGGCGCACCCAACTGCGCCGACTCTCCCTTCTTCTGGACGCATCGCTCTAGATCATCAATAGTGAACAATTTCCTGCACGTCCCATGAAAGTGCTTGACAAACGCGGTCTTCAATTCCTCCCAGGACTTGATCGATCCTTCCGGCAAATTGGTGAACCACAACTTTGCTGCTCCTTCTGACATCATCAAGTACATGAACTTGGCTTGGAGATTCTCGGATGCGTTGCGAATCGACATTGCCATCTCATAACTACTTAGCCATGTTTCCGGATCCATAGTTGGCTCGTAATTCACTACCTTCCCTGGCTCTTTGAATTTCTCCGGTAAGGTTCAGCTCTGATATCGTCCGAGAGACACTTGGGTCCTGCAAGAATGGTCGAGGCCGGCCTTGCTCGAGAAACGTGTGACCCAGCGGGGGGCGCGGCTGGGGGCGGCGCTGCGGGTAATCTATGCGCTGCAGATCCGGCCGCGGCCCTCCGAGCCCTGGAACTGTCCACAACAGCCTGTGCTGCTGATGCTGCCTGAACACGGGGAGGAGGCGGCATTTGCTGCTGCTCTTCCCTCCGCCGTGCCGAACTTGTTTGGATATTCCCTTGTTGCTGACTGGCGTATGGCGTCCCGTGCATCCCACTTCTATGATCCGGATAATTGGCTTGCTGCGCCACCGCAGTGTGCAACAGATCGATTGCTTGCCGGGTCTTCTCTGCATGGGGTGACTCTCCCACGGGGATTTGATTTAATGCGAGTGTTGCTGCATACATGTTGTCCATGGGATTGTTGTAGTGACCTGCTGGTGTGCGAAATCGTGATGGTGGTGGTGGCGGTGGTGGTAGATCGTTGCCGGTTGTGATTCTAGTCTGTGGTGGGGGTAACCCGGCCCGCTCATTTGCCGGATGTGTCCCCGCTGTTGCCGGTTGGGGTGCGGTTCCCTGGTTCACCACTGGTATCGGCTGATCCTGAGGTGTGATAAATAAAGTAGCCGGATTAATAACCCCGCCCGTTGCTGGTAACCTAGTTTGATGCCTTTGATGTACTCTAGATGTTTCCTCCCGGAGCCGAGTTTCCAGCGCATCCAGCTCACGCTGCCGCGTGGCCATCCCTTGCCTTTCTGCCTCTACTTGCCTTCTTTGCTGTTCCAGCGCACGACGAGCCACATCCAGATCCCTGGCACGTTCCGCTGCGTTTTCTGGAGTGATAACCGTTGCAAGAACCGTGGGGTCTAGAATCAGATTATTATCGAATAAGGCCGGGTGACGCGGGTTCGAAGGACCCGCCCCTGGTGTCCGGTTTCCCAGGAATTCGAACGTATTTGCGTGCAACTCCTCGTCTGCTGCGCGGCTGGTCACTGATGCCGACTCTCCATCAACCCGGGCCAGAGCCGGGTCTCCGTTAGCCGCGTCCTGCTGCTGGGCCAATGCCTGAGCCGCCCCGACTGCTGCTGCAGTTGCGTTCTCTTGGTTGAGATTGGCCGCGGGAGCTGTGTAGACCGCAACTCGGCGTATGATACTCGGTGTAAATTCATGCTGTTCTTCTCCGGCGTTATTCTCCTCGTACCGGTTCTCCAGCAGATCCAGGATAGACTCGGTATCATCCTCTCTCTCGACCCGGTCGCGCGGGGTCCATGCCGGCTCCTCCGGCTGTTCCCACTTCGCGATGGGTTCTTCCGCCGGATATGTCGTTCCGATCGATTCTTCATCATCTGATCGGATAGAAGTGGCTTCCCCTGACACAGAATCAGATCCAAAATTGTCAGGGATCGAACCGGAAGTACATACCATACCAATGAAGACGCTGATCCGGCCGATTGTCACGACAGATCCGGATTCGAGGTAATCCGATTCTGGCCCCCAGCCGGAATCGTCCACCGTCTTTTCTCCTTTGTGGTCGATGTAGATCTCGCCGACGACAAGATTCTCCATGTTCTTCCGAGCTTCTCCCGTGATGTAAACACCTTTGGACGCAGGCCCCACGGTGGGTGCCAACTGTCGTGGGGTAATCACGGCAGACGTTACCGGGGGTAACTGATCTTGGGGCAAGGCGACACAGGCGTTTGGGAGAGGGTTTAGCTCAGAGGAAAACATGATGCAACTCGATCTGGTAGCCGGCAATCAAAGTCGCCGAGTCTCCGATCTTGATATAATAACTCAACTCTGGGGTTACACTAGATGCTCGATATCGAGCGGTATTGCTAGGGTTCTTAGATCTCTCAAACAACTACTCCTAGGGTCGGTTTATAAAGCACCCGTACCCCCTGGCTTACCCTCCAAGGCGCACCCTGGATCCTACCCGGACACGGCGCACAAACCCTAACTTTCCTTTACCATAACCCACAATCCGGGTTACTGGGCCTACAAACTTGGGCCTTCCAAAAGTTTCTTTATCCTTAGCCGGATCCTGCGCAGCGTCCTTTGGGCCGGGTTACTCCTTGGAGTTTGGCCTACCGGGTTATTATCCCCCCATCAATTCTCTTCATGGGGAGTGGCCTTGTCCTTCAAGGCAAGAGAGGGTCTCTTCATTCCATTTCCATGGGTCATGACATCACCGGAGGTTTGTTTCATGACCTTTAGAGTGATGAAGAGACCCAAAACATTATTGGGGGATAGATCCAAGTAATCGGCCCTTGATTGCACATTCATCACCATGTGTTCATTGTATGGAATCAAGGTGAGTAGAAATTTCTCCTTGACCCAATCCTCCGTACAATCCTTGAATCCACAATCTATCATGTCATTTACGAGAGACTCGAGTCTTCTAAACATGTCTTCAATGTTTTCTCCATCACTTAAATGATAGTTCAACTTGTGTTTGGATAATTGACTTCATGGATCGTTGAAGGTTTGCCGTCATACATATAAACAAGGCAATCCCAAGATTTATTTGCACTTGAGAAGGACTGGATGTGATCGACTCCTTCCTTTTCCATTGCCTTCTCCGACATGTGCATGGCATGAGCGTTGAGTTGCTCATCTATTATTTCACTTGAGCTTAAGTTCATGGGATCCTTTGGCTCATACCCCTTATCGACAATTCTCCATATTTGCATTGAAGAGCCGCACATGTAAGACATGATGGAAGCTTTCCAATTAGTAAAACAATTCCTATCTACCATAGGAGGTGGACCAAGATGATTAACATGTGGATGTTGAACATTAGGAGCATTGCTACAAGAAAATTCAAAGGAATTTCCATTACTACCATTTCCAGGTGTCGATGTTGAGGATGCTTGCTTAGATGCAATGGGATTTGCATGTTCATCTAAGACAACATTCTCTCTAAATTGATTAGATGATGATGTCAATTCCTTTATTAGTCCCTCCATCTTTTTCTCGGAGCTATCAATCATAGCTTGGATTAGCTTTTGAATACCCTCCATGGTGACGGGATCATTAGCCATCCTTTCCTCCCCTTTAGGCGGTAAAGCCCTGAATAAAGAGACGAGGCTATGATACCAATTGAAAAATCGAGAGGATAACTAGAGGAGTGGGGGTGAATAGGTTAACTACAAATTTTAGCTTCTTTTTCGATTTAAAAAGATAGTGCTCAAATATAGATTGTCTAATGGCCTAGAGCTTGTTCCTTGGGACGTAGTGCATCCTTCTCTCTTTTTGGTATCCTAATGCCAAAGGGGGAGAAGATCTAGAGATTGCGGGATTTGCTAGGGTGGGCTGCTTTTTTTATCTCTCGTGTTTTTCGAACTTTGTTTTCTTCATGGCCGTTTATTCGTGGATTTCCTATTCGTGAACTTATATTATCGGGAGGCATGTCTCCTAGTTATGATTATCTATGATGTTTTAATTCCTATCGCATTGTTGGATTATGACTATGCAAATACCCGTGTTGTCATCACTCACCAAAAAGGGGAGATTGAAACCTTGTCGTGGATGTGGAAAGACAGATGCCATAGGATGTCTTAAGGTTGGGGCCGATGGACACTGTGGGTATCCGAGGAGGGATCGCACGCCTAGCTGGCGTGCTCACTACACTGCAAACAACAAGATCTACCCAGGTTCGGGGCCCTCGTGTGGAGGTAACACCCCTACTCCTGCCTCTCTCTATGTATATGTGGTGACCGAGTACAAGAACTCCTCAAGCTCCAGGAGCTAAAGGAAGATGGGGCTCTACTGATATATCTCTCTCTACTCAAACTAGCAGCACTTGTGTTCTTATGTAACGAGCGACCCTCACGCAGGAGGGGGGAGGCCACCTTATATACTGGTGGCCACCAACTAATAGTACAGATTAGGTGACTACACACTGTGCCGTAGCGCACGCCTACGCTTCTTCGCTGACAGTCGCCGAAAGTCTTCGTGGTCTAGTCGCTGACATGTCCTGTCTCCCTTGTCAGAGACAGGACGTGGCCTCGCCCATAAAGCGCACTGTACCAGCGTATGCATACGCATCATCACACCTAGTAAGTTGAACCGCACGCCTGTACTCTCCCTGATTATACGGGATCACAACGGCTCCATTGACTTTCCCTCCGAGAAGAGTAGCATCATGCCTATCCGGACCCTCCAAGTGCTACTCGGATGATCCAGACAAGCACTCATATCTTCATCCTGGCTTCTTGTTCTTCCTACCGAGATAGGTCCAACTCGGTAGCCAATCTACTCGGTATCTTTTGATCCGGCACGTACCAACTCGGTACGGCCCAACTCGATAAGAAGTACCTCAAACACCTTTTGTTACCAAGCTTGCCCCTAATTAGGGTTACCCCCCCCCCCCCCCCCACACACACACACATTAGTACCCGAAGCTGGAATGGTCCGGTGAACTCAGACATTGGGCCATGCTAGCTTAAACCAACCTCTTTCCAAATGTGTAACCGAGATGCACCTCATCTCGGTCGAGCTCCAATCCGAACTGGAATTCGATCCATTATTCCTTGATGCACTTTTTCCATACCAATCGAGTAGACTGCACTGCTTTGGATTTTGCCGAGATCCCAGCCCTTAGCCAATTTCTCATGGATTTTGCCGCTCAAACCAGAGCACCTAGTTACCTTGCGTGTAAGACTCACCACGTGGCGCAGCACTGCTGCCCGCGTGGCCTCGGTTCCTGCGCGGTCGCAGCGCATGCGCCCTACCCACGTCAGTTACTGCAGCCCTGGCCCACTTGTCCTCACTTCCGTTCGCAGACAGGTACTCAAGTGCCCACGTCGCGCGACGTGGGATTACCTGCGCCCGTTACACGCGATAAGTTCACTGCGTGCGTTTCTTTTGGACGCAGTAACTCCACGACCCCACAATTACCTCCGCACTTGATCCGGGGAAGTAACTGCGCTTAGGGGGTATAAATACCCACGCGCCGCCCGTCGTATCGTTTCCTTCGCCATTTGCTCCCCCTTCTTCTTCCTCGCTCACGCCCACATAGAACGCTCCGCTCCACTGCGCGACGACGAGCACCACCGCGCGCCGTAGAGGATACTCCACCACCGCGCGACGCCGTGCTCCGCAGTGCCACTATGCATCAAGTACTTCACCGCACCCAGCGACCGTACTGCTTCATCTCCCGCGGCTCTTCTTTGAGTTCTTCGCCGCGGAAACACGCCACGGCGTTTGTTCTCCGCGCCGTCGCGGCTCTGCTTCGACCTTTGCGGCCTGAGTCAATCCTTGTGCCCGCGCGCAACTCGGAGGCATCTGGATCCGAATCCATCCCGATAGCGCTCGAGCTCGTCTACGACATCGATCTTGAGGGGCCTGCCTCCACCCGCGGGAACTGGGAAGGCTCTGATGTGACAGCCACTGATATTCAATGGCTCGACTCGGCGTGTGCCGCCGGGTGTCATCTGCCGGCCTCTAGGCAACGAGGTGAAGCCGCAGCCCGGAAAGGGCGAATACATTGTCTTCCTCAGCCACTTCAAGGGAGGATTCGGCCTCCCCGCCTCCGACTTCATGCAGAAGTTCCTGCGTCACTTTGGTTTGCAACCTCATTGTAACATCCCAAGTATGAAAAACCATCCCTAGAATGTTTGATTCTTGTTTTATTAAAGTTTTGCATTATGTCATCAGACTAATTGCTTTGTTTTCCTTTTGTTTGCATCTGTTTTTCTTTGTTTTCACAATTGAAATTCAAACAATATTCAAATGCTTTATTTCATACTTGCTCTGTTACAATTTTTCCAACTAAAAAGTTCAATCAAAACAACCATTTTGTTTCCACTTAATCCATAAGGTTCAACCATTTAAATTTGTGGCTTTTAATCTTTCACTTAACTCCATTTGTTATTCAAATTCAAATAAAATTCCAAACAGCAACCCTTTGGAATTATTGAAATTTACCAAACAATTTTAAGAAATTTGTTTCAAATAAATTGAGGGTTCAAACTCTTGGAAATGTTTCTTTTAAATAAATCACCCAATATTCAAAATTCATACAAATTCACTCAATTACAAAACAGCAAAATAAATTGAACTTTTTGGAAAACCAAAGTGGGCTTTTGTTGCTATTGTAATTACTAACTTAACCAAATTTTTCTAAATTTTTCCTAACCCAAAAACCTATCTATTTTCTTCCATTTCTATTTTCTGCAAAAAAAAAATAAACAGCAGAGAAAAAATAAAAATAAAACGCGCAGAGGGGGGGAAGCAGCACGGCCCAGCCTACTTTTCCTTCCCCCACAGCCCGGTACCTGTTCGACCTTCTTCAACCTGTACGGCCGCGCATCCGGCACCGCCACGCCGGCGCCGTCGCGCGAGAACGGCCACCGTGCGCCCTAGCTTCCTATAAGACCTACCCCCTAGGTCCCCGAGCTGCCCTAACCCTAGGTCTGCCCTATCCCCCTCGCGACGCCGCCATTTCCTCTCTCTCTGCCGGATTTTCGCCACCCCTCTGTCCCTCACCGGAGCTCCGTCGTCTGAAGCCATGGCAATTGCCGCCATTGCCACCCTCCTCCTCCCTGGCTGACAGCGGGGATCAAACCGCCGCAGCTTCCTCGTCGTCGTCAACACCCCAGCGTGCACGAAGGGCGTCCACAGCGCCGCCGCCGTCCTCGACATCGCCTTCCACTGCGCTGCCCCGAGCCTGCTTCCCCTCTGTTCCCTCACAGTGAGCAGCCACCTTCCATCTCCGCCCTCCTCTCTCTGCACGCACGCACACCGCGTTCACCACACGCACCACTCCAGCATCGCTGCGGCAGCGTTGATCGCCGCCGGCCACCGTCGTTTCTCTGTCGAAAGTTCAGACAACCGCGTGCGCCGAAAAGTTTCAGTTAACGAAACTGAAGAATATCCTCACTGCATCCTTGTTCCTGACAAAACTGAACGCACACCGCAGTGGCAGCACTGCTCCCTCGCTCGCGCCAGTTCCAGGGTTCGAGCCCTGCGCGCAACAACTTTTTGGGAATTATTTCCCTAGCCCGTGGCCCACCTGTCTGTGACCTAGGTGGCCACGCGTGCTGCCACGCAGTGCCACGCTGGCCCAGGGCCCACTGGCAGTGCCCTAGAGTAGATAACTGCGCGGTGTAAAAAGAATTCAGCCCTTTTCTTTTTCAGTTTAAGTCCAATTCTTTTACAGTTTGGTCCCTGAAATGAAAATGCTAATAACTTTTATTTTACAAATCCAAATAATAAAAACAAAATATGTTTGTTGAACCAAATTTAATTCTCTATCTGTTTATAACAATTGTATTCTGTTTTGAATAATTCAAATGCATCCAAATTTCAAATTCAAACAATTCATTTAAAATTTGATTAATTGCATAACTAATTCATACTTAATCCAAATAACATAAATAAAATATGTCTTCCATGCTATTTTGAAACACCTTTCCAAATATAAATTTTGTTTCATGATTTGAATAATTAAAATTGCTTAAATAATTTAAACCTTGTTTAAATCATTTAAATTTGCTAAATTCATAACTTGCTCAAAATAAATTATTTTTGAACTTATAAAATATGTTTTCAAAACTAGAAAAGTATAACCTTTTCAGCTATGAATTTGAGTTAATGTTTTGAACAAATAAAGATTCAAATAAATTCAAACTTGTTTTAAATTCATTTAAAACTTGTTTAATCTTGTTTAATTCATAATAAATTCATCCTAATTCCTTTTTCAATATTTGAAACATGTAATCCAACTAAAATTTTGTGTTCTTTTCAAATATGAAATTTGTTATCTATTTTGGACAATTTAAATTGCTGAAAACAACAATTGCTTGTGTGACACCTTTAAGGAACCAAAATTCCTTAACTTAATAACTAAAATTCCAAAATTGGTAAACCTTATTTCTAATTGTTTCTATTGTTGTTATTTTTCTGTTTTCCTCATCCATGCATCATACTAATCCACTTTCACCTGTTGGTTTTCCGTAGTACCTCAGGAGTTTCTGGTCTCGTGTTTCCCGATGTTGCTTCGATATCCTGTTCTTCTCAACATCCTTTCGTCCGTTGAAACCTTGTTGTTGCTTTCCACTTCAGTTCTCTACCGGCGTCTAATCAAAACTTCCCCGATCATCTGCAGATGGATCTCAGGTTCTACCCGCAGGTGGTTCGGATGACTCGTTGTGAGAGCACCGCCGGTTACCCGGAGATGCTGAGAGACATGGTCACTTATCTGGGGTTCCGTTGGGCACCAGAGTACCAGGTCTACGAGCAGCAGCGAGAGTTTGACCAGACCTACTACCAGGCTATCGTCTACATTCCTCCAACATGACCACCCCTCCGCAGAAGCGCCGCATCTGGGTGCCAAATGGTGCTGTCACTAGGGCTCCATATGCCCAAGCTTCCCCAGGCTTTGCTCCCCGCCCACCCAACCCAGCTCATATGCAAGGTCAGAGGTTTTCAATGGGGCAGCCAAGGCCAGATACTCCTCGTGTCGTCACTTGCTACAAATGCAAGCAGACGGAGCACTACGCTGACAAGTGCACTCAGAGGCAGCTACCTCCACCACCTCGTCCCAACACAAACCAGGCAATGGTGCGTGCTCCCCCGGCTAAAGCCTTCAACTCCAACAACAGGCCTGTCGGGAGGACCGCGAGGGTGAATCATGTCAAGATCGACAAAGCTGAGGAAGCTCCTAAAGTAGTTCTCGGTATATTCCCCGTAAACTTTATTCCAGCTAAAGTGTTGTTTGATACCGGAGCGTCACATTCTTTCGTGTCAAAGACTTTTGCCGCAACAAACAACTTAAGTGTGGTTCCGCTAAGCAATCAAATCACCGTTCACTCTCCGGGATCTCAAATGTTGACTTCCAAGATAAGTAAGGATAATCAAATCCTAATTGGAGGCCACATATTCCTTGCTTCTCTCATGCTGCTGGGAAATTCTGACATTGATGTCATTCTGGGCATGGATTGGTTGAAGGCCAATAAAGCTACGATTGACTGTGCTCGGAAGTCAATAACTCTGTTCCACCCTTCTGGCCAGATAGTCTATTCTCCAAATGAATCAAGTTCTGTTCAGCTGTACAACCTCGATGCAAAACCTCTTCCTGCAATTGAAAATGTTCAGACGGTTTGTGAATTCCCTGACGTCTTTCCAGAAGAATTGCCAGGGATGCCTCCGGACAGAGCAGTTGAGTTCGTGATCAAGCTTGAACCAGGTACTGCTCCAATCTCTAAGCATCCATACAAGATAGCTCCTCTTGAACTGAAATTGTTGAAGGAGCAAATCGATATGTACATGGAAAAAGGTTACATTCAACCTAGTTCCTCGGCTTGGGGTTGCCCAACTCTGTTCGTTGCAAAGAAGGATCAAACAAAGAGACTCGTTGTTGACTATCGTCCTCTTAACGAGAAAACAATCAAAAAAAAGTATCCAATTCCTCGTATCGATGATCTTTTTGATCAACTTGCTGGAGCCTCAATATTCTCCAAGTTGGACTTGAGGATGGGTTACCATCAAATAAAGATCAGAAAGGAAGATATTCCAAAAACAGCTTTCACCACTCGGTACGGTCTATATGAATACACCGTCATGTCCTTTGGTCTCACCAATGCACCGGCGACATTCTCTCGACTCATGAATTCTGTCTTCCATGAATACCTCGACAAGTTCGTTGTTGTATATCTTGATGACATCCTTGTCTACTCCAAATCTGAGGAAGAGCATGGAGAACATCTTCGTCTCACTCTCATGAAACTTCGCGAGCATCGTCTATATGCCAAATTCTCCAAATGTGAGTTCTGGATTCCAGAAGTTGCTTACCTTGGTCATGTCATCTCAGCCAAGGGCATAGCCATTGATCTAGAAAAGGTTAAAGCAATTGTTGATTGGAAACCTCCTAAGACAGTGAAGCAAGTAAGAAGTTTTCTTGGCTTGGCTAGCTATTGCCGTCGTTTCGTCCAAAACTTTTCCAAGATTGCCAAACCTCTCACTGATCTCACAAAGAAGGACAAGAAGTTCGTTTGGTCTCCACAATGTGATGAAAGTTTCAATCTCCTGAAGACTAAACTCACTTCTACACCAGTTCTGGTTGGCCCAGATACTACCAAACCTTTCCAGATAGTCTGTGATGCATCTCTCCAAGGTCTAGGTGCAGTTCTTATGCAAGAACGTCAAGTTGTGGCTTATGCTTCACGTCAGTTGAATGCCCATGAGCAAAACTATCCCACACATGACCTAGAACTTGCAGCAGTTGTGTTTGCCCTCAAGAAATGGAGGCAATACTTGTTGGGTAATCGCACTGAAATCTTTTCCGATCATAAGAGTCTGAAATACATCTTCACTCAACCAGATCAAAACCTCAGGCAAAGGAGATGGATTGAAAAGATTAAAGACTTTGATCTCACCATTTCTTACACTCCAGGCAAGGCTAATGTTATGGCCGATGCTCTCAGTCGCAAGTCATATTGCAATAATCTCATGATCATGGAAAGCCAACCTCCACTTCATGAAGAATTCCAGAAGCTGAACCTTGGTCTTGTTCCTCAAGGCTATCTTGCTAGCTTGACAGCCAGTCCAACTCTCGAGGACAAGATTCGTTCTGAACAACTTCGTGATGCTGAAATCAAGAAGATGGTAGAACACATCAAAGAAGGCAGGGAGAAATTCAAGTCCTTCTCAATTGATGACAAAGGAACCGTGTTCTTCGAAGGACGCATTGCAGTTCCTCAAGTTCAAAGTCTCAAAGATGTCATTCTCAAGGAGGCTCATGAAACTCCTCTCTCCATCCACCCTGGAAGTACAAAGATGTACCAGGATCTTAAGACACTGTATTGGTGGCCTGGCATGAAACGTGAAATTGCTCAATACGTTTCTGAATGCGACGTTTGTCAACGTGTTAAGGCAGTCCATCAGAAAACAGCCGGTCTACTCCAACCTGTGAAAATCCCTGAGTGGAAGTGGGACATGATGATTGAAATGGACTTCGTCACTGGTTTTCCAAAGTCCAAGAGGGGCAACGATGCAATCTTCGTTGTCATTGATCGTCTCACTAAAGTAGCTCACTTCTTTGCTGTCAAAAAACAATCTCAGCTAGCAAGTTAGCAGAGCTCTACACAGCAAAGATTGTTCCCCTTCATGGTGTTCCATTGGAAATAAGCTCAGACCGTGGAAGCATATTCACTTCTCATTTCTGGAAAAGCTTTCAAGAAGCATTGGGCACCAAACTTCTGTTCAGCACAGCTTATCACCCTCAGTCTCAGGGGCAAGTCGAAAGAGTCAATCAGATTCTCGAGGATATGCTCAGAGCATGTGGTCTCTCCTTTGGCATGAAATGGGAGGATTGCCTTCCATATGCTGAATTCTCCTACAACAACAGCTTCCAGGCAAGCCTAGGCATGGCACCATCTGAAGCTCTCTATGGCCGCAGATGCAGGAGTCCAATCAATTGGTCTGGAGCTGGTGAACGTTCACTCTTAGGCCCTGACATTGTTAAGGAAGCCGAAGAGAAAGTTCGTATCATTCGTGAAAATCTCAAGATTGCTCAGTCTCGTCAGAAGAGCTACTATGACAGCAAGCACAGGGATATGATCTATGCACCTGGTGACAAGGCATACCTCCGTGTAACTCCCCTCAGAGGCACTCATCGTTTTGGTGTGAAAGGAAAGCTTGCAGCAAGATACATTGGTCCTTTCAACATTCTCTCAAGGCGTGCGGAAAATGCCTATCGTCTTGAACTTCCAGAAAAACTATCCAAGGTGCACGATGTGTTTCACGTGTCACAGCTCAAGAGGTGTTTCAAAGATCCAGATCGTGCAGTTGATCATGATTCCATTGAACTGCAAGATGATCTCTCTTATGAGGAGCACCCTATTCGAATTCTCTATGAGACCGAGCGTAAGACTCGCAACAAGAGCACCAAGTTCTTGAAAGTGCAGTGGTCCCATCATTCCGATAAAGAGGCAACGTGGAAGACCGAAGAGGATCTTCGCAAGAAGTATCCGGACCTTTTCTCTTCTCAGTAGGAATCTCGGGGCGCGATTCCTTCAAGGGGGGGCGTTTTGTAACATCCCAAGTATGAAAAAACATCCCTAGAATGTTTGATTCTTGTTTTATTAAAGTTTTGCATCATGTCATCATACTCATTGCTTTGTTTTCCTTTTGTTTGCATCTGTTTTTCTTTGTTTTCACAATTGAAATTCAAACAATATTCAAATGCTTTGTTTCATACTTGCTCTATTACAATTTTTCCAACTAAAAAGTTCAAACAAAACAACCATTTTGTTTCCACTTAATCCATAAGGTTCAACCATTTAAATTTGTGGCTTTTAATCTTTCACTTAACTCCATTTGTTATTCAAATTCAAATAAAATTCCAAACAGCAACCCTTTGGAATTATTGAAATTTACCAAACAATTTTAAGCAATTTGTTTCAAATAAATTGAGGGTTCAAACTCTTGGAAATGTTTCTTTTAAATAAATCACCCAATATTCAAAATTCATACAAATTCACTCAATTACAAAACAGCAAAATAAATTGAACTTTTTGGAAAACCAAAGTGGGCTTTTGTTGCTATTGTAATTACTAACTTAACCAAATTTTTCTAAATTTTTCCTAACCCAAAAACCTATCTATTTTCTTCCATTTCTATTTTCTGCAAAAAAAAACAGCAGAGAAAAAATAAAAAGAAAACGCGCAGAGGGGGGGAAGCAGCACGGCCCAGCCCACTTTTCCTTCCCCCACGGCCCGGTACCTGTTCGACCTTCTTCAACCTGTACGGCCGTGCATCCGGCACCGCCACGTCGGCTCCGTCGCGCGAGAACGGCCACCGTGCGCCCTAGCTGCCTATAAGACCTACCCCCTAGGTCCCCGAGCTGCCCTAACCCTAGGTCTGCCCTATCCCCCTCGCGACGCCGCCATTTCCTCTCTCTCTGCCGGATTTAAGCCACCCATCTGTCCCTCACCGGAGCTCCGTCGTCTGAAGCCATGGCAATTGCCGCCGTTGCCACCCTCCTCCTCCCTGGCTGACAGCGGGGATCAAACCGCCGCAGCTTCCTCGTCGTCGTCAACACCCCAGCGTGCACGGAGGGCGTCCACAGCGCCGCCGCCGTCCTCGACATCGCCGTCCACCGCGCTGCCCCGAGCCTGCTTCCCCTCCATTCCCTCACAGTGAGCAGCCACCTTCCATCTCCGCTCTCCTCTCTCTGCACGCACGCACACCGCGTTCCCCACACGCACCACTCCAGCATCGTTGCGGCAGCGTTGATCGCCGCCGGCCACCGTCGTTTCTCTGTCGAAAGTTCAGACAACCGCGCGCGCCGAAAAGTTTCAGTTAACGAAACTGAAGAATATCCTCACTGCATCCTTGTTCCTGACAAAACTGAACGCACACCGCAGTGGCAGCACTGCTCCCTCGCTCGCGCCAGGTCCAGGGTTCGAGCCCTGCGTGCAACAACTTTTTGGGAATTATTTCCCTAGCCCGTGGCCCACCTGTCTGTGACCTAGGTGGCCACGCGTGCTGCCACGCAGTGCCACGCTGGCCCAGGGCCCACTGGCAGTGCCCTAGAGTAGATAACTGCGCGGTGTAAAAAGAATTCAGCCCTTTTCTTTTTCAGTTTAAGTCTAATTCTTTTACAGTTTGGTCCCTGAAATGAAAATGCTAATAACTTTTATTTTACAAATCCAAATAATAAAAATAAAATATGTTTGTTGAACCAAATTTAATTCTCTATCTGTTTATAACAATTGTATTCTGTTTTGAATAATTCAAATGCATCCAAATTTCAAATTCAAACAATTCATTTAAAATTTGATTAATTGCGTAACTAATTCATACTTAATCCAAATAACATAAATAAAATATGTTTTCCATGCTATTTTGAAACACCTTTCCAAATATAAATTTTGTTTCATGATTTGAATAATTAAAATTGCTTAAATAATTTAAACCTTGCTTAAATCATTTAAATTTGCTAAATTCATAACTTGCTCAAAATAAATTATTTTTGAACTTATAAAATATGTTTTCAAAACTAGAAAAGTATAACCTTTTCAGCTATGAATTTGAGTTAATGTTTTGAACAAATAAAGATTCAAATAAATTCAAACTTGTTTTAAATTCATTTAAAACTTGTTTAATCTTGTTTAATTCATAATAAATTCATCCTAATTCCTTTTTCAATATTTGAAACATGTAATCCAACTAAAATTTTGTGTTCTTTTCAAATATGAACTTTGTTATCTATTTTGGACAATTTAAATTTCTGAAAACAACAATTGCTTGTGTGACACCTTTAAGGAACCAAAATTCCTTAACTTAATAACTAAAATTCCAAAATTGGTAAACCTTATTTCTAATTGTTTCTATTGTTATTTTTCTGTTTTCCTCATCCATGCATCATACTAATCCACTTTCACCTGTTGGTTAGTTGTAAAACAATTGTTTAAACCATAATTCATGGGCTTTTCATATGCAACTCAAATTGCATGTGGGTCCATTTGATCATGTTGTCACCACATCAACTAGTTTATTTTGATGCATCAATTAAATGGTCATGCATCATTCCATGATTGTGCACTATGCCATGATATTGATTGTTTGTTCTCTGCGTTGTTTGTTTGCTTCTTCTCGAATAGACGACGACGTTGAGACAGACGATACTTACGACACCCCTTCTGAGGATCTAGCTCAGTACTAGGCTGCTGAATTTGCAGGCAAGTATTCACTCACATGAACCATTGTGTTCCTTTCAACATTGGATACCGATACTTTCCGTTGTCTATTTCTGCTAGCCTTTTGAATCGTTTCTTCTGTTACGAACCTATCACATGATACCCTTAACCCTGATATTGCCTCACCTCCATACCTATTCCCGTTGTTTGTAGCCCGTGTCTTACTAGCATGCTTAGGGTTGTTTTGCTCGAGTCTGCTACCCGTTACTTTCTGTTATCATATTCTATTATGTTCTGGGGCTCGATGTTTAAACAATCAAACTGTTAATTTTGAGGTAATAATAATTTGCTGATAAGGCACCGGCAGGAGGCCCGGCGTGGTTTTGAGGCCTGCTAGTGTCGATCCTAATTAGGAAAAGGGTCTTGTCTACTGATCCATGATGAGCGCACTATCCGCATGTGGGAAGCGTGTATGGCGCCCCCTCAATTTGATTCGATTCGCATCTCGTCCGAATCGCCTCATTTAGTTCGGGTTTTCCATTTGCCGCACGCATATGCAGGTACGAACCCGAGGCCAGGGTGGAAACTTTTGTAGTCGGCATTTAGGGAGACACGTTCTTAGAGTGCTATGAGGGTCCCCTTTTCTTCGTGGGGCTTGATTAGCCGTGCGCTCAATTGCACGGGGTTCTTTGGGCTTGATGCGAAGAAGAGTTGAGTTGTGTAGAGTGCCTCGCTTGGTGGGTTTGATTCCCGTCTGGCGGGATATTCTTACGTGTACGGCCAAATTGGTGCACCCCTGCAGGGATAAATCTTCTCGAGAAGCCGTGTTTTCCGCGGTTATGGTTGACTTGGTGAAAGTACTGGCTAACAAGTACTCAAAACAACTTACACCTAACTAATGATAACTTGACTAGTAATAGCCTTATTGACACAATAACTTGAACCATCATTAATCCAACTGGGTGAGTTATCCTCGGATTGCTTCTTTGGATAAGGGGCGAGATCCAGGATGGGTTTGTTTGGAGTTAATTATAGTTGGTTACGATACGCTATCTTATCTTCTTCTGTTAGCCGGAAGTTGTATCATGTTCTGTAGTTGGTTAGTGCAGCCAGTTGCCGCATCTTTTGTATCCCCTTTTCTTCCGTTGAACCCAAAGCATATGTGCTTGGTGTTGACGGGTTACACTTTGGTGAACTGTGAGTCTTGCTTGCCAGTACGTTTATGTACTGACCCCTTTGGGGCTGTGGTTTCCGCAGACTACGCTTACGAGGATCCCCGTGACGGCTACTACGTGGAGTTTGACGAGGCTGCTGACGAGTAGATAGCGGACCTGGGCAGGATCCGAGACATCGTGGATGGGCTCCGTCTTCTTTTCATTCCCGGCTTCTTAAGCCTATTTGGATTTTGTCTGTACTCAGACCCTTTGAATGCTTCCGCTGAGATGTAATGATGATATGTTGGGACATGTGATGGGGGGATGATAACCCGGTAGGCCAAACTCCAAGGAGTAACCCGGCCCAAAGGACGCTGTGCAGGATCCGGCTAAGGATAAGGAAACCTGTGAAGGCCCAAGCTTGTAGGCCCGGTAACCCGGATTGTGGGTTACTGTAAAGGAAAGTTAGGGTTTGTGCGCCGTGTCCGGGTAGGATCCAGGATGCGCCTTGGAGAATAAGCCAGGGGGTACGGGTGCTTTATAAACCGACCCCCAGGTCTAGTTTAGGCAGAGATCTAAGAACCCTAGCAATATCGCTTGATATCGAGCATCTAGTGTAATCCCAGAGTTGAGTTGTTGTATCAAGATCGGAGACTCGGCGACTTTGATTGCCGGCTACCAGATCGAATTGCACCATGTTTTCCTCTGAGCTAAACCCTCTCCCAAACGCCTGTGTCGTCTTGCCCCAAGATCAGTTACCCCCGGTAACGTCTGCCGTGATTATCCCACGATAGTTGGCGCCCACCGTGGGGCCTGCGTCCAAAGGTGTTTACATCACGGGAGAAGCTCCGAAGAGCATGGGGAATCTTGTCGTCGGCGAAATCTACATCGACCGCAAAGGAGAAAAGATGGTGGACGATTCCGGCTGGGGGCCAGAGTCGGATCACCTCGAATCCGGATCCGTCGTGACAATCGGCCAGATCAGCGTCTTCATTGGTATGGTATGTACTTCCAATTCGATCCCTGACAATATTGGATCTGATTCTGTGATAGGAGAAGCCACTTCTATCCGATCAGATGATGAAGAATCGATTGGAACGACACATCCGGCAGAAGAACCCATCGCGGAGTGGGAACAGCCGGAGGAGCCGGCATGGACCCCGCGCGACCGGGTCGAAAGAGAAGATGATACCGGGTCTATCCTGGATCTGCTGGAAAACCGGTATGAGGAGGAAAATGGCGAGGAAGAACAGCATGAATTTACACCGGGTATCGTACGCCGAGTTGCAGTCTATGCGGCTCCCGCTGCCAATCTCAACCAAGGAAACGCAACCGCAACATCAGTCGGGGCGGCTCAGGCAGTGGCCCAGCAGCAGGGCGCGGCTAACGGAGACCCGGTTTTGGCCCGGGTTGATGGGGAGTCGGCATCAGTAACCAGCCGTGCAGCAGATGAGGAGTTGCATGCAAACACGTTCGGATTCCTGGGAAACCGGACACCAGGGGCGGGTCCTTCGAACCCGCGCCACCCGGCCTTATTCGATAATAATCTGATTCTAGACCCCACGGTTCTTGCAACGGTTATTACTCCGGAAAACGCAGCGGAACGTGTCAGGGATCTGGATGTGGCTCGTCGTGCGCTGGAACAGCAAAGAAGGCAGGTAGAGGCAGAAAGGCAAGGGATGGCCTTGCGGCAGCGTGAGCTGGATGCGCTGGAAACTCGGCTCCGAGAGGAAACGTCTAGAGTGCATCAAAGGCATCAAACCAGGTTGCCAGCAACGGGCGGGGTTATTAATCCGGCTAATTTATTTGTCACACCTCAGGATCAGCCGATACCAGTGGTGAACCAGGGAACCGCACCCCAACCGGCGACAGCAGCGACACATCTGGCAAATGAACGGACCGGGTTACCCCCACCACAGGCTAGAGTCACAACCGGCAACGATCTACCACCACCGCCACCATCACGATTCCGCACACCAGCCGGTCACTACAATAACCCCATGGACAATGTGTATGCGGCGACACTCGCGTTGAATCAAATCCCTGTGGGAGAGTCGCCCCATGCAGAAAAGACTCGGCAAGACATCGATCTGTTGCACACTGCGGTGGCACAGCAAGCCAATTATCCGGATCTTAGAAGCGGTATGCATGGGACGCCATACGTCAGTCAACAGCAAGGGAATATCCAAACAAGTTCAGCACGGCGGAGGGAAGAGCAGCAGCAAATGCCGCCTCCTCCCCGCGTTCAGGCAGCATCAGCAGCACAGGCTGTCGTAGACAGTTCCAGAGCCCGGAGGGCCGCGGCCGGGTCTGCAGCGCATGGACTTCCCGCAGCATCGCGCCCAGCCGCGCCCCCCGCGGTATCACACGTTTCTAGAGCAAGGCCGGCCTCAACCGTTCTTGCGGGACCCAAGTGTCTCTCGGACAATATCAGAGCTGAACCTTACCCGGAAAAATTCAAAGAGCCAGGGAAAGTAGTGAATTATGAGCCAACTATGGATCCAGAAACATGGCTAAGTAGTTATGAGATGGCAATGTCGATTCACAACGCATCCGAGAATCTCCAAGCAAGTTCATGTACTTGATGATGTCAGAAGGAGCAGCAAAGTTGTGGTTCACCAATTTGCCGGAAGGATCGATCAAGTCCTGGGAGGAATTGAAGACCGCGTTTGTCAAGCACTTTCATGGGACGTGCAGGAAATTGTTCACTATTGATGATCTAGAGCGGTGCGTCCAGAAGAAGGGAGAATCGGCGCGCAGTTGGGTGCGCCGGGTCATGGAGATACTTCACTCGTCCACGGATATTCAGCCCAAGGATGCACTACAGGCCATGGCAAAAACATGCAAGTACATACCTTTAGTGCAAAAGTTAACTCGCATGAAGTCTAGCCGAAATGCGTCGGAAGTTACAATGGGAGAATTGATGGATGCGTGCAACAAACACGCTGCGACAGATACTACAGAAGAGGAAGTTGATGACAAGAAGGTAAAAGCAAACACAAGTAATAACGGAAGAACCGGCAATGGATCAGCACCGGGTAATAACGGAAATAGCCAGAACAAGCGCCCGTTTGAAGGAGGCTCCGAGTTTGTCGCCAATACAGAAGCCGGGTCTTCGAGGCCCAGAGCAGAAGGAAATTTCAACGGAGGTAATCACAATGGAGGAAACTATCAAGGACCGCCAAGGCCGGGTAACAATTGGGACATATTCAGGATGGCATGCCCGAAGCACAGCAGGAACGGCAGGCCAGCTAACCACTCTCTGGAGCAGTGCGCCGACTTACAAAGATGGAAAAATGAGGAAGAACAGAGCTATGCGAAGTGCAGGACGGGGAGGAGGACCGGGTCCAGGGAAACCCGGGCAACGGCCCACCCCCAGCTGGTAACCCGGCGGCTGGAAATCAAGGTAATAACCAAGGGGCAGGAGGTTTCCAGGCTAACCCAAACAACTGGGTCAATATCATGTGCATACCACAGGAGGCTCTAACAAGGACAAAAAGATACTGAAGCAAGCGGTCAACTCAGTTTTGTCAGCTGTCCCGAGATACTTGAGACGGTCAGAACAGGAGGTAACATGGAGCAGAAGGGATCACCCAGAAAGAGTGGAGCACCCGGGAGTCTTGGCATTAGTAGTCGCACCGCAAGTTAATGGGTATGAGCTGAAAAAGGTTTTGATGGATGGTGGAAGCAGCATCAACATACTGTATTGGGAAACCTTCCTACGCATGGGCCTCAAGGAGTCTCAGCTACAAAAAAGCTCAACAGTTTTTCATGGGATAGTGCCGGGTCATTCAGCGTGCCCCGAGGGAAAAATCGCATTGGAGGTAGCCTTTGGGGAGTCAAAGGATAACTATCGAGTTGAGTGGCTTACCTTTGAGGTAGTCAAATTGCGCAGCCCTTATCACGCGTTATTTGGAAGGCCGGCTTACGCCAAATTCATGGCCAAGCCGTGTTACGTGTATCTACAGCTAAAAATCCCGGGTCCCAAGAAGACCATTACCATACATGGAAATCGAGACATAGCAGCTGAATGCGACGAAGGAGACGCAGCGATGGCCGAGCAGGCCTGTAGAAAAGAAGAACTCAAGCATTACCGGTCTCAAGCAGACCCGGAGGATAGAACCACATCAAAAAGGCCGAGTACTGAAGGCGAAAGAGCAAAATCCAAAGTAGCACAAGATGCTAAAATGGTGGCTTTTATCGAGGATGACTCCTCCAAGCAATCCGCTATAAAGGAAGAAACTGCACGGCCGCTCACAACCAGCCGTGTCATGGAAACACCTCACCCGGGTCGGCTAGTAAACCCGGTACTCATCATGAAAAAGTCCAACATGTGGAGAATGTGCGTCAGTCACGCCAGTCCGGGACCGGTCCCCATGGAGAACTAAACAATGTAACGGGCAGTAGGTTTCAGACGCGCTCTTTTCCTACCCAGGGTACCTAAGGGGACTGGAAGGTTTTTAATGAGGCGGCATATTGATCCAAACTTTCTCGCATCAATAAAGAGATGGTTATCAAATCTTATTTCGTTACAGCCTGGTTACAAGTAAGTAGTATCCATGTGACATCAATATTTCAGTATCATTAAGAACGTTGAGTATATATAGGTCCCGGGGGCTGGTTGCTCAAGTAGCCCAGCCACAAACCCGAAAGACCCGGCCTTGATGCCTATAAGTTATAAGGGCCGATTATTCGCAAACGAGTACGGCTGCAATCTTATAACTGGACAAAGGAGCCAAATTTTCTTGACTTTTCTTACTTAAGCTCGATGTGACTCGCACTAAAGTGGCATGATTCGTTCGCTTACGATTACAATCAGCCATGAAGCCCAATGGGACTTGCATGACCCTGTTCTCGTATGGATGTAACAACATGGTATCCACGCGAAAGCCGGCTTACAGTACAAGATAGTCAAAAGGGTCATCTAAACCACAAGTTTATGCAGAGTACAAGGCTAATAGCCGGAAACTCAACAACTATCAAGCATAACTTCAGTACCACGCGGAATGGCTTTAGGCTTGCGACTCGGTAAAAAACAATTTGTTCTCTGAGAAAGGCCACACCCCCATGACTCGGACTTTGGGTCATGGGGACTGGGGACTTCGAAACAGAAACAAACTACTTGGCTATCGAAGTCGAAAGACCTCACCATCCGAGTCTTGGGGACTTAAAGAAAAAGTCCATTTATCAAAGCCCCTGGTATTCGGAAAACCGAGTCTTACGAAGGGAGCCAAAATAGAGAGTCGGGTATCGAGAAAAAGCTCAAAGAATAGACAAGCAATACGGTTATCAAAAGGCCAGGAAAGCCGCAAAGTATATCACGGACTAAAAGTACGTTACAAGTTACGACATCAGTATCAGGGGTGCACAGGCGCACCATCAAAAGCATAATAGTTTGAATACAAATCATCACGTAAACAAGGTATTATGGTGGTACTGCCCTATTCGGCCTCCTGAGTACGGTCTTCCGGGTCTGGGTCCTTGCTGCTTAGCCTTCCCGGCACCCTTACCCGGACTCTGCACCAGGGCGGACAGGTGCAGGACGGCTGGTGTAGAGGCAGACGGACCTGATCCTAACTCGGCCTCTCTCTTCGCAGTCGCCTCCCTCTTCCTGGCCGACTTAGAAGCCCACTTCTCCAAGATATCAAAGGGCGGGGGTGCTTCCTCCGTAACAACTTTGCCATCAGCGTCGTATGCACTCATAATCGTGTTTAGATCCAAACTATCGGCCAACGTGGTAGCCGGGGCGCTGCGGCTTGTATGGCTTTGAAATCCTTGGGTGTAAATTTGGAACCGTCCGCCTGAATTCGGAAACCCGGATATTACCTTTGCCGGGTCAAGCTTCGGAAAGAAAGCCTTGGCCAGGGTGAAAGCCCGGGTCATTCCAATCCGGCATGACGAGCGTTTCCAGATTTCAATCCAGCCAGGCACAGTGGAGCAGGCTTGAATTAGATTTTCTTCACCCGGATATACTTCCGTAGGCCACTTCACGGCATCCAGTATAAATTTTGTGCCGGCAAAGAAAGTCCGGAGCACGGTCTTTAGGGTTCTAGCCTTGACAATGGCATCCTCCTCTGGGGCCGCAAGGTTGGCACCTACAGTTGTAACAAAAGAGAGAACGTATCAGTAAATCCCGAGTATGATATAATAAAGCAAAGACATGAAGCCAATCGGCAGCAAACTTACTAAGCAAGATCTGATAAGTATCGGCGACTTGGTCCGATAGTTTCTTCAGTGCGGTCTGAGCGGCGTTGCACTTCTTCTTGTATTTGGAAACATCCTTCTTCAAAGTTTTCATGTCATCCTCAAGGGTTTCCCTTTGTTTTATCTCGGCAAGAAGAAGTTGTTCGGTCTTCAGTAAGTTTCATCAGACCGGGTTATCTGTGCCTGTAAGTAGCAAGGAACGCAAGTATCAGTTGGATATCATGGTAAGCTGAATATGGCGTAAAGTGCCAAGCATAAATTTTGCAAGTCATACTCGGAACTTGGGGACTAGGTATGCAATATGAGATACCAAGTGTCCTTACCTGGTGCTCTACAGCCATGCGCTCCAAGATCTTGCTCTCCGAAGTCTTCATAGTAAGGAGAGTGTTCATCAATTGATCAAAAGTGTTTTCACCCGTATCAGAGGACCCGGGCCTTGGAAATTCCGAGAAGGAGCTTTCTTCTTAGTGGGAGGCGGAACCCGGGTCATTTGTGTCGGAATCCGACGCTCCTTCTTCCGCACCCAAGATTGTGGCTTTGTTCTTCTTGCTTGCATGGGAAGCAATCGGATACTCGGCTTCTTGTGTGTCCCGCGACGCTTGTTTTTCGCCGCTAGACGCGGCTGTAGTCTTCAGTCGGGCTCCCCTTACCCCGGGCCCTCGATCTCCATATCCTCTTGGTCGCTGTAACGACCGTGGCCCTATAGATGTTGACAGTCAGCAGCTAAATACACAGTCAGGAAAGGGTGATGAAATGTGGTGAAGCATCAGGAAGGGGATTTTACCCGGTGTTCACCGCAAAGTCACAAGGAAATCCGTCGCTGGACTCGGGAGAGGCTGGAAATTATCAAGTCAGACGTCATGTGGGAATGGTTCAAGGAGAATGTTTTTGACCGAGAAAAGATAGGGTAAGTACCAGCCCGCCGAGTCGGGGTCGATGAAATACCCGGGTTAAGGGCATCGTCACCCGGGTGATTTCGAGTTGACCTGCGCTTGGTCATGGGCGACTCCTTCAAGCGTGGCCAGTGGAAAAACGTCAAGGTAGCTCATATATATCGTTAAAGTAATACGAATTGAATGCGAGGAGGAGATATGAAACCTTGGAGGTGGCCTCTTGGTTTTCTTTTTGATCCGACTTTGATTGTCGGCTCCAGTTCCTCCTCGTCGCTGGCAGATTCTACTTTGCCATCGGAGTTTTCTTCCTCGTCATCTTCTCGTTCTGGATATCATCAAAGTTATAGTTGGAAATGAAGGGGTTATGGTGAGCTTAAAGGAACCAAACAAAATCCGGAAAATACCTTCGTCCGAGTTAGCAGCTTCTTGCTCCTCTGGACTTTTGGAGCTAGGAGAGGTGTTGGTTTTCCAAAAATCATCATCAGCCTGAAAAGTGTCAGTACAAGGGTTATCAACTGTATCGAGTGGAAAGAGCAAAGATAAAGGCATTAAAGTCGGGTTTTCACCTTGGGGGCTGGGTTCTCGAGTGTGAAGGGCTCCAATCCGGATATGTTCGGATCACCTCAAGCTTTTCTGTCAGAAAACCCTTGATGGTTTTGTGAGTGTCGCCAGCTGCGAAGATGTTGTCAGAGTACCGGATCGGGTCTGTAGATTGCCCCGAATACTCGCACATCAACTTTGTGCGGATGGAATTGGGTTGAATCCGGAAGTCGACCCAAGTCTTCACCAGGTTGAGCCCGATGAGGCCTTGGGCCGTGAGAGTGTTGATTTTGGCTAGTAGAGGTTGAATTGCCTCCCTATCCGAGTCAGAGGCGAAGGCACTAAATTTCTCGAGATGTCAAGAAGACCCTCTGAGTAACCCGGCAGCTTCTTTTGGCCGGGTGGGGAGGTGTCTTGGCAGTAAAAGTATGAGAGCTGCCAGTGCTTGACATGGGAGTTAAGGGTGAGGGGTGGCATCAAAGAATTCTTGCGGCGCTGGATGGAAACCCCGCCGCAAGCAAGAAGCGCCCCGTCACCGCTCTCGCGGCACGGTTTGCACTGAAAAAGCTCAATGAAAAGAGCTAGACTTGGCGAAGTGCACAAGTATGATTCGGAAAGGACGATGAAGTGAGAGATGTTTAATACGGAATTAGGCCCGATGTCAAAAACGTGAAGGCCGTAATGACTTAGAACATCACGGAAAAAAGGGTGACCCGGTGGGCGGAAGCCCCGGGTCACATGTTCCACGAAACAAATTACCTCGCCTTTTGTCGGGGTGGGCCGGGTCTCTTTGCCCGGCACCCTCCACTGGATATCCTCTTGAGGAGGAAGAACTCCCAGCTCCACCAGCTCCTCCAACTTGGCCTTGGTGACCGTAGACCGCGCCCAGTTGGCGGATATGGAGTTGGTGGCTTTAGCTTTGGTTGGAGTTTTCCCCTGCTTTTTGGGAGCCATGTGGTTGACCTGCAAAGTATGAGGTAAAAGGATAAGAAGACTAAGACACGGAAGCTGTGAGCCGGCCGAGTATCGGCAGGGTAATATTGAGACACGAAAATTGCGTGTAATCCGGGTGTTATCGCGCAGAGTAAAGTTCGAATTATCCGGGTGTCAAGTGTTATGGCGAAAATTATGGGGGTCTAAGCGTTGAAGGAACTTTTGAGGACGATGGATGGCTACACGGGTACTTAGCGCGAATAAAAGGAACTGGAAAGGGGAAGACTAGCCGGGTGATTGAAGCCAGGGCGGAAATTTTGAGTGGTTTGGGCCCAGATTGGGAATTTTATCTTCAGATTTGTGGCGAAAATAACAATTGCAGGTAGTAGGAGAGTGGATTGGAGCATGCGTTTTATCTATTGGGCGAGCTAGAAAGACTATTAGTAGCCTAATTCGGCATGCCCGAGAAATCCTTGGCGGACTGATTTGGATCTAATCTGAGGTAAAATCAAAAATTGCAAGGGCAAATTAATGGGAGCAGGAGGCTTACCGGAGGAGATCTGAGTGAAGCCTTGCGGAGGCAGATGGCGCAAGCCTGGTGTCCCTTCGCGGTTCCTGACGGGCCGGATGGAGATTCGCCGGTGGATCTTGGCGGCGGCGCGGGGCGAGTTGTGGCGGAGCGCAGCCTCCGGCCGATGGGCTCCGGTGATGCGCGCGGGATTTCCGTGGTGGCGCTCAG
The DNA here is from genome assembly GCA_028641055.1 of Alopecurus myosuroides. Lineage (NCBI taxonomy): Eukaryota > Viridiplantae > Streptophyta > Magnoliopsida > Poales > Poaceae > Alopecurus > Alopecurus myosuroides. The sequence continues at coordinate 659,789,027 of CM054057.1, forward strand.
TGAGAATGAGCTCAGAGGGAGAAAGGAAGCGGAGTGGGGGGAAATGAGCCGTTAGGGTTCGGGTTACCCCCAAGGCGCTTATTTATAGCGCGAGTGGATAAGCCTGGTTCAGTGAGCGGGAGCCGGGAGTTGCGGAAGTAAACGGCTATTTATTTGAGTTTTGGCGAGATGCGCTTTAAATGCTGAGCAGGGGATCTGAACGAAAAGAAGAAAGAGATCCATCCCGTGATATCAGGTCAATTATCAAGTATAAAATCTTGACATTTTGGGGTTTTACCTGGGAAAGTAAATTAAGTAATTGGGAAAGAGCCGGGTTACTATATGGCCACCATGGAGTAAGGCCTAGCTATCTATTGAGGCACCTTAACCCGGCCTCCACATACTCGTGTGTTTAATATCTTTGCAGGGAATAGCGAGCGCTTCAAGGAAGGATCCAAGAAGCCCAGGATATTCTGGGGACTACTGATGGGGGGATGATAACCCGGTAGGCCAAACTCCAAGGAGTAACCCGGCCCAAAGGACGCTGTGCAGGATCCGGCTAAGGATAAGGAAACCTGTGAAGGCCCAAGCTTGTAGGCCCGGTAACCCGGATTGTGGGTTACTGTAAAGGAAAGTTAGGGTTTGTGCGCCGTGTCCGGGTAGGATCCAGGATGCGCCTTGGAGAATAAGCCAGGGGGTACGGGTGCTTTATAAACCGACCCCCAGGTCTAGTTTAGGCAGAGATCTAAGAACCCTAGCAATATCGCTTGATATCGATCATCTAGTGTAATCCCAGAGTTGAGTTGTTGTATCAAGATCGGAGACTCGGCGACTTTGATTGCCGGCTACCAGATCGAATTGCACCATGTTTTCCTCTGAGCTAAACCCTCTCCCAAACGCCTGTGTCGTCTTGCCCCAAGATCAGTTACCCCCGGTAACGTCTGCCGTGATTATCCCACGACAACATGTGTCCTCTGGATGATTGTATTTGCTATCTCTGCTCTAGTGAGAGCTATTTGCAACTTATTTCTATTTATTTGTGTCTTAGAGATATGTTGTGCTATCATTCTGTTAAACGCCGTTGACGTACCATGTGTGTATGGTATGAAGTACGTCAATGGTAGTATCCTGATTTCTATGGGATGGTTTACGTAGACGATGAACAGTAGGGGTTGGTTGTCACACATACGTGTGTTGGCCTACTCGTAAGAGATGCGGGTGCCGGTAAGCCCGTAATCCAATCAACTACTGTTCAACGGAACTGCGAGTATCCTCTAGAAGTCCGGGTGCGACAAATGGTACAACCCAAAGAAGACCGTGTCCGAGGCGAACACCGCTGACAACCAATTGAAGCAGCTCGTCAAGAGTGGGCTCCGATCCGACGACCTGGTCGCCACCTGGGTGAGCCGCCAGATTCTGCCTCTGCAACTCAGGGACCACAAGATGTGTTTCATGGGCGGGCCCTGTGACTGCTGATACGTCTCCAATGTATCTATAATTTCTGATGCTCCATGGTAATATTATACCAATTGCTACATGTTTTCTCCCTTCTTTATAGCATTTTTACATGGTTTCCGGGACTAACCTATTAACAAGATGCCAAGTGCCAGTTCCCTGTTTACTGTTGTTTTTTATTTCAGAACAGTTGTTCTGGAAATATTCTCGGAATCGGACCCCACAAAGCCCGAAGTGCCTATTGTCCCCGGAAGCATCTAGAAGACCGAAGAGGAGTCAAAGACGGGCACCAGGGGGCCCACACGATGGGGTGGCGCCCCCTTGTCCGCGCGAGCTGGTGGTGTGGGCCCCCCTAGTGATCCACCGCCTCTCCCCGTTCACCTATTTATTCCCCCCGGATGGAAAACCCTAGGTACCTGATCAAATATCCCCGAAAAGTTTCGCAGCCGCCGTCGTCGTCAACCCTAGATCAGGGGGGGTTCTGAAGTTGTCTCCCGGCACCCTACCGGAGAGGAAATCATCACAGAGGCCTCTTCATCACCATGCCTGCCTCCGGAGTGATGCGTGAGTAGTTCATACTTGGACTACGGGTCCATAGCAGTAGCTAGATGGTTTTCTCCTCTCCATATGCCTCCATGTTTAGATCTCGTGAGCTGCCTAACATGATCGAGATTGTCCTTATGTAATTCTATGTGTTGTGTTTGCTAGAATCCAATGAATATTGAACTTATGCCAAGTTGATTATAGTCCTTATTGCATATGTTATTTGTGATCTTGCATGCTTTCCGTTGCTAGTGGTTGCTCTGGCCAAGTAGTTGCTAGTGACTCCAAGAGGGAGTATTTATGCTCGATTGTGGGTTCATGCCTCCTTTTCGCCTGTGCTCGAGTGACAGAAACGTGACGGGGGAAGATGTGTTGTTGCCACTAGGGAGAAAACAGCGGTGTGAGTGCCCGCGTGTACAATCATTGCTTACATTACACACATTGTTTAATGCAATTATCTGTTGCTTGCAACTTAATACCTAAGGGGGTTAGGATGATAACCTGAGGGTGGATTATTAGTCATAGATGCAGTTGGATTATGGTCTATGTATATTGTTGTAATGCCCACACTAAATATCATAGTAGTCATCATGTCATGAATGTGCACTATGGTGCAACCTTTATTTGTCAATTGCCCAGCTATAATTTGTTCACCCAGCATGCTATCTTTTATGGAGAGACACCACTAGTGAACCTATCAACCCTGGTCCATTTTCTTACAGTGTTAAACAAACCACTACAATTTCCTGCTTTCTTTACTTACTGCAAGCATACACTATTTTCCACACTATACGTCTAATTTTTGTTTTCAGCAAGACCGGTGATATTGACAACCTCACCATACCGTGACAAAGTATTTTGGTTATGTTCTGTGCAGGTTCCGCGTTGTTGCCGACACCGGTGAGCCATCACCACCGTCAGTGGCATCAACCTTCCGAAGATCCTCTTTCTCCTACTGGATTGATAACTTTGGTTCTTAACTAAGGGAAGTTCTTACCGCTACACTCATCACACCCTCCTCTTTGGGTTCCCAACACGCCATCACAAGCAGGAAGAATTCCTAGCACCATCGAGGCGTACCAAAAGAATTTATGGCGCCGTTGCCGGGGAGGAAGAAGTCTTCCCGCAAGGGGGGTCTCTCACTCTGAACCTCTTTATTTTTTTTATTGTGTTGCTTTTATTTTTTGTCTTGTTTTGCCTCTCTTTATCAAAAACACAAAAAAAATAGTTCTTATTCTAGTTGTTATTTTTGTCACTACATTGTTATTTTTCATCATGTTGTTCCCTAAGTTTACCTTGAAAGATTTTCCGGTAGGAAGTGGTTCTATACTTTGAAAGGACACTATTAAAGAATTCTTTGATCATGTTAGTAAGCATGATAACTTTGAGGAAAAATCCGTAGTAGAACTTGCTCCCAATTACGAGATTGCTGCAACTTCTTTAGTTCACATGCTAGAAGCTAGGTTTGTTAACCTCCATCCCATATTAATACATATGTTCCTCAACTTGAATAACATTGAAGATGTTGAGAAAAAAAACTGCATCTTAGAAACTATGCTTAAAGAATTTGGAGATGCTGCTATAGAAGCTAGAAAAGTCTTTGAGCGTTTCAATATGCTTGGCTCATGTGTAGACATTGTTGGTGCTCTAGAAAAAACTGAATCTAATAATGAAAACGAGGATAAAATACCAATCCCCTTTAAATTGGTGGCACTACACGAAGCCCAAGAAAAGAATTCTGATTGGATTGTTCCTGAGAATTTATTTGATGAAGATAGTTAGCCTAAAAGTACTAAGAGAGGAGTCTTTGAAACTCACTTAGATAAAATACAATGCATTATTAAAGAATTGCCAAATCTTGATTTGAATGCCTCACTTGAAAATACTTGAGTTTCTTTCTATGCCTAGCTAAAAGGCGTTAAAGAAAAGCGCTACCGAGAGACAACCAGGTTTTATTTCTCTGTTTTCAACCCGTTTTCCTTCGTTTTATTTTGTTTTCTTTGCACCTAAGTGTTGTCTATTTCCTTATCAAACCGTTGTATCTTTTCTTTTGTGTTTTTGTTGAGCCAAGTAAAGCCTCTAGTGGAAAGTTGAGGCTATATTTCGAATATCTGCGTAGAAAACAGATTTCTGTTGTACACTGTTTATTCCGTATAATATCACAAAAAAATCAAAATTACCTGAGTTTTTTTGTGCTTAATCCTAGGCTGTATACGCAACTTTTCTTAGTTGGCCACTTTTTGATTTGATCAACATAATCGTTTCGAAAAAAATCATTTTTACCTGATGTCCTGTTTTGAAAGATTTCTGCCAATAATTGCATTTGCATCTTAATCTCTTTCTTTTGGTGTTCTTTTGAGAAAAAGAGTTTTAAAAGAAGTTGTGAAAGTAGCTAATGTGTTTTTGAGTGTTACGCATGTGTTGAAACTGAACCATATGAATTTATTATTTCGATTGCACTAACGTTGCTAATAAAGATTGTGAGAAGTTTGGTGTGAAGGAAGTTTTCAAGGGTCAAGAGAAGAGGATGATATGATGTGATCAAGAAGACTTAAAAGCCTAAGCTCGGGGATGCCCCGGTGGTACATCCTAGCAAATTCCAAGAAGACTCAAGCGTCTAAGTTTGGGGATGCCCAAGGCATCCCCTTCTTCATCGACAAATTATCAGGTCACTTCTAGTGAAACTATATTTTTATTCGGTCACATCTTATGTGCTTTACTTGGAGCGTCTTTTATTTTTGCTTTCAATTTTTTTTTTGCAATAATCTTGGTTGGACCCCAGCATTCATTTATTGGAGAGTGACACGCTCCGCTTTTTCATGGGAATACTTTGTATTCTTAATCTTCGTCTGGCTGCCGCATTTATTTAGCTCCTGTTTTGCATGCATCTCTTCTCAGAGTTGTTAGTTTTAGTAGTGTTATGTGAGTACTCTCATGTTTGCTTGATGTATCATAAAGAGTATTTTTGTTAAAACATATCTTGTGTGGTGCTTGTTGGGAAAAGAAACTGCTACTTGAAGTAGAATTTATAACAGTGCAAGTAGAAGCTTGTATAGACTGTGGCTAGAACTTTTTCATGCCATGCTAAATGTTATTTTAGTTCTAAAGCCTTGTGGTATTGAGTAGCATGAATATCCTCAAATAGCTGAGAGTGTTTAATATTCCATTGAAAGATTCATGAGTTGTTCTTGTCATAAGGAAGCATAAATTTATGGTATTCTCATTTAATTGTTTTATTTGGTTGACTTGGAGCATTCTCACACCATTATTATGACTATGAACCAGTCACGAATGGCCTCCATGACCACTTAGTTTTTGAATTTTTGATACCGCTTATGCTTTAATTAATGATGTTTATGTCGCTATGCATGATTATGGCTCTTAAGCTCTCTTGATTTGTCGCTCCCAGTCTTTTGCTAGCCTCCACATGTACTGAGTATGAGCTCTACTCGCGCATCCAACACCCTTAAACTGAAGTTTTTCCCATTGTGTCCACCATACCTACCTACATGTGGTATTTAACTGCCACTCCAAAGTAAATTGCTCATGTGTTACCTTTAAAACTTTCAAAACTACTCCTGCTTTATGTTCCTGTTTTTGCTCATGAGGACGTCAATGGAGAATCTTTATCTCACTTGTTGATTGGATTTCACACCCTGGACTAGTGGCTTCATACGCTTATCCAAATGATAGAAGAGCTGGCAGCGGGGTGCCCATCCCCAAATTAATACACACAAAATCTCTTCACTATTTTTTCCCCTGATTTATCAGTCAAAGCATAATTGTGTAAACAAAAGAGAAAGAGGGATGACCTTCTACCCAGATGCGTCCTTCACATGGGAGCCGCTCTTTTGAATCCAGTTGGCTTGTGACATACTGTATTTTCTGTTTACCATTCGTTGACATTAGCATACATCTCCCAAAATATAGACACTCCTCCACGGTATGTGATTGTTGGCAGGCACCCGAGGATTCGGTTAGCCATGGTTTGTGAAAGATGGATGGAAGGAGTGTCAAACTTTTAATACCTCTGTTTAATAAAACAAAAAACTCTAGCACATGAGTTGATCCCTGCTTCCCTCTGCGAAGGGCCTTTCTTTTACTTTTATGTTGAGTATCCATCTTCTAACTTTATGCACAGTTGAGAGAGCATTTTTGCCATTCTGAGTTCTATGTGCATTTGTCCCATAAACATCAATAATTGATCCATGATGTGATATTGTTTGTTCTTAAATTATTTTCTCTAGTATTCCTCTTGAACTTTGAAGGTGTCCTGGCATTTATGTTTTGTCCCACTCTTAAGGACTAGCGAAATACCACTTTCCCATGCTTTCTCTATACTTGAAACAAACATTTATCTTTCTTTGCATTATTATTCATGATCCTTTATTTGAGATACTCTTCATGATGAAAAGTGATTGCTATGCTTTTTTATTAAAGTTCTATTTATCATGTTTGTGTTTAAAGTTCTATGATATCATGTTACATATGCCTTTACATTATAATGATCAAGATTATGTTAGTAGCATGTCACCTTAGAAATTATTGTTTTATCGTTTACCTACTCGATGACGAGTAAGAACTAAGCTTGGGGATGTTTGATATGTCTCCAACGTATCTATAATTTCTGATGCTCCATGATAATATTATGCCAATTTCTACATGTTGTCTCCCTTCTTTATAGCATTTTTACACGTTTTCCAGGACTAACCTATTAACAAGATGCAAAGTGTCAGTTTCCTTTTTTTTATATTTTTATTTCAGAAAAGTTGTTCTGGAAATATTCTCGGAATTGGACCCCACAAAGCTCGAAGTGCCTATTTTCCCCGGAAGCATCCAGAAGACCGAAGAGGATTCAAAGACGGGCACGAGGGGGCCCACACCATGGGGTGGCGCCCCCCTTGGCCGCGCCAGCTGGTGGTGTGGGGCCCCCAGGGCTCCATCGCCTCTGCCCTTTCGCCTATTCTATGTGTTGTGTTTGCTGGGATCCGATGAATATTGAACTTATGCCAAGTTGATTATAGTCTTTATTGCATATGTTATTTGTGATCTTGCATGCTTTCCGTTTCTAGTGGTTGCTCTGGCCAAGTAGTTGCTAGTGACTCCAAGAGGGAGTATGTAAGCTCGATAGTGGGTTCATGCCTCCTTTTCGCCTGTGCTCGAGTGACAGAAACATGACGGGGGAGGATGTGCTATTGCCACTAGGGAGAAAACAGCGGTGTGAGTGCCCGCGTGTACAATCATTTCTTACATTACACACATTGTTTAATGCAATTATCTGTTGCTTGCAACTTAATACCTAAGGGGGTTCGGATGATAACCTGAGGGTGGATTATTAGTCATAGATGCAGTTGGATTACGGTCTATGTATATTTTTTTTTTTTGACATTACGGTCTATGTATATTGTTGTAATGCCCGCACTAAATATCATAGTAGTCATCATGTCATGAATGTGCACTATGGTGCAACCTTTATTTGTCAATTTCCCAGCTGTAATTTGTTCACCCAGCATGTTATATTTTATGGAGAGACACCACTAGTGAACCTATGAACCCCGGTCCATTTTCTTACAGTGTGAAACAAACCACTACAATTTTCTGCTTTCTTTACTTACTGCAAGCATACACTATTTTCCACACTATACGTCTAATCTTTGTTTTCAGCAAGACCGGTGAGATTGACAACCTCACTGTACCGTTGGGACAAAGTATTTTGGTTGTGTTGTGTGCACGTTCCGCGTTGTTGCTGACACGGGTGAGGCATCACCACCGTCAGTGGCATCAACCTTCCGAAGATCCTCTTTCTCCTACTGGATTGATAACCTTGGTTCTTAACTAAGGGAAGTCTTACCGCTACACTCATCACACCCTCCTCTTTGGGTTCCCAACACGCCATCACAAGAAGCAAGAATTCCTAGCACCATCGAGGCATAGCAACTGCAGGCGCACAACCAGTTTTGAGCTCAGCAAGGAAGAGGTTGCCCTCTGGGCCAAGTCCATCACCAAGGCCACCCTCACAGATACTTGGGACTGGGGATTCAAATCCTACAACCGAGATAGGCCGGCGCCCCGTAAGTTTCCTTTATCCTACCGAGTTGCTTCCTTCTCGGTATCTTCCGAATTCACTTGGTTACTTATGCTTTATGTTTCGCATGCTTTACCGAGTAGAGTCCATCTCGGTATCTTCCGAGTTCACTTAATTATGTATGCTTTTTGTTTCGCATGCTTTACCGAGTAGAGTCCATCTCAGTATCTTCCGAGTTCACTTAATTCTGTATGCTTTATGTTTCGCATACTTTACCTAGTAGAGTCCATCTCGGTATCATCCGAGTTCACTTAGTTCCGTATGCTTTATTTTTCGCATGCCCTACCAAGTAGAGTCCATATCGGTATCATCCAAGTTCACTTAGTTCATTATGCTTATTGTTTCTCATGTACAACACTTTACTCTTCAGAGTGTGGAAGACAAGTCGGTCCTCTCGGATAACTGGAAGCCCGACCGGACTGAAGATGATGAGGAGTAGTTCAACAACCAGGACACGCTCCCTATTCTGCTCGCTATTCCTCCCAGTCAAGATGGTAAGTTCCGAGTCGCAACCTCAATCCGGGACTGGTCTGAGGATGATGAAGGTCATAGTGATGATGACTGTATAGTTTTGGAGGTATCTAACCCCTTCTCGGTCTCATTAGTGCACTTTCTTCTTATGTTACCAGCCGACATGGAAGAAAAGGTGGTCGAGGCAGAGCCCGTGTCCATCGCTGCCCCTGCACAGTTGAGGAAGCGGTCCGGAAGCGGCGCCGCCGATCCCCCATCCAACTAGAGGCAGAAGAGATCCGGGACAAAGGTCCCAAGGGCGGCAAGGCCACGGTGAAACACCGAAGGAACGCGCGACCCACAGTCGACGGGTAAGATTCTCTCGGGATGCTTTATGTTTGCATATTTCTTCTTCCTTTGCCTCTTTCGGCCGAGATGCTTTGCCTTTGCATTTTCTTTACCGCATTGTTTCTCTCTTTCTCTAGTGATCCTCTTGACGCTGAGGACCTTAGTGCACCCGCGGGACCGAGTAGCTCCCACAACGTTGTCGACCTCGACTCCGAGGACATGGACACCCACATCGACGACCGGGCCAAGATGCCCTTCCCGGACCGAGAAGAGCAGGATCTCGGCGCAGGAAACACGGGCGCCGAGATGGATACTGAAGAGACTCCGGAGCAGCCGGAGTCGACCCTTGAGCAGCAACATGAGCAACAACATGAGCAGCAGCCCTAGCAGTAGCCAGAACAACAACTCAAAGTTGCGACGCAGCAGCAAGCACCGCATCAAACAGTTTCTCCAATCTTCACCACAACAACACCGCCAACCCCTCCGAGAAGGACTTCCCCTCTGGAAGTAGCCTCAGCAGCAGAAGGACTTGCAGCCACCAACGCGACAGCAGAAACAACACCCAGCACCACACCAATGGAAACAAGCCTAGTTCTATCCACCGCCACGGCAACCAACTCAGCCTCAACAGCAACAGATCCAGCAGCAGCATCACCAAGCCCACCGCCACCAAGAATACCAGCGGGGCCAACAAGGGAAGTAGAAAGCCGACCTGGAGAACACCACTGCCACCGAGAATCTTGCGTTGTATCAGGAGATCGATGTCTTGAAAAAGCGAATACGACACTTGACCATATGGTGATCAGCTCGCGCCTCCTGCTGGATAAGCATGAGGCCAATGCTGATAAGGCTCCGTAGGCTCAAGGACCTCACCATCAAATTGCGATGTAAGTCTCGATTTTCCTTCAACTTGCTCTATCTGGTTGATTTCTTGCCCTAACTCAGGCATCTTGCTTTCCGGGGACATTCCCCGATTTTGACTTGGGTGCTGAAAGGGCTATTGAGAGAGCCAAGGAGCGGCGGGCAGATGTTGGCTTCAATGTCACCGAGACGGTCACCATGGAGGATCAGGTCAAGGACATCAGAGCCCGAGTTCTGCCCCTCAAGGGTTTGGGAAGCAACATGGTCTCCACCGCCACCCGGCTACACAAGTTTTTCTGTCCGGACGTTGAGCCTCCCAGGACTATCCACGAGCTGTCCTCCAAGCTGAATTACGTCAAGGAGGAGCTCAAGAAATGGCGCGCCTCAGCAGCTCGAGTCGACGTAGATGAGGCTCTACACTTCATGCTTTCCTGGTATGAGAACCTTGATCTCTGCAAACTCGAGAAGCTGCGGAATGAATCTCGGTGGACCAAAGACGAAAACTCTATCCGGATCCACCAGGAGACGGCTTATCGGCTGGCCTCATATGCTGACACAAAGGAATTTGTGGATGGCCCCACCGAGCCTGATACTGAGCCCGACAGCGAGGTCGAGGACGACGAGGACAGCGGCGATGACGGCGACAAGGGAGGTCATGGCCCCTGGGAGGGCGGCGAGGGAGATTTTGGCCGCTGGGAGGAGGGCGGCAAGGGAGACTTTGGCCACTAGGAGATGGGCGACGAGGGAGTCGATGGCGACAAAGAAACTGAGGTTGACGACGACTCCAAGGAGGTGGATGAGGAGATCCAGGCCGAGCAAGAGCTAGGCGCAGACTCCGAGATCGTCACCACCGAGATGGTCATCTCGGAGCCTGCTCCCGAGTTGAGCGTCTCAGAGCCCACAGCCGAGAACGCCGCCTCCGAGCCTCCGGCTTCGACTGCTGCCTCCGAGCCCCCCACCGAGTCCTCCAACCCGGCAGGTGCTGAAGCTGATGCAACTCGTTTGGCCGCGGCCTAATTATCTGCCTGTCTTAATCTCAAACATTTTATCAGATCCCCGGTATGCTAGGTGCAATTGTATCAAGTACTTATGTCACCGTTTGCTACTTAGTTTTATTTAAGTTCTTAGCAAGACTGGCAGAATGACGGATTGCGTTAATTCCGAGTCCTTGAGTTGGTTCTCTTATCCACCTGGTTTTTTTCGTATTTGCTCTTGCCTGCCACTTGTGGCTTTTTGGCAGTCGAGTCACAAGATTTGGAAAACCGAGTTTATAATACTTCACAACTATGAGATCAAACTTAAAACTGCCCAGTACTTAGCCGAAAAAACAGAAGAAAAAGGCGAGCCATCTTGGTTGATTAACTCTTTCTTTCCTTAGTAGTTTTTCATGTGCTCATTGACCCTTGGCTTGTTCTCTTGCTTGCCATGAAGCTGGGTTGCGGACAACAGCAAAGTCAAAGAGTTGGCCCTTAGGTTTAAACACATTACTAGACATACACATGAAAATCCGAGATGATTAACCGACACAGCAAAGTAAAAAAGGAAATAATACAGAGCAAGTTAGGCACAGGCAGTCCCCGAGTTCCTGCTCGGAGTGCCGACTTGGATTTCAACTCGGTAAGGATATACATACAATGCTCTTTTCATGAATGGAAACGGCGTTGTAGAGCTACATTCTAGGGGCGCTTAGTTTCCTCTCCGGATTTATCTACATAAATAGTTGTCTTCTTCCTCTAGACAGTGAGTTCGTCCATTCCTCTCTCTCCTTCATTGTTCAAGAGCTCAAAACGCCCAGATCTCCCTCCTCCTCCAACCAAACTCGATGCCCTTCAAGGATCTGATAGAGGAGGCCTAGATTTACCTTTCTACCAAGACAAAAATCGTTTCCCCATACCATACCCCTTGGGATCTTGTAAATATCTTGGTTGCTTTGTCATCCTAGATAAACCCTAGTGCTTGTAGCTTCCACCTTGTAGCAAGAAGCTTCGGATTGTTGAGAGCCTCCATCTCACTTGTGGAGTAGCGTCAACCCCCTTGTAAAGGTTTGGTCAACGCCTTCAAGTCGACCTCATAGTGGAAATGAGAATCTCGTTCACCGGAGAAGCTCAAGGAGAACAAGGTGTGCACAACCGTGCTATTGAGGAGCGCCTAGGTGGCTCCCCACCTCTCCAACATAGACGTACTTCTTTTAAGAAGGAACTACGGGAAACATATCCTTGTCTCCGTGTTTTCACTTGTGGTTATCTTGTGCCTTGCATATTACTTCCGTTGCGTACTTGTTTGTTATCACATAGGGTGTCTACCTAGTTGCACATCTAGATAACCAAGTTGTTTACTTGCTAAAGCCCATCTAAAAGTGAAAAAGGATTAAAATTTGTAGGTCACCTATTCACCCCACCCCCCTCCCCCCTCTAGTTGACCATTGTGTACTTTCACAAATCATTATACCTTCAATGGAACAACAAGAACTTCGTGCTCCGTGATATGTCTCCTAGCCAAATCATCACCGATAATGCAAAGAAACTTGCACGCACCCAACAAGAGCAAAATTCTAGTGAGATGAGTGGTGAGAGAGCAATCCAAAAAAAATAGAGTGAGAGCCACAAGACAAACATGAGTGGAAAAATCATGAGTGCATCCAAGGGACTAGCCTTACTTGCCACAAAACGCGAGATGCGAGAGCTTCAAGAAAACCCATCCATCCTCCACTTTGTACTTGTGTGCAAAGGCGAAGTCATTGAGACTAACTCCTTAACAAGCTTTCCTACGTCTTTGTTGCCCATATTGCAGGAATTTGATGACGTATTTCCTGAAGAATTACCACCGTGTATACCTCCTCATAGAGAAATCGAGCACCGCATTGATCTCATATCGGGTACTCCACTTCCAAACCTAGATCCTTACCGTACAAACCCTGAAGAGACTAAGGAGATCAAGCGGCAAATCCAAGAACTTCTAGATAAATGTTACATTCGCGAATCTCTTAGCCCTTGTGCCGTTACGGTCATCCTCGTTCCAAAATAAGATGATACTTCTCGTATGTGCATGGATTGTCGACCTATAAATGCTATCACCGTTAGATATAGACACCCCATCCCTAGGCTCGATAATATTCTTGATGAATTATGTGGTTCAACTATCTTTTCCAAAATTGGTCTTAGAAGTGGATACCATAAAATTCGCATGAGCATAGGTGATGAATGGAAAACTTCTTTCAAAACAACACTTGGTTTGTATGAATGGCTAGTCATGCCTTTTGGACTTTTGAATGCCCCATCAACTTTTATGAGACTCGTGAATGAAGTTTTACGACCTTTCATTGGAAAACTTGTGGTTGTTTATTTTGACTATATCCTCATCTATAACAAATCTTTGGAGACCCACCTTGAACATATTTCTCAAGTCTTGTTGGCTCTTCACAAAGCAGAACTTTTTGAAAATATTTCCAAATGCATTTTTTGTACCGACAAGGTTGTTTGCTTGGGTTTTGTTATTTCCTCCAATGGAATTGAAGTCGACGAGAAAAAAGTTGAGGCAATTATAAATTTGCCTAGCCCTACTTCCATGGATGAAATAAGACGTTTTCATCGTCTTGACGGTTTCTATCGCCGCTTTGTGAAGTATTTTTCAACAATTGATTGCCCTTTAAATGGGCTTACAAAAAAGAATTTACTGTTTGTTTGGGGCAATGCTCCATAAAAAGCTTTCCATACTCTTATTAAATGTTTGACCGAAGCACCTTTGCTTGGTTTATTGGACTTTGAGAAAACTTTTGAGATTGACTATGACGTTAGTGGCATTGGTATTGATGGCGTTCTTATGCAAAATGGACGTCCTGTAGCATATCATAGTGAGAAACTTGATGGCGCTAGGTTAAACTAGCCCATCTATGACAAAGAGATTTCTTGCTTTGGTTAGAGTTTTAGAAATTTGGCAACACTACCTTTGTCCTGAAGAATTTTTTATTCATTCAAATCATGAATCATTGAAATATTTAAAGAGTCGAGCTAATTTGAAAAAAATACATGCTAAGAGGGTAGAATTTATTGAGTCTTTTCCTTATGTCATCAAATACAAAAAGGGCAAAGAAAAGGTAGTTGCAGATGCATTATCACGCAAGGAATGCCTTCTTACACATCTTGAATTAAATGTGATTGGTCTAGATGAGATAAAGGGCTTGTACTCTTCGGATGAGGCACCAAGTGGAACTACTCGTCACAAGATGTCTAACATGCCTCCGAGCTAAGTCTACTTCACACTCTCATGGTCTTTATATACCACTGCCTACACCACACCTTCCTTGGAGCGATATTAGCATGGATTTTGTGTTAGGACTACCACAAACTAAAGCAAATATGGACTCTATCTTTGTAGTGGTTGATCGCTTTTCTAAGATGGCTCACTTCATTCCATGCAATAGAACGGACGATACTTCACACGTGGCAAACTTGTTTTTTAGGAAAATCGTTCGTCCACATGGTGTTCCCAAGACAATTGTTTCAGATCGAGACGTCAAGTTCACCTCCTATTTTTGGAAGATATTGATGGCAAATCTTGGAGTGAAGCTACTCTTCTCCACTGCCTACCACCCGCAAACTGATGGTCAAACCAAAGTGGTGAACCACACACTATCTACACTCCTTCGCGCATTGATAAAGCCTAACCTCAAGAATTGGGAGGAATGCATCCCACACGCCGAGTTTGTCTAGAATCGAGCCACACATCAAGCCACAAATTGGAGCCCATTTGAGATCGTCTATGGATTTTCCTCTCTGCGAGCAAGTAAACATGAACTTCGACAAGCAAATCGGCTACATCAAGAAACTTCATGAGAGCACAAGAGCTACACTTGAGAAGCACTACGAGCACCACGCCAAAAAGATGAACAAGAAAAATAAGCTCATGGTGTTTCAAGAAGGAAAACTTGTTTGGCTACATCTTTGCAAAGATCGCATTCCACAAGAGCGCATCTCCAAGCTCAAGACATGAGGTGACGGTCCCTTCAAGATTCTCAAGTGCATCAACGAAAATGCATACACGCTCGACATACCACAATCCAAGTACCTTGTGCACAACTCCTTCAATGTGTGAGACCTATCTTCCTTCCATGGAAGTCCAAATGATTACGGTAGTCACGAGTCGAGGACGACTCTTTTCGAAGGGGCGGGGGAGATGCAGCCCTAACCATTCCACCAAGCTCTCAATCGACACCCATTGGTCCCATGACAATATCACGCGCAAAGGCGATGCAAGAAAAGGTGAGCTCACTCTTATCTCTCTATGAGTTTGACGACCTGGCGAATGGTGTGCTACCTCATGGAAATACCCTATGTGTACTCAGGTTTGATCCCCCATTGGAGCCCCAAGGCAGTGCCCAAGAATCTCGAGAAGATGGCCAAGGAGGTGGCCCCGAAGAAGAAGAAGAAAAGGTGGAAGAAGAAGAAGGCAAGGAAACCTGGCCCGCAGCTCGGCCAGGACGGCTCCCTAACAGAGCCTCCTGGCCTACGCAGGCCTCCCTGTGCCCTCAGGCCACCCAACAGAGCTTCCCGGCCTCCAGGCCGGCCTCCAGCCCGGCTTTCCTGCACTACGTGAAAAGAGATAATATTCCCCCGTAATCCCCCTACCTACCCCTAGACTATAAATAGACCCACTTGGCTTCAAATCTAGGTTAGAGATGAATTGATATTTGAGCTTTTCTCCTTTGTGTGTCCCTCTTGTGAGGCTACTCCTTAGATGTGTATCTAGGAACGAATCAAGGCTATCCCAACTACTCTTGTATTTGGATCGTATCAAGGTAACTCTAGAATGGCCATCATTTCCCCTTGGGAATCAGTTGGTGTTCTCCCAATCTTCCTTGACTGGCCCTCGAGGATCTATTGGTGCGATGGAACAGACGTAGGGTTGAATTGGTTCCAATCAAGGTGAATTCGAGTGGATTGATTGCCGAAGGTGGCCATGGGTTTAGTTGCAGGTTTTCGAATCCTCTAGTTCGCACTAGTTATCCGGTTACCTTTGGTTCCTTGTTCTTCATGTTCTTCCCTTTTCCCTTGGGTCTTTCGTGAGATCGAGGCACCCTAGAGGTTAACACCTCCATCAAAAAACCCTACTGAATATCCCAAACGACCGTCATCCAAAAACCCTACTGGATAGCCCAAACGTCGGCCATTAGTCGAGCACATCCAGTATCCATGAGTCCTTGTTGCTCCACAGGAAGAAGAAAAAACACATGTGGATCCAGTAGACCGCCTTGTTGATAACCTGCAAATAATGAACATTGTCCTTCTTGTTTAACACAACATCATTACGACAATTCCATATTTCCCAAAGAAACGCGGACACGCCTATATGAATACATGCATTTGTTTCCTTATCAATTCCATTGAGCCAATTTCCAAACATATTTATCACTTTTTGGAGGATAAATATTTAACGTGAAATGGATTAAGCGCCAAAGATTTCTAACAAATGAATAGGATATAAACAAATGGTTAAACGACTCATCCGCATCGCAAAACACACACTTTTACACCCTACCCATTTTCTCCTAATCAAATTGACCTTCGTTAATAGGATTCTTCGATTAAGGAACCAGAGGAAAATCTTAATTTTCAAGGGTATTTTTAATATCCACAAATATTTACGCATGACCCCCATACTCCCACTAAGCATATCCGCATAATAAGACTTAATATAAAAGGTTCCACTGGTTTTCAACTTCTACTTTAAAACATCCGGCAAATTTGACAACGACTTGCATTAGTCTCTCCATCAAATGCATCAAATGCATTCTTCTGTCACCTACAATAGGCCGACGAAACTGAATATTAAGTGGCACATCTGATACTACACTTGCTACTGTCACATGCTTGTGGTTGGAATACTATTTATGTGATACCGCTTCGTCACCTAACCATTTTTCCTCCCAAAACCAAACCCGAGTACCATTACCTAAGCTATACGACCCCCGCAAAAATAAGTATGCTTTAGCTTTCATGCTTACTTTCCAAAACGGCGAATCCGTCGGTTTCGCTTGTACATGAGATAACATTTTATCCCCTAAATATTTATTTGACGGAATTTCATGCCAAACCCCTTCTTCATGCAACAACTTAGACAACCATTTACCTAATAAACACTTATTCTTTATATCGAGAATTTCAATCCACAACCCTCCTTGATCTTTCTTCCTACAAACAATATTCCATTTTTTGAGGCTATATTTTTTCTTTTTAGAGTCGCTTTGCTAAAAAATCTCGAGCGATAAAAATCTAATCGTTTCTGAAAGCACATTTCTTATCCCTCTATGTTTTGTGTGTTAGTTAACAACACAAGCGATATTTAATTATGTGTTGAATGGTGCAGGACCTACAGGTACATCTTTCAAACCACCAAGCACCAAAAAGGTCGAAGGAAATCTCGAATTTCTATCTTTGGTTTTGCAGGAAATTCTTGCCTGGAAAGGCCGGATAATCCCCCCCCCCCCCCCCTAGAACCAGCGGTGGAAAAACGACTAAGGACCTAGGTGTGGGGCTTGCAGAAGCCCACCGGGTTTTTGGCCGGATTATTCAGTGGCCAGAGGCCGGATAATCCGCCCTCCATGGGCCGAATAATCTGCCCATAGAAGCTCGGTGAAGATTAGAGGCTGTTTGGAGTGGTGT
This sequence comes from Alopecurus myosuroides, assembly GCA_028641055.1. NCBI lineage: Eukaryota > Viridiplantae > Streptophyta > Magnoliopsida > Poales > Poaceae > Alopecurus > Alopecurus myosuroides. The sequence goes on from CM054057.1 coordinate 659,806,406, forward strand.
CAGGCTTGTAGTTTCTTACCGGATTTTTGGCCGGATTTTTGGGCCGAATTATTTGGCATGAGGGCCAGATATTCCGCCCTTAAATAGCTACATCGGTCATATTTTGAGAGGGGCTATAAATATCTCTCTCCTTCTTCAACCTCAGTCTAGTTCATACATGCCATTAAATGCACATTTATTGAGATCGCCAAATCCTAGATCTTCCAATTCCTCCATCCAAACTCGTTGATCTTCGGAGGATTGAAGGAGAAGACCCTGATCTACATCTTCACCAACCAGTTCTTCATTTTCCCCTCATTCACTTGAGGGGATCTAGTCTAGGGTTTTCTTGGGAAAACCTAGACCCCATTTCTACTCTTGTTGATTCTTGGTGATTCTTGGGAGCCACCAATTCGGTTGTGGGTGTGTGGCTCAAGCTCATTGTAAAGGACTCGATTTCCACCTCAAAGGGAATCAATAGTGGAAGGTGAACTAGGTCTTTGTGGCGAGGTTCATCGGAGAATAGGGTGAGGCCTTTATGGCGTTGAGTAGGCCTTCGTGGTGAAACTTACACCCCTCCAACGAGACGTACTCCCCTCAAAAGGAGTAACTCAGGATTACATCCTTGTCTCCGCGTGCTACCGTTATCGGTTATCTCGTTCCCTCTCTTATACTTTGTATTTGTATCTTGTTTATTGTTGCTTGTCATATAGACAATTCACCATAGTTGCATACCTAGAGAATTTACCTTTGTGTCAAGGCTGAATTAAAAATAAAAAATTGGTCGTAGCACCTATTCACCCCCTCCTCCCTCTCGGTGCCCATACTATCCGTTCAGTTTCTTTACCCCTTTAGGTAATTCGAAGAATGATACTAAGAATATTGGCAAACTTGTTAAAAATGAATTAATAAGTACAAGGCGATTCCCGTACGATAATAATTTCCCAACCCAAGATCCCAACTTACACTCGAATCGGTCATCTACCATTTTACACTCCGTGTTCATCAATTGTCGATAGTGAATGGGTATACCGAGATATTTGAAGGGTAAGCTCCCCACCTCACAGCCAAAGATATGGTGATAATCATCTTGCGCCTCTTTTTCCTTGCCAAAACAAAATACTTCGGTCTTATAAAAATTAATTTTCAATCCCGAAAGTTGTTCGAACAATGCAAGGATCAACTTTATATTAACTGCCTTTGCTAGGTCATGATCCTGAAATAAGATTGTATCATCAACGTATTGAATAATTGACACCCCACCCTCGCCAAGAAGTGGTATCAATCCTCCTACTTGTCCATCCTCTCTCGCCCGTGTAATGAGAATGACCAACATATTAACTACGAGATTAAAAATGATGGGTGACAAAGGATCACCTTGTCTTAGCCCTTTGAGCATTTTAAAGTATTGACCGATCTCACCATTCACTTGTATCTATCTTCTTGAATAAACCTGGCTACCCATTCACACCACTTTGGTGCTAAACCTTTCATAAGCAGAACTTGTTATAAGACCAATTGGCCTTATCATACGCTTTTTCAAAGTCAATCTTAAACAATACCCCATCCAAGTCCTTCCTGTTTAGCCCATGAATTGTTTCGTGTAGGACTACGTGTGCGCCTTATTCGCAGTATGTCTTTTTAACCAAGAACCAAGCATGCATAGATTCACGTTAGCAAGCTCTGGTATGGCCAAACCTCCAAAATCATTTTTTTACACACTAGTTTCCAACTAGCCACGCGTATGGAGTTTCCCCCTAAAATCATTCAAAAAACAATTAGCTATTTGGGTCTTAATCAGGTCTAAGACCCATTTATAGAATTTGAAAAAAAAACGAGGTAAAGCGTGTAGGTTCGTTTTATCATTATTAGGCATGTGCAATGGTTCTATCTTACCAATGCCATGTATGATAATTGCTTAGTTGACGGAGAGAGGAACAAAAATAAAAGAACTTACCTTCTCTTAGCTAAGAGATCATCTCTTAGCATAATTATCTCACCACATATTTAGGATATCCGGTTGTTAGTGATATGACTAAAAATAGCTCATTGTACAACATGTTTTTTTTGTCATATCAATATTATGGCGGACTTAAGATAAGACGGCCTTATCGGCCTCATCTCAGAGTCTTGGTTCCCTTGAATCATGTCTGCTAATTTTTCTATGTCTGGTCAAAAAATAAATAACGAAAAAAATGTTTTACTGTGTTTGGTCAAAAAAGAAATAACGAAAAAAAAGAAAACGACGTGAAACCCCTAGGGCTGCGCGTCTCGTAACCCCCGGTTCGTACGTGCGACGCGTGGCCTCCATCGTGTGGCAGAAAACATGACGGGACCACCACCATCCGGTCTCAACCTTATCCCCTCGTTCCATTCTCGTATGCTGCTCTTTACAGATTCCCATGGCCATCCGTCGGGGTCTGCGCCGCCGTGCCCCTCCACTAGGCTCCTGCCGCCGCGGTCCTATCACCAGGCTCCCGCTGCCGAGCGCACATGCCACTCGCCGTAAGTTGCTTCGGAAAGCAAGGCCGTTGACCCTCCAGCTCGCCGTCGCGGCGAGAGCCCTCAATGCTCTGTGCTCCCGTGCAAACCAGCAATAGGACTGCCATTCTCGAGCTTCCTGCGCCTCCGGCGGGAGGCCGCTGGCCCTCCATCTCATCCTCGACGAGCTCGGGGAGGGATAGGGCGAGAGACGGCCGGGGCTGAGCCGGCGCAACCATACGCGTCACATCTAGTGGCCCTCGCCGAGGATGCTCACGTCGGTGAGCATGGGCCGCCGCAACTGATGCGTCAAGGGAGGCCGGGAGGGGTGGCAAAATTTTGCTACATTTTTTTTTGCTATTCTTGTACAAATTTTTTGCTATGAGTTCTCCGACGAGGTCAAAAATTTTCTATAGTAGAACAAATTTTTGCTATAATTATTCTAAATTTTTGTGCAAATATTTTGCTATGAGATTTTCCGGGGACGTCTCTCGTGGGTCTACAGTACTGTAACATTTCTTTTTTGCTATGGGGTCTCCGGCGAGGTCTGTCTTTTTTGTTTTCTGAGACGAAACTTTTTTTTTTTGCTACATATGAGCAAAAGCGGGATTTAATTAAAAGACCAGCGCTGTCCCAAAAAAAATAGAGTGCGCGGTCACCACATGTGACTGGCCGCAGCTGCCCTTAACTGCCGCGTCAGCAGCTCCTCTCCCGATCTGCGCAGCGAACTCCAGCAGACCAGGTGCCCGCGCGGGGTGCTCTGCTGGGCTCCCTCGTCTTCTTCTTCTTCGTCGTGAACTGCTGGATGTTCTCCCGCCTCCAGGCGCCCGCGCTTCCGCCTCCGCTGCCACCCGCCAACTACTCGCTCTCCACACCGCTAAAGAATGCCAGTGCTTATCTTTGCAGTAGATGGCTAGCTAGTCAGTGACAGTGAGGCATGAGAGCCGCAAAGGCCAGTGTGTTGCAATGTGATAAAGCTAGCAATGCATATGCTTCAGAATCGATGTTGTTCGTCAACAGGAACTTGTAATTTTACATCTACTATGTGTGACAAGCATACAGCAACAGTAACCTGCTTTAGTACTACCGAGCCCAGAAATGTGCCCTTCTTAAGGTCATGAAAATTTCTGGGGAAGGATGAGAACATTTACCAGGAAAGAAAATTTCCATGCTAGAAAATTTCAAATCCAAATTCAATCCACATATCTAGAAAGAAATAGATACCTGCGGCAGGGAGTAGTGTCAGAATCAGCTTAGGAAATGGGGAGGCTGAGTTCTCACTTGAAGATGAACAACAATTGTGCATTCTAGTTATGGTTCCAGCACAACCGGCTAGGATCAACTTTTATTAGCTGATTGCCCTGGGATTTGGATTCTTCGGCACTCTCTATCTGAACTACAGTGCTGCTGCTGCCGACATATTTTTGATAAGTCTCAGGTGGAAACAACCGAAATTGCCTTATCTGTATCTGACCAAAGGAACAAATTTCTGTTTGGAAATCAGAGGATCCGGCTTTCTACCCCAAGTTCTCAAATGTAGACTTGCTGCACTTATCATGTTCCCATTCTTTTTTGGTTGGGGTAGTGTTGTGTAATACGAGCCGTTCATATTTTGTAAATTGTAACTTGTACTATGAAATAACAAAGTTACAGTTGCATATAGCAAACGGTATCCCAGATGATTGTGTGTTTATGCATGCATGTTGTCTCATCCATGGGACCCGCTGTGTTATTGTATCTAAACCAGATCATGGTCTCTTCTTTTCAGCAGGAAATTTGTTCAGTTCATCCAAATTTCGGTCCAAGACGACAAATGGACACAATTTGAATTCATCTTACTCATAGTAGCTCGGAAACCATTTGCCGATCTTCAACTGCAGTACATGTCATTAGCATTAACAGAATTATTGCACAGCGACTCGGCACAGCCATAACTCAAATCCAACAGGATTCAGGGTGACAGTCTGGGCCATCAATGCCACAGCCCCAGGAGAGAAAATGCTGGCCGGCTGGGGAAGGAAAGCTTTTCGTCACACAGCAAAGCAAGCAGCAATTGCAGATCGCAGAGCAACCAGGAGAGCAGATCTCGGTAAACGATTGGAAGTATATATATATATATATGATGATGATGCTACTGTCGAGTTTCAGTAGAGGGCAAAGTGAGCAATCTCGGGACAATCTCGCGTGAAATAAACAGCATGAACATCTCAAAGGACAACTTCGCTCTCTCGTTGACGTTTTATACTACCAAGCGTAGGACAAGGGATGTACATCTCTCTCTCTCTCACTATCTTCAAGCACCTGAACCAACTGAACTAGGGACGTTTTCTGCTTCATCACCTGAGCTACGAGGTTAGCTGCTGCTGGACTCACTGGGCCTTCTGGCGCTTCACGTACTGGAGGATCGGCTCCTTCACCTGCGTTATTACACAGAGACAAAGGCTCGTTATTCGTGCAGACCACCATCTGCTAACAGATCGATCAGGTGACCAACATTGTCCAATGTGCGAGATCAAGTAACTTTAGCTCAGTGGAGGAATTCGAAAGAGAGAAGCATATTGGAGGGATTTAACGTGCAAGCTCTTACCAGGCTGGCCTTCCTGATACGCTTGCCTTGTTCGGTGCACTGCGTCATGTCAGCGCTAGCCAATGACTTCCTGGACTTCTGCCCAAGCACCCCACTCTCCAGGGACGTAGCCGGCTGCAACAGTTCATCACAGTTAGTTCAATGTTAAGGGTGCAAGCAAGACTGTGGACTAGGGGATCAGGCTTCCTTCACACCTCACGCATGCTAGTCGGAGTCCTGTTGGGGTCCTTCTGCATGGACACAGTCTGCTCTGTCTCCCGTGGCTCCCGAGTGCGTGTAACATCAGATCCAACCGAGTGGAAGCAGCCGTTTGTCGAGCCATCTTTCATTTCTTGGTCTGTTCAAAAGAGAGTTAAGCAATGTTGAGCAGCAGACTTGTGCCAAATCCAAGGTACAAGGGGCATGGAAATGGGGTTGCTTGCTGCTTACCAGTCATAGGACGCTCTTTGCGGTCAAACTCAGCAGGTCCCGGGTTTGTGTCCATGCCCTGCATGATGTACCAGAGTTTGAGATCAACTGGGGATATATATAAGTGAGTGCCACAATTACTACACAAGTAAAGCTTGGAGGTGGTGGTCTGACAAGACATTATCCCATACCATTTCTTCTTCACCTATATCGAGCTCCAGTATCTTTTTTATCTCAAGGAGCTTTCTGTTGCTGGCTTCAGAGTGAATCACAGCTTTGCCTGTTACACAAAGTGACAACTCTTACTTAAAAGAGTAACCTATTAACAGATCGTAACAAGGCTCATGATAGTACTATTGATTATTGCAAACGACTTATGAAGCATTCTAGCTGATACATATCCAAGAAAGATCCACAGACAATTATTACTGCTAAAAACATTTTCATGTCGCGACAGCTCTCCTTCAAGGGAGCTGTTCAACAGTTCATAAAAAGATAAACATCAACATGCATAAAGTGATTACTTGAGCATGAGTAATAAAAAAAATGAAAGTGTGGTTAGTGGGCTGGTTTATTGACTTAATTCTTCTCCACTAGCTGACCAACTTCACAAGATAACATGAACACGTGAACGGTCCATAAAAACAGAGGCCAGAATCCAGGAAAGGGATCTTAGAGTTCAGGTAAGTTCAAGTGGTTACCCAATCTTCGGTTGCCTGAATTCTTAATGTATCCATCTTGCACCATTTTGTCCATTAACTTCCGGACTGTGTTCAGGTTGGCTTCCCCATCTAGCTTTCCCTGAAGCTTGGCTACGGTCACATAATCCATCGGAAGTGCATGGTATAATGCCTGTAACAACAAAAATATGTTACAGAAAACTAGATGCATTAACAAGTCAAGGGTAAAAGTATGGTCACCTTCATATACATCACATCAACATTCTTGGTTTTAGTTTCTTCAGTAGGTGAAACATTTTGCACAGTGACCTCTTGCTTCAAATGCGGAGTTCTCGGGTCAGTAATCTGAAACCATAAAATGACCATGCATTCTTGTTACTGAAGTCCATATAGCACATGGTAAAACAATAATGTTACTTAGGTTGACCTTGTTAACAGCATAAACTATCCTTGCTTGCCCTGGAAAGTAAACCATCTTTAAGTAGCTTCTCCAGAATATCTGAAAAGAAAAGTTAGTCTAGTAATGCAATGGAAGTATAAAAAGAATGCCTGCAGGAACAGGATCAATCTGACAAGCACGCGGAACTGTTTTGCCTTGCATTACCTTCCCACCATTTCCTGCAAAACATTCAACAAGCAGTTATTAGCAGCAGACCATACAGCTCGTGAAGTGCAAACGAGGCATCGTATGATTTATACATGCACAACACATATAATCTGTCACACTTTCTTGCAGGTTTAGCAACTAGAATGGAACATTAATCAGTGCAAAAGAGGGAGTGACAGCAAGAATTACCATAGATATGTCAGGGAAGTTGGAATGGACATCTGAAGTGTTAACAGAACTGATGGCTGTTGAGCATATCCATTCTCTTACTTGAACTGCTATTTCATCCTCGTGAGCAGGATCTTGAGTATCCTCTGCAAAACATATAAAGTTAGCAAAGAGCAAATAAACTGATATGGTATGGTTATGTATGAAAAGAGTACATATGCATGAGCAAATAAAGCTCCTCTGAACCATATCAACTGACCTTCTGAAACTGAACCACTTTGACCTTTGAGATTTCCATCTGTTTCAGTAAGCCTATTAGCACCAAAAACAATACGTACAACAAGAACATCATTGAAGAAAAGTTACCATTAGGAGCAACAACATAACGATCCACTTCAGATGGGCGAACCTAAAACAATCCGGGCTTATGCAATGTCAGGAATACTTATATAAAAATAAAATGAAATTATGTATAAGCATTAGCATTTTCATCATAAGTCTATAACATAATAGACAGCAAATTAAGATAATATTACTGAAACTTATCAAGTTACATGATTTTTTCCCAAACAGACAACTTAAATTAGATGGAGCTATCAGTTGTATGATTTGGCTAGCCTTTACCTCAGTGTCAGAAAAGTCATCATCTTGGTCAGACTCATGACCCGAGCTCATGTTATCATCTTCACTGTTAACATTGTTACCTTCACATGGGTCAAGGACACTTTTGACCTGCATAAACAAAATAAAAACATGAGAAATTCAATTGAATAACACAGCAAAAATTTCTTGCCAAATGCATGCAAATCTCCACTACCTTCAAAGCTAACACAAGATGCTTGCTATTCACACTCCCCAGTTCCATCTTCAAGGGGTTGGTGCTCCATATATTCATGGCCTCATTGTCAGCACAGCCCTTAAAAAAGGGAGGCTCATAATCGTTGGGCTGGCAATATAATATTAAAAGTAAGCTTCAGCAAACAAAAAATTTCTTTTACACATTTAACAAACAAAGTTGTATAGAACAAAAATAATTAGGTCATCTACAATGTAGCTGGAAGTTTCAATGGATTAACTGGAACGAAAGGCACTCACTGTTACATCGTCATAGTATAGCAGCTTCATTACAATGGTTCGCTGAACAATAAAACAAAAGATAGCATCAGCTTAGCACAATCTACTCTAGCGCCAAATTACAGCATCCCAAAATTACCTCATCTGGCATTTGGTCCAAGGTCCTCATAAGTGAAACCAGCGTTCTGATCATCTTACAAGCAGAGCTTCTGAAAGGAGAACAGTTACAACATCAGGACATTGCCAGTTTACCATTTTATTGATTGCAAAGTACAACTGACGATTTTTGCCACAAATATTAGCACATATGGACCAATAAACAGCAATTCATGACAACAATTTACTTTTGTACGAACATTACAGCTACACGGAAGATCACCTCATCTGGTCAGGAGTGACCTCTGCTGCGTTTGACTTGAATGTAGCACTATTCTTCTTGTTCCCTGTGCGACTCAGGTTCATTGCAACTTCATCACCCTTTGAAGGGTAGCTAAATGCGACTGCATGATAATTATGACAGATAATAAGCCAAATGTCAGATGATCCATCAACCATGTCAGTTCAACTAAATATGCTAAACATTATCCAGAATCTACACAGTAATACTCACAGGCATACTCCTCAATCATGGGGCCTCCTTCCTTCTCACATATACAGAACAGAAGAGTCTTGAGATATTTCTTTTGTAACGCATCATATACACCTGAATTCCATAGCCAAAGTTAATGACATAAATAAATAGGAAAAGCACATCTCCGCATCTAATGATACAGTATGAATAAGCTCAAGTTGTGTAGGACACGTTTCACCTTTCTCCATCCAATCAATTAACCTCCTGGACTCAGCATCCATGGGCATCAGCTTCTTAATCTTCATCTCTGCAACAAATAAAAGGTTGTTTGAGGCTTTGGGTTCATAAAATTCAGTCAGACTTGCCAATTGCATACTGATACTGCGGTTGGTCCTGACCTAGTGCAGGAACAGACTTATCATTGAAGTACTTCTCAGGGAATAGGCCTCTGATGTAGCTGATGTTGTATATAGCAATCCGGAGCAAATTCCTTGTCTGTTTGGTCAACAGATCACCAACATCATTCAAGCAGCCATATGAAGAATAACTTAAAACTAAGTACCATGCTATGAATTTGACCAGATCATACAGATACGTGAAGACATCTCAAAACATCACAAGTTTGTGTTACTGCCAAACAATCTCAGACTGAAACACAAAGTACAGGGAAAAGTACATGTTATATGTACCCAGAAAAAAAAATAGCAATAAATAACACGAGGGAGTCCACAGTTTGTGGGTTGGTTTCCAAACATGCAAGAGAGGTTTGCCGACCTCACATATAGTAATTTCTAAATGCACAACATAGATCCAAAATTTTACAGCATAGCATGATGACAGAACAGCGGATTGAAACTGCAGAAAAATTAGAAGCATAGTTAGGCGGCCATAGCTAACAAATCAAATCGACAGTGATTACCAAACAACTAACGCATCTTCGACCAGTGGAGGAGAAAAAACAAAGCAGAAGGGAGGGTTTCCGTGCTAATTTTCTGCGAAATCTATAGAATCGACGCTTCCAAAAGCAGATCCGACGGTTCAAACAAGCAAAACGAAATCGAGCAAGCAGGCGGCGTGAAGAAAAACCATCCACAGGAACTAGAGGAACGTCGCGCGTTGGAGCATAACCAAAAGCATCCTGAGAGACGGACATGCTTCGCGGAGAAACTTAGGAACGAGCGACGCGTAATCTACTGAAGGAGACGCTTCGAGGCGGCGGCTCCCTTGGCAAACACTGGAGCAGGAACCCCGCCACTATTCATCCCAAACCGCGCGAAATCGGACCCAAAATCAACCCCCGAAAGCTCGAAAAAAATTATACCATCCACCGGTACTAGCGCAACGTCGCGCGTTCGAGCATACCCCCAAAAGCATCCCGAGAGACGGACATGCTTCGCGGAGAAAAACTAGGAACGAGCGAGGCGGAATCTACTGAAGAGACGCTTCGAGGCACAAATCTCACCACTATTCACCCCAAACCGCGCGAAATCGGACCCAAAATCAACCCCCAAAAGCTCGAAAAAAATATACCCCGAGGGCCACGCCACTGATGCTGGAATCGGACAGAAATCGGACCAATCGCTACGACCGACCGAGCAACCAAATCCTAGGGCATTCGCTTGAAGGGGAAAATTAGATCGGCCGGCACGAACGAAACCACCGACGGAATCCGAACCGGAGACGGGGAAGAGGGAAGGGAAGGGAGGTGGGGAACTTACTAGAAGCAGCGAGTCCTGCTCCGTGATCTCCGCCTCCTTGGTCTTCTGAGCCATCACCTGCATTCACGGGGTACTTCGGTTAGCAGAGGCGGTGGCCGGCGGCGCAACCACGAAGCGGGGCAGGAGAGGGTTTTACCATCCTGCCTGTACTGCCTGTACGGTGGCGCGTGAGAGAGAGAGAGGGGTGGGGTGGGGGAGAGGGTGGTGTGACTGGTGACGTGAGGGGTTTGGGGACTGGGAGGGGGTACTTGTAGAGGAGGACGGGGCGGGGGGTGGCCCGAGGACAGCTGGTTCCTCTCTTTCTTTCGGAGAAATCTTTCGGTCCATTTGAATATCAAAATGGAAAGCATTCGTGCTCTGGCGGTAGGCGCGATCCCAAAGTTTGCAAAATTGTTAGGCTGGTGCCAACGCGGGCGGTAGGGGGCGGTACCGCCCGCGCCGGGACGATAGTGGGGCGGTAGGGGGCGAGACGAGAGCGGGAGGCGGCGGATCTGCCGCCCGCGCTGGAGGCGATAGTGGGGCGAGAGGGGGTCGAGAGGGGGGCGTTGCGCTGGCGGGCGAGGGCGGTAGCGGGAGCGGGCGGGAGGGGGTAACGGCTAGCTGACGTGGCGCGATCTGATTCGTCCACGTCAGCTAGCCGTTGGGGTAGCCGTTGTTGCCTCCAAAATTTCAGGAAAAAAAACAAAAACCCCAAAATTTCATTCCCACCCTCTATAAATACCCCCCATATGGTTTCACTTATTTCACACCCCTTTCATCTCATTTCTCTTCTCCACTCTCTCAAATCTTCTCCACCATGTCCGGTTGGACTCCAGATATGATCTTGTTCACGGATCTCTTGCAGTCCGACGGGTCAGCAGCCCCTCCCCTAGATGATATCTCTCCGACACATCGTCGCTCCAATGTCGGTTCTTCGCCGCTTCCCTGAGTATTATACTCCTCCGGCACACCACCTCCGAGACCATATGGTCCATACGCTCCACCTCCGGGGCCATATGGTCCATACCCTCCGCCTTCGTATCCATACCCCCCACCACCTCCACATGCTCCACCTACAGGTAGCGGGAGTGGGACTCTACCACCGTACCCACCACCTTCGTACCGTTCATACGCTCCACCTCCGTATGGTTCGTACCCCCCCCCCCACCCACACACACACACCATATGGTTCGTACCCCCACCACCTCCTGAAGCCAGTGCTCCAAGCTCCGGGTCCGATGCCGCGGAAACAATCCTACCAAAGCGTCCAAAGAGGCTTGAGTGGACAACTGCGGACGAGGAAAAAATGGTACTTTACTTACCCGTCACATATTTATTTCGGGGTAGGTTCTTGCTTGCATTTTTCACTAACAATATCTATTTCGGGGTAGGTTCATGCTTGGGTTTTTCACTCCAAGGACTCTATCGCCGGTAATTCGAAGATCGGCAATAGTTTTTGGGGTCAGATAGCTGCAACCTTCAACTCTTCCTCGGAACCTGCTCGTAATCGGACCGCGAAGCAACTGAAGGATCATTGGAACGTCTACAACCGTGAGGTGTCCTTGTTCAATGGATACCACATTCAAGAAGAAGCGGTGCGTCAGAGTGGAGCAGACGATGCAATGGTCATGAAGGCGGCAATGGCGAGGTACGCGAATGACATAAGAGTGACTCAGCCTTTCAGACGGCACCACTGGTGGGAAGCTGTTCGCAATGAAGCGAAGTGGAAAGGACAACATGGTCCTGGTAGTGGATCCGATTCCACTGCCAAGAGAAGCCGTCTGGGAGTTTCTGGTGAGTACAGCTCTAGCGAGGCGACGGATGTCGGATATATACTGAATAGGGGTATATCAGATGGTAGTCTAAAGTGCCAGATTACCAGGGTGGCCTAAATGGTAGTGGGCTACAGTCCATTGGGCGGCCCAGTAAGCTGACGCGCAGAAGCCGGATTCTAGAAGAACCCAGATCACGGCCCACGTGATCTGGCTTGGAGTAGAAGGCGGATTCCTTACTTTCCAAGTTAATAGTTACCGTAGCCTTCTAGGTTTCCTTCTCTGTATGCTCTAATCCGGCTATTATATAAAGCTGGACGGGAGATAAGATAGATAGACAAGAAGCTAAAGGCTAACTCGCCTAGAGGTTGATCCTTGACGAGCAGCTAATAGAACCTCACATTGTACTCTGTATTTCCAGGCTTTAGTCCTGAATAGTGAGATTGTAGGAGTAGGAACGCCGCATTACTGCGTCGAACCGAACCTGGGTAAAACCATGTGTCCTCGATCATCGTACAATCACGTCCCCCCACGTCTCTATCGGTAGTCTCATGGCACCCCCGTCTATGAAATCTACTATGATGTCTCGACAGTTGGTGCCCACCGTGGGGCCAGCGACGTTAGGCGTTATGTTTAGATCGGGGGATACTCGGCGGAATCGGTAGTACAATAACTGTCGGAAGCTTGGAATTCGACAACGACGTCGGGCGCTTCATCGAGAACGGATCGTACATGCCGGCGCGGAATCACCTGGTAAGTGCCTGCGTTTTACCGATTGGATCTGCAAACATCTTTATCGGATTAACTGCAGAAGCAATGGGATTCTGTGGTGGGAGCAAATTTACCCCACCCGTCCTATACCCAGTCGAAGACGACTATGATGCCGGATTTTGCTCAGATCGTCGATATACTGCTAAATCGTACTTTATCGGCATGGTGCAGTCCGAGATCGCCGAAAACACAGATGAAAGTAATCCCGTGCAAGAGGCAGAAAACAACACTCCCACAACAGAGGTGGAAGATCTGACATCCGTCGACATCACGACGCACTCGGAAGCTGACTCTGTACTAGCCGCCATTGAGGCGAGATTAGAGTCGGAACCCGGATCGGATCACTTCGACACCGAAGACGAAGACGAAGACGCTTTCGAAAGAAAGGTCAAATCCTTCCAAGAGGGATTCCACGAAGTACTGATGGCAAAACCGGCTGAAAACACGGATGCCGACAGTCTGGAAAGCCCTAGAATCCCACCGCCATAGGAAGAGAGAGAAGAAGGAGAAACCTCTCCAAAATTCCCCGACGTCAAGGAATTGACAGAGGAAGAACCCTGCAGGAAACCTCCCTCTTCCAAGAAGAAACACAAAGCTGCTAAAAAGCTCCAGTATAAGCTCCGGAAGAAGAAATCGGCTGATCCAGCCAATGAAAGCCCGGAAGTAGGAGACGAAAGCGGAGTAAAACCTGCGGAGAAGAAAACGAAGGAAATCCTTGTTCCGCCAATGACAGAACAGGACGAACGGGAATTACTCCAAACACCAGTGGGACCACACGAGCCCCCTGAAGTGCTGGAAGCCCGGAGGCAGGCTCTCCAAAGGCAACAGCAACATCTATTTCGAACTCGAGAACACCTCCAAAAAAACCCAGGCTGACATCAAGCTCATGCGCGAAGAAATCGAGGAATACGACAGAAAGAATAGATCTAGCATTAAACCTACGCGGTTGCCCGGAATCGCAAAACCGGAAGTACTGCCGCCAAAAGAAAGGTTCCACAACCCATCTTGGCAAAAGCAGGTAAACGGCAAAGATGCCAGAGGCGAGCCAATATACAAAACCCCAGCAGAAAACGCGGAAGCGGCGTTCGCCATCCTCAACAATGATATGTACTCCGACGGTGAAAAACTTCAAGGGGTGTACGCTTTCCTAGGAAAAGCGTTGCAACAGCAACAGCGAGCGCAAGAGCGATCAGGGAAATTACATGAAGACTCGGCCCTATGCAAGACAGCTACATGCGCCGCTGGAGCACCTGGACCTGAACAACCCGGGGATTCAAACAATTCAAAAGAGAAGAAATCAGATCCGAGAAAGGACAAGAAAAAACCCGACAATAGGGATGAAGCGTCCAGAACCGGATCCCATCTCCCGAAAGATGGAATTAACCCCCGTGATCAGGAAGAGAAAAACCGGAAGGACGGAAAATCAATGCCGCCTTCGAGACGCCCGGCAGAAAATGCTGGAAGACACGATATGCCTCACAGGCGTGAGAGATTCCGGACGCCCCCCAGGAATAAGGAAAGATACAGGAGTAGAACTCCACCTTATCCCAAAGGACACGATCACGGAGTAAACAGAGACAATCCCGGAAAAGCGCGTCCGCGCCACAATGGAAAAGAAAGGAGTAGATCCCCTTCTGTCCATTCAGCCGGCAGATACTCCGCACACATAGACAGAGCGAAAACAGATGATTTATACTTTGGACCCAAGTGTTTCACTGATAGGATCCGAAGAATAACTCTGCATTCTGGCTTTGCCAAAGTTGGTCCAACATACCAAAAGTATACCGGTAGCACAAACCCGGATACCTGGCTCTCAGACTACTATACAGCCGTTCAGATCAACAATGGGACAGACCTGGAGGCAGTCAAATTCCTCCCCCTAATGTTACTGGATGGAGCCAGAGATTGGATCAATGGATTACCGTCAAGGACTGTTGATAGCTGGGATGATATGGCAAGAGTATTTACTCAGCATTTCCGGGGAACTTACAAGCGCCCAAACAACATCAACCAGTTAAACCGCTGCACCCAATTTGAAGATGAACCATACGTGGATTTCATCTCAAGGATGGACTGCAATGAAGAATAGTTGCTATGGAGTAACTGACGTTCAAGCAATGCATGCTTTCGTCAATGGCCTAAAACCCGAACTCGTACCGTTCATGATCGTTCCAAAAAATCACAAAGACCTCGGATCTATGCTTACAACCGCCAATGAGCATGCAGCGGCCGAAGACGACATCAGAGCGAGAGGCGGCAATATCGACACTTTGATCCAAGACAAAAAGACCCCTCACACCGAGAAAAAAGTAACTCCAGAAGCAACGCAAAATCCCAAAGAAGTTAACATAGCCTTTGGAAGAGAAAATGGGAACAAGTGGAAAGGACGAAGCACAGAGCCGATAAACTACACCAAAGAAGAGTGGGAAAAAGTAAAGTCGGAAAACTGTGTCCACCACTCGCAATTTGGGAAACCCACCCATACTAACGCACAATGCCGCTTGAACAAGCATATGAAAGGCAGTGCAGGATCCGGAAACAAAGGGAAGAACTCCAAGAGGAAATTCTCCAAGCAAAAGCCAGAAGCTGAAAAAGAAGACAGTGAAACGGAAACTGATGAAAAAATCCAGGAACGGCAGCGAAAAGGCGAGCCTAAGTTTCCGAGAGTTGATGGAGAATGCAACCTAACTTTCCTGGCAACTCCCTCAGCAAAGGTGGCAAAGAGAACGCTTCGAGAAATAAACGCGGTTGTCCCTGCAACCCCGAAATTCTTAAAGTACTCAAATACACCAATTACCTGGTATCAGTCTGATCATCCTGGGAATATCCCTGAACCCAGCACGCAAGCTCTAATTGTAAGTCCTATTGTTTCAAAACATTAGGCTAAAAGAGTGCTGATGGATGAGGATCCAGCATTAACATAATGTACCTAGATACACTGAAGCATCTGCGAATCTCAGAGACCCAACTCAATCATAGCAACATACGTTTTCACGGCATCGTCCCTGGCAGACAAGCACGATCCCTAGGAGAAATTTCCCTAGATGTAACCTTTGGAGACAAAGATCAGTTCCGTCAGGAAAAAGTATCCTTCGAGGTTGTGCCGTTCGAAAGCGTGTATCACGCAATACTCGGACGTCCAGCTTTCGCCAAATTCATGGCAAGATCATGTTATATTTATAACAAGCTGAAGATGCCAGGGCCCAAAGGAGGAGTAATTACCATAACAGGAGACTTCAAGCTGGCAAACGAGCTGGAAAAAGAAAACGCCCTTTGCGCTGAAAAAGTAATAGCAAAGGAAGAATTGAAAGAGATGGCAAAAGAAGTATCGCCGACAGAAATGCCGGCAGGAAAGGAAAGCCGGAAGTCTGCAAATAGCTTGAAAGCTTCCGAGAACACAAGACAGGTAATCCTAGATCCTAAAGATCCGATAAAGTTTGTCGTAGTAGGAACTGGGATGACCGACAAATAGGAAGGCGAGCTCATCAAGTTCCTCCGTGAGAACTGGGACATTTTCGCATGGTGTCCTGCAGACATGCCAGGCGTACCCAGGGAACTTGCTGAGCATCAACTTAAGGTGATTCTAGGATCTAAACCCGTCAAACAAGGTCTCCGTCGATTTGACGGAAGAAGACGGAAGGCCATCGGCAAGGAGATTATCCGGCTTTTGGCAGCAGATTTTATCCGGGAAGTTATACATACTGAATGGTCAGCAAATCCAGTATTAGTCCCGAAGAAAGACAATACTGCCCTTAGGACGTGTATAGATTATACTGGTTTGAACAAATTGTGTCCAAAAGATAGGTTTGCGTTACCGCGAATCGATCAAATAATAAATGTCACTGGAGGCTCTGAGCTCTTATGCTTTTTGGATGCATATTCCGGGTATCATCAAATACGCATGAAGAAAGAAGATCAAATCAAAACTTCCTTCATAACCCCATATGGGACGTACTATTACATAACCATGCTATTCGGCCTGAAGAACGCAGGTGCAACTTACCAGTTTGCATGCAACGATGTTTGCATAGTCAGATTGGAAAAAATGTCCACGTTTACGTGGACGACATTACTGTCGTTTCCAAGGAAAAAGGCACGCTCCTTGAGGATTTGCGAGAAACCTTCGAAAATTTGCGCACTTATAAAATGAAGTTAAATCCATTAAAGTGCGTATTCGGGGTTCCCTCAGGAAAACTTCTGGGTTTCATCTTTTCTCACAGAGGAATAGAAGTAAACCCAGAAAAGATCAAAGCAATCTTAAACATCTCCAAACCTACGTGCGTAAAAGATGTACAAAGATTGACTGGTTCTGCTGCAGCCGTTAGCGGGTTT
Source organism: Alopecurus myosuroides (assembly GCA_028641055.1). Lineage (NCBI taxonomy): Eukaryota > Viridiplantae > Streptophyta > Magnoliopsida > Poales > Poaceae > Alopecurus > Alopecurus myosuroides. The sequence goes on from CM054057.1 coordinate 659,823,533, forward strand.
ATTAGCCGGCTAGGAGACAAAGCCCTGCCACTGTACAAATTGTTGAAAAAATCCGACAAATTCGAGTGGATAGAAGAAGCAGACGCAGCATTAGCCCAGTTGAAAGAAACTTTGATGAAAGCTCCGATTTTGGCATCCCCAAAAGACGAAGAACCTATGTTACTGTATCTCACGGCTACAAACCGGGTTATTAGTGCGGTGATAGTGGTGGAAAGGAAGAAAGACGAACAAAGCATACCAGATCAGCATCCGGTATATTATGTAAGTGAAGTTTTCTCCGAGTCCAAACAAAGGTACCCACACTATCAAAAACTGGCATATGGCGTATTTTTCGCATCTCGGAAACTTCGTCATTACTTCCAAGGACATTCCATAACAGTGGTATGTAAAGCACCGCTAGGGGATATAATATACAATGCGGAGGCAACTGGCCGAGTAGCCAAATGGGGCATCGAGCTATCAGCATTCGACATTAAGTACCAACCCAGGACGACAATAAAATCCCAGGTTCTGGCAGATTTTGTCGCCGACTGGACGGAAGCAATGGAAAAAACACCAATGCCAGAATCCGAGTACTGGATCATGCACTTTGACGGATCCAAGATGAAGGAGGGTGCTGGAGCTGGTGTAGTCCTAAAATCCCCTAAAGGAGATACAATGGAGTATGTATTACAAATACATTTCAACGCCAGTAACAACGTGGCAGAATACGAAGCTCTGCTTCACGGCTTGCATATTGCAAAGGAAATAGGTGTCAAACGCATCTTGTGCTATGGTGACTCGGATTTGATACAGCATCAGCTCAACCAAACTTGGGATGCCAAAAGCCCCATCATGGCCGAATATCGGAGAACGGTGGACGAGTTTGCAATCTTTTTCTTTGGATTTGAAGTACTTCATGTAAAAAGGGAGGAAAACTGGAACACAAACGCATTAGCCCGCATGGGGTCAGAAAGGGTAAAAATCCTACCACCTGGTGTGTTCGTCCAACACTTGTATGAACCATCAATAAAAGGTGGAGATGTTGATTATCCTCTGGCTTCCGAGTCAATTGAGGGCATGCTCGTTAACCCGGATTGGACAATTCCATATTAAACTTCTTAGTTGATCAGAAGTACCCGATGGAGCAGACGAAGTCTTGCAAAGACAGAAATGTAACACCTGGGGTGTTCCCCCTTAGTAGAATTGGTTGCTTTCTTTTTCTTTTTGCATCACATGCATCATATGCATTGCACCCTGTTTTCCAAACAACTCAAAAATTCAAACCAAATTAAACTTTCAAACATTGTCCACAGTTTCCAAATTAAAAAGTGCAAACTAAACCACTCAACTTGTTTTCAAATAGTTTGAAGTTGGAATTTATTTAATTTGCTAGTCAATAAAAATTCCTTTTTATCAACACCCAAAATGGCCAATTCAAATTCCAATCAATTCATTCATAATTGACATGATCAAATTGTGGTTTAACAATTAAAATATTGCAAACAAATTAAGTTCAATGAGCTTTCATAACTGTTTGAGTTAATGGAATAAAATTGTTTAAAATTCAATCTTCATGAAATATTAATGGAAATGCAAATAGCAACTTAAAAACTCAAATCAATATTTCAAATTTTTGGAAATAGTGTTGACATTGCTTTTAATTACTGTTTTGCAAATTAATAAAAATTATTCATAAATAAACACCCCCAAAAATCTCTTTCTATCTCTCTCTCTCCTTCATCTCTTACAAAAAAAAGGAAAAATAAAATAAAAGGAAGAGGTGAGCTGAGGGAGAAAGCCCCCAACCCATTTTCCCCCTCAGCCCACTACCCCCATCTTCTACCTCTGTCCGTACAGAGGGATCGAACATGTCACTGTCAAACTTTTCCCAACCGATCCCACCTGCCCCCCTTATCATCCCCTCCTCCAAGCTTCCCCCCCAAACCCTAGCTGCTCCTTTCTCCCTCTCCGCTGCTTCCTTCTGAAAACTACCGAACTCGTCGAGAGCTGCAGCGGCCGTGGTTTGCCCGTCATGGCGCCGTCGCCCTGGCCACCACCGGAGCAATCCGTGGCCGGGAATGGAACCAGGGAGGTATACCCTTCCTCTTTGCTGAAGGAGGCCCGGCCGGAGGAGCCCTAGGGACAGCGCCGTCCTTCCCCGACCACCGCCGGCTCCACCGCTCGTCGCCATCAACTGCGACCACGCCACCGATCGTCCCCGCGCCTCCGGCATCAACGCCGCCGTGGTGCCCCTTGTCCCTCGGGACCACCTCCTGCCCTCCCCCCTGCTTGCTCTGGACGCGGGCCGTCGCGCCCGTCGTCGCTGCATCTCACGGCCATCGACGTCTGTCCGCCATCGCTGTCCTCGACAGGGTTCAGGGAAACTGAACTCCGTTCAGTTAGCAGCCCCAAGCCACCTCAAAAATCAATCTCCTCTGCACCTTTCAACAACCACAGCGATAGCGCACTGGTTAGGACCCTTTGCGCGCAAGCCCCCAGGTCCTGGGTTCGATCCCCCCCAAGCCACCCTTTTATTTCTGTTTTTTTTCTTTTTCTGCCCGAATTTCAGAAACAGAGATCTGAGGCATTAACTCTAAAATCAATATCAAATTGAATATTACTCCAATTTGAATGATTCAAAATCCTGTGGATTCATAATCTTGAGCCCTTTCTGTTAATGTCAAGTTTGCAATATGTTGCTGTAACAATTTTTGCACTAAATAATTAATTACTGAAAATGCAATAAAAATTGGAAACTTTGGAATTTCATAACTTTAGTTCTACTCATCCAATTTAATCAAACTTGGGCTCTAAAAATTTGTCTTAACAAACTCTACACATTGGTATTTTATTTGGACACAATTGAATTAAATTTGAACATGTTTTCCTCTGTTTACAAAAAGGGGCAGAATAAGAATGATTATAAAAACTTGCATAATAAATTCATTAATAACCCAAAAATTATGTTTGATAGCTCAAAATGTTAAGTGAAACATTTGCTACATGTTTTCAACCTTTTCAATGCAATTTGTTTATTGTTTTCCCTAATTAAAAATGGTTCAATAATTCAATGCTTTAATTAAACCCTTTTAAATTGCAAAATTCATAACTTGGGCAATTCAAATCCAATTCCAACATGTAAAATATGTTTTCCATGCAAAATTGAATAAGATTTGCAAATATCCACTTTGTTTTCTATTTTGAATAATTGAAATTGCTGAAAAACAACTGTTTCTTATTTAATGCAATTAAAATTGCCAAATTAATAACTTGCTCATTTTAAATCCAAATTCAACAAATGAAATATGTTTTCCATCTAAAATTTTGTGTTCTTTCCAAATATAAATTTGGTTATCTGTTTTGAACAATTTAACTTGATGAAAATAACAAATGCTTGTGTGACACCTTTAAGTAACCAAAATTCCAAAACTTAATAAGTGAATTTCAAAATGGGTAAACCTTATTTCCAATTGGTTCTATTGTTGTTATTTTGTTGTTTTCTTCATCCATGCATCATGCTAATCCACTTTCACCTGTTGGTTAGTTGTAGAACAATTATTTCAACCTTAATTCATGGGCTTTTCCATATGCAATCCAAATTGCATATGGGTCCATTTAAACATGTTATCATGTCAACTAGTTTATTTCTATGCATCCATTAAATTGTCATGCATCCATATCTTGATCATGCTGGATCTTTTGCCGTAGTAGTAATTGTTGCATCCGGTGTTTGTTCGAGGTTCGTTGCTTCTTCCCGGATAGGACGTTGAGATGATGTGAGCAACGACAAGTTCTGTGGATGTACCTCTACTTGATGGATTCCAGGCAAGTATACTCACTTGCTGCCAAATGGCTGCCTTTCATCACTTGTTACCGATTCTTTCCGTTGTTCTTATTCTAGCCTGTTGATTCGATGCTTGTGTCTCGATCCTATTATATGTTTACCTTGCAGCCATGATATAGCCTTTCCTTCCACTTCCTATTAACTGTTGCTTGTTTACCTTGTTGGCCCTCGTGTCGTAGTTGCATGCTTAGGTTTGTTTGTGCTCGAGTCCTGTTGTCCTTTGTCGTATCACCTGTTTAGTTGCTAGTTGGGTTTCAATTCAATCAACATGTTAAGGTTTGGGGTAATAATAATTTGATGATAAGGCACCGGCAGGAGGCCCGGGTTAGGGTTTTGGAGCCGGCTGGTGTCGAACTTAATTAGGAAAAGAGTCTTGTCTACTGATCCATGATGAGCGTGCTCACCGCATCCGGGTGGTAGTATGGGACCCCCCTCGACTTAGACCTGATCTGCAGCTTGTCCGAAGAGCCACACTTAGTTCGGGTGTTCCATTTGCTCCTTTGCATAATGGGTTGATCCCCCATGGTTACTGATGATGATGATGATGCATATAGGGCGAGGCCTGTAGTGCCGGGGTGTTGTGTCCTGCGAGAGTTTTGCACACCTGCGCTGAGTATTCGGCTGCGTGGCTGGGACCTTATAGCTCCGTGGCTCCTAGGATGGGTTGTAGAGATGGTTTGGGTCGTTTCAAGCCAACCTGAGTTTTAGTTGGTGGCTTGAGTGTGTACGGGTACTGGAGCACACCCTGCAGGGATAAATCTTCTCGAGAAGCCGTGTTGTCCGCGGTTATGTGACGACTTGGTGAAAGTGCTGGCTAACAAGTACTCAGACAACTTACACCTAATGATAATAATTTGACTAGTAATAGTCTTATTGACACAATAAGTTGAACATCATTAATCCAACAGTGTGAGTTATCCTTGGGTTGCTTCCTTAGTAGGGGGTGACATTGGATGGGTATTGTTTGGTGAGTAGTTGTAGTTGGTTACGATACGCTATCTTATCCCCCTCTTTTAGCCGGATGTTGTACCGAGTCTCTGTAGTTGGTTAGTGCAGCCCGCTGCCGCTTATTTGCAATAATCCCTTCCTTCCCGTTGATCCCAAAGTATTTGTATCTTGTGATGACTGGTTACGCCGGTATCTTGTGAGTATGGTTTATCCACTTGCCAGTACTTAACCGTACTGACCCACGAATCCTTTTCGTGGCTGCATATTCAATATTGCAGTCAACAGGTTTGAAGTCTGACGACGTTAGCTTGGGAATCCCTCCGGCTTGGCCTGGGCAGGGATTTGGACGCCATCGGTTATCTTCAGGACTCTTAGTCCAATTTGTATCTTGTCCGTAGTCGGACGTTATGTTGTTTCTTCCTCTGTTATTTGGATCTTTGTATTGTATCAGTTGTATCCTTGACTCGTTTGAGTCCTCTTGTATATATCTTTTCTGTTGTTGTTGCGGGATATTCGTGAACTGTTGTAATGTTATCACAAGTGGCAACCTGGAATCGGTTATTATGTGGATTTTGGCGGGAATGCTGAAATCTGCATAGTGCCCGATCCCGGGGCGTCACATTCAACGTCGATGCAAAGGATACACGGTAATTAACAATTGCCTGTATAAACGCAGTACTACCGGAATTTTTCTGCGATATATTTCACCAGAAGAAGGACGAGAAATCCTGCAAGAAATCCATGCCGGAGATTGCGGACATCATGCTCAATCAAAAAACATAGTCAAAAAAGCATTATGTGCATGGTTTTTCTGGCTAACAGCCAAGACAAACGCTGAGCACATAGTAAATACATGTGCAGGGTGTCAATATTACGCCAAGCAGACAAATATGCCAGCCCAAGCACTCAAAACTATCCCCATTATATGGCCGTTTGCGGTCTGGGGGATAGATATTATGGGACCATTCAAAACTGCAAGGGGCGGACTCACACATCTACTCGTAGCAGTGGATAAATATACCAAGTGGGTGGAGGCTAAACCCATCAAAAAGCTTGATGGTGTAACTGCCAAAAATTTCATCATTGACGTAGTCATGAGATACGGCGTGCCACACAGCGTAATAACAGACAACGGGACAAATTTCTCCATTGGAGAGCTGGCAAAATATTGCCGACAAACGGGAATTCGCCTAGATCTCGCATCTATGGCACACCCGCAATCCAATGGACAGGTTGAAAGAATGAATAGCTCAATCTTACAAGGAATACGCCCAAGACTCGAATCTCCTCTTCATAGAGCAGCTGGGGTATGGGTAGAAGAGTTACCCTTCGTGCTTTGGAGTATTCAAACAACACCAAATAGGTCAACTGGGCAAACCCCGTTTTTCCTAGTTTATGGTGCTGAAGCAATTCTGCCAACGGACATGATCCATGATAGCCCAAGAGTGCAGGATTTCGATGACTCAGATGCCAAAAACGCACGACAGGATGTCGTCGACCTCTTAGAAGAGGAGCGAGAGCTTGTGCTTCAAAGATCCGCCATTTATCGGCAAGGTTTACGACGTTACCATAGTCGGAAAATCAGGCATCGTTCTTTTAAAGAAGGTGACCTAGTGCTAAGACTGGTCCAACAAAGAAAGCACGAATTGGCCCTAGTATGGGAAGGACCATTTGTCATCAGCAAAGCTATGAAAAACGGATCATACTATCTTGTAGACATTCGAGATACGGAAGACCATCCCGAAAAGCCGAATCGCAAAAGAAAGAGAAATATATATGATGAACTAGGAGAGACGAAGAGGCCCTGGAGTATCCAGCAGTTACGTCCCTTCTATACTTAGTTCAATTTCTATGTAAACATCTTGGAGATCATGAAATAAAGTTGTCGGAATTCTTACATACATGTTTTTACAAGCTTATTATACAAAGCATGATTCCGTCTTATCTATTTCCCAATGATCTTACAAAATACTCAATGTTAACCCGAATTGTGCCTGCGTGCTCGGCTTTAAAAATTGAATGATTTTCAGCCTACTAAAGGCTAAAGGAAACTCGGATTGTGCCTGCGTGCCCAAGTTTCATCCAAAAAGTTCCTTACGGTTCTCTAAGTATTATCTGATTGTTTATGTGCTGGGTCACTGGAGCTAGTAAGTAAAAATGCCTTTAGTATGATCCATGTTTCCGAGTTTGAACTGATCGGTTCTACCCAGTCACTTGGCATGAAGATTAAAATACTACTGAGCCATTTCAAACACTAAGGATAGTTAAAGCACATAAACCAGAGAACTTAGAAGATAAAGGAATATAAAACCCGGAAAATTTGCAAAGGATTAATAACATTAACTACAAAAGGCGGAGTGCTTGTTCATACAAATGGATAGAAGCATTACAATAAGGTTTACATTCTAAAAGTTCAGTAATGCTCCTATTTCCTATTTTTCCTATCCAGGGCAAGGAAAATTCTTCAAGCATCCGAGTCATCTTCGCAGCTGGACTCCTCGGGGGCTTCTGGAATCTCTTCTTCCGGATAGGTGATGGAGATATTCACCATAGAAGCAATCTTGGTAGCGTGACCTTTGATCTCGTCAAAGATGGTGGTCCGCTGGGTCTCCTTATATCCTTGAGGGATGCCGGACGCCACGCACCAAGATTTAGCAGTGGGATAGTGCATACGCATAAGCCCTAGAGCCATGCGTGCACCACCCCGTGCTGCGGAGCGCAAGGTGGATTCCTTGGCCTCCGCCAATTCTACGATAGCTCCCGAAAGTTTTTCGACTTCCGAGAGATCCCCAGACTTTGCGGGAAGATACTTGTTGATGAGCAACATCCCCGCAGCTTTGATCGCGGTGAACACCTTCCCGAAAGCTCAGATTTTCTCAATCCGAGTAAGTGCTGGGTCATCTCCTGTTTTTTCAGACAAACAATCAAAGGGTTAGTGAAAAAGCAGAGAAAGAAATCAAAACATGGAAAATCCGGTAAAAGTAAATGACTTACCGAGGATCTTATCCATCTCAGATCCTTCCTCCAGGCGCAGGGTCAAGGCATTCTCCAAATCTCGGATGGTTGCCTTGTCCTTGTCAGCTTGCTGGGAGGCATTGGACTGAGCAATGCCAACAGCCAGCTGGCTGGCCTCCAGCTCCTTCTGAACCCTCATAAGATCCTTATGAAGGTCTAGGTTCTCCCAGCGGAGGTTATCGGCATTGCCGACATCTTCAGAAACTTGCTTGGCTTTCGCCAAAGCAGCTGAAAAGCGAGAAAATTATCCGGGGTTAGAAAACTCGGAAAAATACTTAGGAAAAGGATATGGACAAGAAACCTCAGAGGACTAAAATACCTGTTGTTTCCTCCAGCCGTTGCTGAGACGATGCCAGCTCCGTTTCCTTAACTTCAAGAATAGAGAGAAGGCTTCTAACCTCCTTATTCTTGACAGTTAGTTTGCCGAAAACTTCCATGTTTATGCTTTCAGCGGTTTGCTGAAACAAGGAAATGAACCAGAACGCTTAAGTTAGAAACAAGCATGATAAAGTTGAAAGCATTAAGTTAAAACATGCATTTGACTTATTGCTTGGGGGCTAGGGATGTTACCTGGCTCATCCGCTGTAAACCTGCCAAATTTTCGGTGAACTCTTTTGCGTATTCGGCAAAAAGAGTCCCAGCAGCGCTAAGGCCCTCGTTGATATTCTTGAATTCTTTAAAGGTGGGAATGGGTTCCTCCTCAGTTATCCGAGAAGGACCTCCCACCTCTGGGACCGCCCTTTCCCTCGTGTCCGTTTCCGGCACAATGGGCTGGCTGGTCTGCTGGGTTTCGACGTTGGGGGCAGCAGCATGCTCCTCTGTAGCTACTACTGGGGTATCTGGAGCAGTAGGAGGGGAAGGATGTGGGCCTCTGCTGGCCACAGATTTGTGCCTCTTTAGATTTTTAGGCTTCAGAGTTGTGGGGGCAAAGCTAAAAAAGAGAAATGCCGGAAAAGTTAAAACTCCGAGACAAAAGGAAAAAATTCCGACAAAAAAGAATAACCTAGGCGCACAAACCTGGAAGTTGCGACGGGAACCCCGTCAAGATCAATAATTTCCTGTGAAGTGGAGATTTTCTTGCGCTTGCGTCCGCCGGCAAAGTTGGAGCGCAGTGCCTCTAGCTCGGCGTCAGAAGCAAGTTCCGACTCAGGAAGTTCGGTGATCTGATAAAAAAGGCAAAAGCCGAGTTAAAAACACGAAACCGAGAAAATGAAAAGAATCTAAACCCAGAAGGCAAACAATTGTACCTTGGGAGCCGGATTCGAAGCTGTATACATTGGTCGGCTTTCTTCATATTGGTCGCGTGAAGCGACCAATTGATTCGCGCGTCTCCGCAAATCTTTTGCCGACCAAACTTTGCTCGTTGTCCGCATGACATCGCCGGTTCCCGTGTAATCACAGAGGAGGCGAGTGCCGTGATCAGCCAAAGGCTAAATCCGCCTTTCCAACCAGCATAGGACAGTGTCCATGCCGGTCAGAGGCGGATCGGAGGCGATGAGTTTCGCGATGCGCCGCTTGATCCTGAGAAGATCCGGCGGCAGGGATTGTACTGCTTCAGTTCCCCAATTTTCTTGGGGGACGGCAGCGGTATTCGAAAAAGGTGGAACCCCGGTGGTTTTCCCAGGAATGGGAACGTCGGGATGGTAGAAGAAGGAACCCGTCCAGAATTTGACGGATTCCGATGTCTTGATCTTGGGGAACCAATCCTCCCTGAATCTACGCAGGGTGAAGGATATGGTTCCACAAGTTGGGAGTGCGCCCTCCGAGGAGTTCCGCTTAACCCCAAAACAATATAGCCAGAAATCTAACCTAGGGGCTAAACCTAGATATCCCTCGAAAAGGGCCTCAAATCCGGCTAAGTACAGGATGGAGTTGGGAGGCAGATTGTGGGGTTGGATGTTATAGTGAGCTAGGACTTGGAGAAAAAAGGCGGACGGAGGAAACCCCATACCTCTGACAATGTGGGAGGCAAGGAGAACGTGTTCCCCGTCTTTTGGCGCAGGCTCGGACTCGTCCTCCGGGCTCCGCCATTTGCCTTTCAGCAGCAGCCCCTCCTTTTGCATTGTTGGAAGGAGGGAAGGCGGAATACTGCTCTGGCTCCAATTGCCGGCAGTTTCCCCTTCTTCTTCCGCCCCGGCGGCGGCGGACGCGGCCGCGAGCTCGTCCCCGACGAGGATGATTTTTTCCTCTGCCGTCTCGGGTGCGAACGGCGGGGATGGCGCGGAGGAGGACCCCGCAAGATTTGTGGCGGCGAGAGGGATGTCCTCGCCCGCTGCGCTGCTGGTAGCTTTCGCCGGCTCGTCGCCGGTTGCATGAAGTGGGGAATCCACTGAGGGATCCATCGTGTTGATGATCTCGTCGATCTCCGCCGCGACGGAGCGTGCCGGAGAAGAGCTCGGAGATGCCATCTGTGGGCGGCGCGAAGGAATTTCCGGCTGCTCCGGTGAGGTTTCGGGCGGCGTTTGTGCGTGCGCTCGGGAGTGGCTCTGCTTACGAACTTGGTCGCTGGGGAATGGTGTTGCGAGTGAGAGCGGAAGGTTTGCTGGGGAGGACGGAGGCGGCTATTTATAGCCTAGATCCCGTCGCGATGCGTGCTAAAGGCTCTTTTGACCGTTGGATGATCAACGCGTGTCACTCGCCGGAATTTCCGGGAAATGAAACGATGGGTGATTATTGCTATCTCCTCGTTTCCCGCGAGAATCTGTCAGAGATATGTTTCGGGGTTTCCCGCTCGAAACCAAACGTCCCTTACGTCAGCATGATTAAAGCGCTGACGTAGGAAGTTCCTTCTTCACGAAGGATAGTGAAGAAAAGCCGGATTTTCTGGATTCCGAGTTTTTGCGTTGTAACGTCCTTTTGAGGAGAAGAAGAATCAAGACCGCGAGCCGATATTTCTCGGAAAATACACATTTGGCGAAAGACGGCGAATCAGAGTCTTAATCCTTCTTGGGGGCTACTGTCGGATATATACTGAATAGGGGTATATCAGATGGTAGTCTAAAGTGCCGGATTACCAGGGTGGCCTAAATGGTAGTGGGCTACAGCCCATTGGGCGGCCCAGTAAGCTGACGCGCAGAAGCCGGATTCTAGAAGAACCCGGATCACGGCCCACGTGATCTGGCTTGGAGTAGAAGGCGGATTCCTTACTTTCCAAGTTAATAGTTACCGTAGCCTTCTAGGTTTCCTTCTCTGTATGCCCTAATCCGGCTATTATATAAAGCCGGACGGGAGATAAGATAGATAGACAAGAAGCTAAAGGCTAACTAGCCGAGAGGTTGATCCTTGACGAGCAGCTAATAGAACCTCACATTGTACTCTGTATTCCCAGGCTTTAGTCCTGAATAGTGAGATTGCAGGAGTAGGAACGCCGCATTACTGCGTCGAACCGAACCTGGGTAAAACCCTGTGTCCTCGATCATCGTACAATCACGTCCCCCCACGTCTCTATCGGTAGTCTCATGGCACCCCCGTCTATGAAATCTACTACGATGTCTCGACAACGGAGGAGGAGGACCGTCCAATGGGCCGCGATAGGGCCAAGGCCGCGACACGTAAGGAGAAGGGAAAGAGGAAGGGGAAGGAATCCTCATCAAGCAGCGAGGTAGCAAGTAAATCTTCGCAATGAAGAACATGTGGAGTGGTTTAGTGAAGGCTAAGCTACTCAAGCAATGGAACAAAATGAAAGACCAATCAATCGCCGACATGAACGAAGCATAAAAACGCAAACATGCGAAGGCCATCAAGATGTTGGAAAAAGAGTTTGGGCTAGAAGATGATGACGACGAGGAGGAGGAGGATTAGAATTTATTTTTTATTTATTCTGTAATTTTTTAAATTTATTATGCAATTTTATTAATTATCATGTAATCGATAACATTTTTAGTTCAATAAAATTAGTTTCTTGCATCATTTTGAATGTATAAACAAAATCGAGTGAAAAAACTTAATCTGAAAAATAAATGGTGATGTGGAGGAGAGAGAAGTGAGAGTTGACACTATAGCCTGTGCACTGGCACCGTGGGGTGAGAGTGGGGTGAGAGTGAGGGAAAAAGCTGACGTGGCGAGGCTATAACAGGTGATGCATTGGCACCAGCCTTAGAGCATCAGTCGTCCCCTAGGACGCCCCCAGCGCATATTTTTGGTTCGGTTTTAGGTTCGGATGGCTAAAGTGGCCGAAAAATGGCCCAGTCGCGCCCCCAGCGCCCCCCTAGGACGTCAAAATAGCGCCAGGAAACCCAGGCGAAACCCAGGGCGTTGGGGGCTGCTGGGGCGCAGGCGAAAGTTTGGGTGAATCATGTCTCTCCATTTGAATTTTTTCTTGGCCCACTCAGATCATTCCTCTCACAAACTTTTGTCTGGGGTGTGCTATGACTGGGAACATGCAATTTTCAACACACCCAAATAGCGTCGGCAAGCTGATTTGCCCCCCCAAGACCTCACCTTTTTTGGTTCGGCGTGCTCCTGGGGGCCTCCAACGGCTGGAGATGCTCTTAGACCATCTCCACTCGCTACCCCTAAGTGCATGGTCAATGCGTCGCCTCAACCCGTTGCCCCACATGCCAACTAGGCTCGGACTATCAGAACAATGGTCTCGTAGTGTGTCAGAGTGGTCTACAAAGGAGGCGGCCTCCTCGGCAGAGAAAGATAGGAGAGCGAGCAAAAAGGGAAGAGAGAGGGGAAAAGGTGAGGAAGGAGTAAGTAGAGGAAGTAGATGCAACATTATTAGAGAAACAAGAAGAGGAAATCAGTTCATCACAAGATGTAGAAACATTATGAGAGGATAAATTATTAGGACTACCACAAGGCAATATAGCATTATTAGTAGAGATTTTCTAGTAACAACATAAGGCTCACAAGATATTACCTTTGTATAAATAGCCTCAAGAGCTAACTTTAGCCTAGTATGCAATGCTAGAAGATCCTCATGAGAGCTAGATAGCTTTTCATGACTTTCTTCCAATTTCCCACACTTGCTAGACATCAACTCAGGCTGAGCCCTTATCTCAACATTCTCCTTCCAAATAGATGCTTCACATGAAGCGGAGTTTGTAGCACAAGCACCATTAACATTAGAAATAGAAGACAACTTGGCAAGCTCAATGTTCAACCTAGTATTTTCCTCAAAAATATTTGTATGATCACGATAAGAAATAGAGGTACTAGTCATATCAAGTTTAGATAGTTGATCTTGATCATGCGACTTGGTAAGGAGAGAGTGTTCACTTTCCAAAGCTTTATGAGTTTTGTCAAGTCTCTCTATTTGCTCAACAAGTTTAGCATGGCCAAGACCAAGGTCAACCTTATCCTTTTTAAGCACTTTATATTTAGCAATATCATGGTCACGTGCTTTAGTGAGAAAATCAATTTGTTCATTATAAAACTCCTGAATATATTCGAGCTTCTCCTCAGGAGAAATCCGAGTATCTTGCTCTTTCTCAAGGGCTTCCTTGAGCTCTGCAATATCACCTATGTACTCACGTTCGAGGATATAACATTTATCAAGGCTAGTGTCCAAAGCCTCAATAGTCTCCTCGCGCTCAACAAGGGTACCCATGATTTCACGGAGAATAGAAGAGGCAATTTATTCCTTGTGAGAGCATGAAGAACTATTTTACCTTCCTCGTAAATGGAAGCAGCATTATCATTTTCTTCATCATCATCAATAGATGAAGAGGGTTCCAAGGAGGGGATACCTTTTAATCCTTATCCATAAGACATAAATGAGAAATGGCTAACAATGATGAAGATTTACTTGAAGCACCATTAAGGTCCATGTCTTGTTCCACCAAAATGTGGGATTCCTCTACATTGTTAGCCACACAAGTACTAGAGGATTTGGAAGCATAGTTTTCATGACAACGAGACATAGGAAGCATATCATCATGAGATTTAGTTAAACAACTATTACATGATATGCAAGGACTATCAATACTATCATGTAAGGCATTTGGAGTGCTCAATGATATTAAGTCCAAAGACAGAACATTGCAATGGGACATAGATGAAGTATAGTAAATAGTAGATTCACTATCAACAATGAAATTTCTGTCAACACTCACCATATCATTTACTTGTGAAAAATCACATGTTGGTGGAGTGTAATAAGATGTGAAAATCGTCACGGCCAGAAGTGGAAGGGGAGCAACCATCGTCAATAATGCTGGACACATCATATATATCTTGAAGTTTTGTACATAGCCCATGAGCGTTCCGAAAAGGCATCATGATGCAACAACTACATCACTCAAAAAACAAATGAGACCATTAGATATTCCAGTATCAAGATAAGAGTTTTCCTCATCCTTTAAACATATATTCTGGGAATCCTTTGGAGGAGGAAAATACATATCTACAATTCTATTTACATAGTGTGGACTCATGGCCCCAAAAAGATTGAGTATGCGATTTTTCCAAACATCATAATTTGTGTCATCGAATTTAAAGGAGGGACCATGCACTAATTCCCTAAACGACATCGTACTCTATAGGATGTAAGCCTAATAATGAGATCCCATGCTGTGATACCGATAGAACTGACAACGACGCTGCCTAGAGGGGGGTGAATATGAGATTAAAACTTTTCCGGTTAGATCTTGCTAAATGCGGAAATAAACTAGGTGTTTAAATTAACAAGCACACAACCTAAGTAATCTAGGGTCAACTAGGTGCACCAACAACTTACGCTAAGCAAGACAAGTAACAGGGGGATAGAAAGATATATAACTTCAAGAACAAAGGCTATCATAATGTAAATTGCATAAGTAAAAAAATCTCGGGTATAGAATAACCGAGGCACACGGAGACGATGAGGCATTCCCGTGTTCCTCCTTTTGAGGGGAGTATGTCTCGTTGGAGGGGTATGAGCTCGCCACAACATGCCTACTCAACACCACAAAGGCCTCACCCTATTCTCCGATGAACCTCGCCACAAAGGCCTAGTTCACCTTCCACTATTGGCAACCTTCGATCGAGGCACGCATCCACAACTTAATTGGAGGCTCACTATGTCACAACAATCTTGGGGGGCACACATCGACAACTCAATTAGAGGCTCCCAAGAAACCACAAGTCGTCTAGGGTCCAAGACCCAAGACTAACAAATCCACGAACTTTCACGTCCATGAATCCTCATGGAGAGAGAAAACCGATGCAATCGTTGCAAATAGAAAGAGCATAAGTACTCAAATCATTCACTCTGAATTCCAACAAAGAAACCAATACTTATGGAGGTATAAGAGAGGAAGAACAAAGAAGGAGAAACACCAAGAACTCCAAGATCTAGATTCACTAAGTTCCCCTCACAAAGATATGCAAGAATTGTAGGAGGGATTGAGAGAGGGAAAAGATTTCCAAGGTGAACAATGGTGGAGAGAAAGGGAAAAAATGTGCTTGGGCAGATTTTTTCTTTGGGGAAGAAGGGGACCATGTATAGGTCCCCACAAGATAGAGTTGTTTGCAGAAAACTAGGGGGGAATATCCGGCCCTGGATAGGGCGCAATACGCCCCCACCCCCACCCCGTCGCCACCGGAATATCCGTCCCTGGTGGCCAAATAGTCCGGACGGCATCTGCAAGACACACACTTTCCTTAGCCAAAAATGAATTTTAGGACCAGAATATACTCCCGCTTTTGGGCCGGAATTTTCACCCCCACCAGACAAACTCTACATCAATACGAAATTTGCAATAACTTTTGCATACGCACTTTGTTTTTTATGTTCTTGGGGATCGTTGAAATCGCAATGACGAGAACTACAAGAATATGCAGAGAAACATCATTGTCCAACAATGGAACTTAAAAACAAATGGGTAAAGTTTTAACCTCTCTGAAAATAACAACCGGTAAAACCTCCAACACCAAAAACACAACAAGTTTTTCTTATGAAATACGTTTTCGGTAAAACTTGTCTTGTCATGAAGATCACAACAAGCACCAAAACCACACATAGAGAAAATCCAATAAAACCAAGAAATATGATATGCCAAGTGTGAAAAGATTTGAGATCCACAAGGATTCGATCAAGTTACTCACTTGAGAGCCCCTCTTGAAAGTACGACTATCGATCCTATAACCCGGTCTCCCAAGAGACCGGTAAAATACAAAACCTATAAAGATCATGCATGTTCCTTGAGAATTCCACTTGACCTTGATGATGGCGATCTTATCTCTCTCAAATTGGATCGCCTTTCTTGATAATTCTTTCTAGCACATGCTTCGCTTGATAAAGACTTGTAAGTAGACCCCCTCCCCCCATGCACCATTATGGGAGAGATCCTTTTAGGAAAATCTTCATATGTCCACAATGTCCAAATGAGTGGGAAGAATCAAACATAGGATTCCTTCGAGATGCTTATATTGGGCTTCCACGTCAAGCTTGATGACGAACACCATTTGACGACATCGACCATAGGACATATGAAATCTTTCTTTTGATGCATGCCCATAAAAAGATACCTAACTACACATAGAAATTCCACACACACACACATACACAAATCATGGGTTAGTTCACAAAGCTATATGGACAAATTATGACCATGCCAAGAGATACATAATCCCATATGGTACAACATGTAGCTTTGTGTGTTGATCACAAGATTGATCAACCTTGTATATTTTCTGCTTTCTTTAATTGATGATGTCTTGAAGATAATTAGGAAAGACCACCTAAACCTTTTATTCAGGACATACTTGCAATATTCTCAACTCTATACATGACCATTCTTCATATAAATCCTTTAATATATTAATGGTCATCATGTAAGCTTCTACGTCCAACACATGAACTCCAATATTTTCCTATGGACAAGATCTATAAGGATATCTCAATGCAAACATTACTCCATAAGGATTGTCATTAATTACCAAAACCACACATGGGGGCACCATGCACTTTCAACTTCTCCATGGTTTGATGGAGCTGGTTACCCGTGAATACGCCTAGCCCTGGTTTGTGAAAGGCATGATGGGGGAAGTGCCAACTGCCAACCTTAACAAAGAAACATAAACTGATCCCGAAAGTCTAAACACTTTGTTTTACATGGGTTATGATAAGTTTTTCACTACCATTGGTTGACATAGACATACATATCTTTCAAAATTACGTTTTCAAAATCTCTGTTTATTAAAATAAAAATCTCTAGCACATGAGTAATCCCTGCTTCCCTATTCGAAGGACCTTTCTTTACTAACATGATTGAGTCAGTTTCACCTATTCACTCTATTCTCTACTATCAAACTTATGATGTTGAAGTGAGATGCATTCTTTTATATGGCCATGATATTTAACCATGTTTTATTGCAGTTGACATTACCATCATGGTAAACAAGTTGAAAGTTGTGCTTTGCTAACTAGCATCTTCCTTTGTGTGAGTGGTTTTCACCTCCTTTATTAAGAACATAACCTCTGAAAGTTATCTATTCATGAAAATACTTTGTGATAATTGAAGTATGTTTTTATTTTCTTAATAGCTCTGATACGTCATAAATGTATCCTTAATTTCTCATGCTCCATGAACATATTATGCCAATTGCTACATGTTTTCTCCCTTATTTATAGCATTTTCATACGTTTTCGGGACTAACCTATTAACAAGATGCCAAGCGCCAGTTCCCTGTTTTCTGCTATTTTTGGTTTCAGAAAAGTTGTTCTGGAAACATTCTCGGAATTGGACCCCACAAAGCCCGAAGTGCCTATTTTCCCTGGAAGCATCCAGAACACTGAAGAGGAGTCGAAGACGGGTAACAGGGGGACACACCATAGGCTGGCGCAGGCCCCCCTAGTCGCGCCAGCTATGGGTGTGGCCCCCCTAGCCTCCACCGCCTTTGCCCTTTCGCCTATTTATTCCCCCCGGAAGGAATACCCCAGGCACCTGATCAAAAATCCCGAAAAAGTTCTGCAGTCGCCGTCGTCGTCAACCCTAGATCGGGAGGGTTCTGGAGCTATTTTTCGGCACCATGCCGGAGAGGAAATCATCACCGGGGGCTTCTACATCACCATGAATGCCTCCGAAGTGATGCGTGAGTAGTTCATCCCTGGACTACGGGTCCATAGCAGTAGCTAGATGGTTGTCTCCTCCTCATATGCCTCCATGTTTAGATCTCGTGAGCTGCTTATCATGATTGAGATTGATCTTATGTAATTTTATATGATGTGTTTGCTGGGATCCGATGGATATTGACCTTATTCCAAGTTGATTATAGTCTTTATTGCATATGTTATTTTTGATCTTGCATGCTTTCCGTTGCTAGTGGTTTGTCTGGACAAGTAGTTGCTAGTGACTCCAAGAGGGAGTATTTATGCTAGATAGTAGGTTCATGCCTCCTTTTCGCCCGTGCTCGAGTGATAGAAACGTGACAGGGGAGGATGTGTTGTTACCACCAGGGAGAAAACAGCGGTGAGAGTGCCCGCGTGTATAATCATTTCTAACATTACACACATTGCTTAATGCAATTATCTGTTGCTTGCAACTTAATACCTAAGGGGCTTTGGATGATAATCTGAGGGTGGATTATTAGTCATAGATGCAGATGGATTTCGGTCTATGTATTTTGTCGTAATGCCCGCACTAAAAATATCATAGTAGTCATCATGTTTGTAATATGCACTACGGTGCAACCTTTATTTGTCAACTGCCCAGTTGTAATCTGTTCACCCATCATGTTATTTTTATGGAGAGACACCACTAGTGAACATATGAACCCCGGTCCATTTTTTCACACTGTTAAAAAAACCACAACAATTTCCTGCTCTCTTTACTTACTGCAAGCATACATCATTTTCCACACTATACATCTAATCTTTGTTTTCAGCAAGACCGGTGGGATTGACAACCTCACTTTACCGTTAGGGCAAAGTATTTTGGTTGTGTTGTGTGCAGGTTCCACGTTGTTGCTCACACCGGTGAAGCGCTAGCACCACCGTCAGTGGCATCAACCTTCCGAAGGTCCTCTTTCTCCTACTGGATTGATAACCTTGGTTCTTAACTAAGGATAAAACTCCTACCGCTATGCTCATCACACCCTCCTCTTGGGTCTCCCAACGAGTGCACGATCAACACCAGCAAGGACTTTTTCTGGCGTCGTTGTTGGGGAGAAGGAAGTCTTCTGGCAAGGGGAGTATCTCACTCTCAACCTCTTTATTTTGTTTATTGTCTTGTTTTTATTTTTTTCTTGTTTTTATTCTCGACATTAAAAACACAAAAAAATAGTTTATTTTATAGCTGTTATTCATTTGCCTGCTGTTATTTTTTGCTTTTGCTGCTCTTAGTTTAATCTCTAATCATGATTCTACCCAAGTTTACCTTCCAAGACGTACCAGTAGGTAGCGGTGATATAATTGGGAAAGATAATATTGGAGGATTCTTTAATTATGTTAGTAAGCACGAAAAATTTGAGGATAGATCCTTAGCTGAACTTGCTCCAGATTATGAACCGCTGCAACATCTCTAGTTTATATGCTAGAAGCTAGGTTTGTTAACCTTAATCCCATAATACAACAAATTCCTCAACCTTGATAGCATTATGGATAGCGAAAAAAGAGAATTTATCCTAGAAACTTTGTTAAAGTATTTGGTGATGTTTCTTTTGAGGCTAGAAAAGCTTTTAGTCGATTTGAGATGTTAGGCTCATGTGTAGATGTTAATAGCACACCGGGTAAAGCCAACGATAAAGAAATTAGAATACCGATACCCTTTAAATTGGTAGGAATGCATGAAACTCTAGAAAAGAATTTTGATTGGATTGTTCCTGCAAACCCATTTGATGAAAGTAGTGTGCCTAAAAGTGCTGATAAACGAACATCTAAAACTTCTATAAATGAAATACCATTCATTGTTGAGGATATTTCTAAGATTAATTTTGATGCTTCTTCACTTGAAAATACTTGAGTTGATCTTTTAGGCCTAGCTGAAAGGCATTAAAGAAAAGCGCTACCGGGAGACAACCCGTTTTATTTCTCTGTTTTCATTTTGTTTTCCTTTGTTTTCTTTGGTGTGCTTTACACATGGGTATTGTATATTTCCTTAGAAACCCCCTATATCTTTTCTTTTGTGTTTTTATTGAGCCAAGTAAAGCCTCTAGTGGATGCCAGAGGCGAGCCAATATACAAAACCCCAGCAGAAAACGCGGAAGCGGCGTTCGCCATCCTCAACAATGATATGTACTCCGACGGTGAAAAACTTCAAGGGGTGTACGCTTTCCTAGGAAAAGCGTTGCAACAGCAACAGCGAGCGCAAGAGCGATCAGGGAAATTACATGAAGACTCGGCCCTATGCAAGACAGCTACATGCGCCGCTGGAGCACCTGGACCTGAACAACCCGGGGATTCAAACAATTCAAAAGAGAAGAAATCAGATCCGAGAAAGGACAAGAAAAAACCCGACAATAGGGATGAAGCGTCCAGAACCGGATCCCATCTCCCGAAAGATGGAATTAACCCCCGTGATCAGGAAGAGAAAAACCGGAAGGACGGAAAATCAATGCCGCCTCCGAGACGCCCGGCAGAAAATGCTGGAAGACACGATATGCCTCACAGGCGTGAGAGATTCCGGACGCCCCCCAGGAATAAGGAAAGATACAGGAGTAGAACTCCACCTTATCCCAAAGGACACGATCACGGAGTAAACAGAGACAATCCCGGAAAAGCGCGTCCGCGCCACAATGGAAAAGAAAGGAGTAGATCCCCTTCTGTCCATTCAGCCGGCAGATACTCCGCACACATTGACAGAGCGAAAACAGATGATTTATACTTTGGACCCAAGTGTTTCACTGATAGGATCCAAAGAATAACTCTGCATTCTGGCTTTGCCAAAGTTGGTCCAACATACCAAAAGTATACCGGTAGCACAAACCCGGATACCTGGCTCTCAGACTACTATACAGCCGTTCAGATCAACAATGGGACAGACCTGGAGGCAGTCAAATTCCTCCCCCTAATGTTACTGGATGGAGCCAGAGTTTGGATCAATGGATTACCGTCAAGGACTGTTGATAGCTGGGATGATATGGCAAGAGTATTTACTCAGCATTTCCGGGGAACTTACAAGCGCCCAAACAGCATCAACCAGTTAAACCGTTGCACCCAATTTGAAGATGAACCATACGTGGATTTCATCTCAAGGATGGACTGCAATGAAGAATAGTTGCTATGGAGTAACTGACGTTCAAGCAATGCATGCTTTCGTCAATGGCCTAAAACCCGGACTCGTACCGTTCATGATCGGTTCCAAAAATCACAAAGACCTCGGATCTATGCTTACAACCGCCAATGAGCATGCAGCGGCCGAAGACGACATCAGAGCGAGAGGCGGCAATATCGACACTTTGATCCAAGCCAAAAAGACCCCTCACACCGAGAAAAAAGTAACTCCAGAAGCAACGCAAAAGCCCAAAGAAGTTAACATAGCCTTTGGAAGAGAAAATGGGAACAAGTGGAAAGGACGAAGCACAGAGCCGATAAACTACACCAAAGAAGAGTGGGAAAAAGTAAAGTCGGAAAACTGTGTCCACCACTCGCAATTTGGGAAACCCACCCATACTAACGCACAATGCCGCTTGAACAAGCATATGAAAGGCAGTGCAGGATCCGGAAACAAAGGGAAGAACTCCAAGAGGAAATTCTCCAAGCAAAAGCCAGAAGCTGAAAAAGAAGACAGTGAAACGGACACTGATGAAAAAATCCAGGAACGGCAGCGAAAAGGCGAGCCTAAGTTTCCGAGAGTTGATGGAGAATGCAACCTAACTTTCCTGGCAACTCCCTCAGCAAAGGTGACAAAGAGAACGCTTCGAGAAATAAACGCGGTTGTCCCTGCAACCCCGAAATTCTTAAAGTACTCAAATACACCAATTACCTGGGATCAGTCTGATCATCCTGGGAATATCCCTGAACCCGGCACGCAAGCTCTAATTGTAAGTCCTATTGTTCAAAACATTAGGCTAAAAAGAGTGCTGATGGATGGAGGATCCAGCATTAACATAATGTACCTAGATACACTGAAGCATCTGCGAATCTCAGAGACCCAACTCAATCATAGCAACATACGTTTTCACGGCATCGTCCCTGGCAGACAAGCACGATCCCTAGGAGAAATTTCCCTAGATGTAACCTTTGGAGACAAAGATCAGTTCCGTCAGGAAAAAGTATCCTTCGAGGTTGTGCCGTTCGAAAGCGTGTATCACGCAATACTCGGACGTCCAGCTTTCGCCAAATTCATGGCAAGATCATGTTATATTTATAACAAGCTGAAGATGCCAGGGCCCAAAGGAGGAGTAATTACCATAACAGGAGACTTCAAGCTGGCAAACGAGCTGGAAAAAGAAAACGCCCTTTGCGCTAAAAAAGTAATAGCAAAGGAAGAATTGAAAGAGATGGCAAAAGAAGTATCGCCGACAGAAATGCCGGCAGGAAAGGGAAGCCGGAAGTCTGCAAATAGCTTGAAAGCTTCCGAGAACACAAGACAGGTAATCCTAGATCCTAAAGATCCGATAAAGTTTGTCGTAGTAGGAACTGGGATGACCGACAAATAGGAAGGCGAGCTCATCAAGTTCCTCCGTGAGAACTGGGACATTTTCCACGGTGTCCTGCGGACATGCCAGGCGTACCCAGGGAACTTGCTGAGCATCAACTTAAGGTGATTCCAGGATCTAAATGAAGGGGAACGTAGCATAGAAAACAAAAATTTTCCTACACGCGATAAACCCAAATGGCCAAGATCTAATCTATGAGATGAAAGGCAACGGGGAGAAAGAGAGTCTTGAGATAACATACCCTCGAAGACTCAAAGTGGTACGAGAAAAGATCTCGTGGTTGGCGTAGTCGTTCTCACGCCGATCCCGAGCGAGAAGAAGAGCACCGCAATCCGGCGGCACCTCCGTAATCGGTCACACGTTCAGCTCGATGAAGACTTCCGTTCCCTCGTTCCAGCGGGTTGTGGAAGTGGAAGATCCCTCCGGAATTCCAGCAGCACGACGGCGTGGTGGTGGTGAAGAATCCCACGGTCAGGGCTTCGCCAAGCCGGAGACCATGGAATGGAGCAGCGGATGGAAGGGAAAATGTGTGAGCAAGTGTGTGTGGAAGAGAGAGCCCTCACCCTCCTTTTATAGGGGAGGGGGAGGCAGCCCAAAGGGGGGGTGCGGCCAGCCATGGGTGCCCCCACCCCTTCCTCTCTTCATGTGAGTGGAAGCTCCACTCAAACCCACTCAAATTTCCCTTAATTTCCCACTTGGAAAATCCAAAGGTTTTTCTTTAATAAATAAATAAAACATTTTTATTTCTTTATTTTATTTGTTAATTCCATTAACAAACATTTGCATGCAGCACCTCGAACCATTTGTTAATTCTAACAACCGTTCGACGAAAAACCCCTTGAACTATTTCAATTTTCCCCGAAACTATTCCGGAGCTGCCCAAAATATTCTTCGGTATTCCGTATCTTCTCTAAACGCTTCATCGAACCTTAAGTGTGTCTCCCTACGGTTCGTGAATATTATAGACATGATCGAGACTCCTCTCCGATCAATAATCAACAGCGGGGTCTGGAAAACCGTGATGACTCCTATATTCAACGATGACTCTCGTGATCGTGTGAACCTTTCAACGTTGTAACGATTTCCCTTTGTCTCGCGATATATTACTTGTCCGAGATCCGATCATCGGTATCCACTATACTTTGTTCGATCTCGTTATCCGACAAGTACTCTTTTCTCGTTCCCGTGATATAACATCCTAGTGATCAAATCACTTGCTTGCAAGCGGTGTTGATGTGATATCACCGAGAGGGCCCTGAGTATATCTATCCGTCATATTGGATGGACAAATCCCATTCTCGATCCATGAGCTTCAACCAATACTTTCCGAATATCCAATGCCACCTTTATAGTCACCCTTTTACGGTGTGATGTTTGATGTCATCAAAGTATTCTTTCGGTATTAGTGATTAACATGATCTCATGGTCTAAGGAATAATGTTACTCCGAATGTAAGACATAACAACAAAACTAAATGACTTGATCGTATTGTTATACTTAGTTTAGGGTTTAAGTTCATCATGTCATTCTCCTAATGACATGACCCCGTTATCAACAACATCCAATGTTCATGATCAGGAAACCTTGATCATCTGTTTAATCAACGGGCTAGTTAAAAGAGAGGCTTCACTAGGAACGTTGGTTTGTTTATTAATCACACATGTATCAACGTTTCCGGTTAATACAATTCTAGCATGAGAAATAAACATCTATCACAAACAAGGAATAACATAATAAACACTTTATTATTGCCTCTCGGGCATATTCCCTTCAGTCTCCCACTTGCACTAGGGGCAATAATCTATATTACATAGTGATGAATCTAACACCCATGGAGTTCTGGTGTTGATCATGTTTTGTCCTTGAGAGAGTTTTAGTCAACGGATCTGCCACATTCAGATCCGTATGTACTTTGCAAATCTTCACATCACCATCTGCGACATGCTCACGGATGGAGTGAAAACGACGCTTGATATGCTTGGAATTCTTGTGAGACCTTGGTTCCTTAGCATTGGCTATGGCACCATTGTTGTCACAATAGACAACCATTGGATCCAACGCACTTGGAACCACGCCTAGTTCGGATATGAACTCCTTCATCCAAACTGCTTCCTGTGTTGCCTCCGAGGCAGCAACATATTCCGCTTCTGTTGATGATCCCGCCACCACGGATTGCTTGGAACTCCTCCAGCTTACAGCTCCTCCATTCATAATAAATACGTACCCGGACTGAGACTTAGAGTCATCCGGATCAGTGTCGAAGCTAGCATCGACGTAACATCTTGCGACGAGCTCTTCTTCACCGCCATATACGAGAAACATGTCCTTAGTTCTTCTTAAGTACTTTAGGATATTCTTGACCGCAGTCCAGTGTTCCAAACCTGGATTGGATTGGTACCTACTAGTCAAACTAATAGCATGTGCCACATCCGGTCTTGTACATAGCATAGCATACATGATAGAACCTATGGCTGAAGCATAGGGAGTCTTATCCATCTTTTCTCTATCTTCTGCTGTAGCTGGACATTGAGTCTTACTCAACGTCTTGCCTTGCAACATAGGTAGGAACCCTTTCCTACTATCTTCCATTCTGAACTTCTTCAAAATCTTGTCAAGGTATGTACTTTGCGAAAGTCCAATTAAGCGTCTTGATCTATCCCTGTAGATTTTGATGCCCAATATATAAGCTGCTTCACCGAGGTCTTTCATCGAAAAACTATTGTTCAAATAACCTTTTACGCTTTCTAAAAGTTCTATATCATTTCCAATCAACAATATGTCATCCACATATAGTACCAGAAATGCTACAGAGCTCCCACTCACTTTCTTGTAAATACAAGCTTCTCCGTATGTTTGGAAAAATCCAAAACCTTTGATCACCTTATCAAAACGGAGGTTCCAACTTCGGGATGCTTGCTTCAGTCCATAAATGGAACGTTGAAGCTTACACACCTTGTCAGCATCCTTAGGATCAACAAAACCTTTGGGTTGCATCATATACAACTCTTCCTCAATGTCACCATTAAGGAACGCCGTTTTGACATCCATCTGCCATATTTCATAATCGAAAAATGCAGCAACTGCTAACATAATCCTAACTGACTTAAGCATCGCTACTGGTGAGAAAGTCTCATCATAGTCAACTCCTTGAATTTGTCGAAAACCTTTTGCGACAAGTCGAGCTTTATAGACGGTCACATTACCATCAGCATCAGTTTTCTTTTTAAAGATCCATTTGTTCTCAACGGCCTTGCGGTCATTGGGTAAATCCACCAAAGTCCAAACTTGGTTTTCGTACATGGATCCTATTTCGGATTTCATGGCTTCAAGCCATTTGTTGGAATCTGGGCTCATCAACGCTTCCTCATATGTCGCAGGGTCATCACCTCCATCTACCATGAAGTTTAATACGGGATCTCCGTATAGTTCAGGAGCTGCACGCTCCCTAGTTGACCTGCGAGGTGCGGTAGTTTCCTCTATTGGAGTTTCATGATCTTGATCATTAACTCTCTCTTTATCTGACGGGGTCGGCCCCGGAACAACTTCCGGTGCTGCGCTACTCGCCATTCCAAGAAGAGAAGGTTCAATAACCTCGTCGAGTTCTACCTTCCTACTATTCACACCTTTCGAGAGAAACTCCTTCTCCAAAAAGGATCCATTCTTGGCAACAAAAATCTTGCCTTCGGATCTGTGATAGAAGGTGTACCCTATTGTTTCTTTAGGGTATCCTATGAAGACGCATTTTTCCGCTTTGGGTTCGAGTTTATCAGGTTGAAGCTTCTTCACATAAACATCGCATCCCCAAACTTTTAGAAATGACAGCTTAGGTTTGTTTCCAAACCATAATTCATACGGTGTCGT
This sequence comes from Alopecurus myosuroides, assembly GCA_028641055.1. Taxonomy (NCBI): domain Eukaryota; kingdom Viridiplantae; phylum Streptophyta; class Magnoliopsida; order Poales; family Poaceae; genus Alopecurus; species Alopecurus myosuroides. The sequence goes on from CM054057.1 coordinate 659,849,709, forward strand.
TTCAACGGATTTAGATGGTGCCCTATTTAAAGTGAATGCAGCGGTCTCTAGTGCATAACCCCAAAACGATAGTGGCAAATCTGTAAGAGACATCATAGACCGAACCATATCTAATAAAGTACGATTACGACGTTCGGAAACACCATTTCGCTGTGGTGTTCCGGCAGGTGTGAGTTGTGAAACTATTCCACATTGTTTCATATGCATGCCAAACTCGTAACTTAGATATTCACCTCCACGATCAGATCGTAGAAATTTAATCTTTCTGTTACGATGATTTTCAACTTCACACTGAAATTCTTTGAACTTTTCAAACGTTTCAGATTTGTGTTTCATTAAGTAAATATACCCATATCTACTCAAATCATCTGTGAAAGTGACAAAATAACGATATCCACCGCGCGCCGATACACTCATTGGTCCACATACATCAGTATGTATGATTTCCAGTAAGTCTGTCGCCCGTTCCATAGATCCAGAAAACGGGGTTCTAGTCATCTTGCCCATAAGGCATGGTTCACATGTTTCAAATGATTCATAATCAAGTGATTCTAAGAGTCCATCAGAATGGAGCTTCTTCATGCGTTTAACACCAATATGACCTAAGCGGCAATGCCACAAATAAGTAGCAATATCATCATTTAACTTAATTCTTTTGGCATTCACATTATGAATATGTGTATCAACATTATCAAGATTCAAAAGAAATAAACCATTCTTCTCAGGTGCATGACCATAAAAGATATTATTCATATAAATCGAACAACCATTGTTCTCGGACTTAAAGGAATAACCGTCCCGCATTAAGCAAGATCCAGAAACGATATTCATGCTTAATGCGGGCACCAAATAACATTTATTGAGGTTTATAACTAATCCCGATGGTAGACGTAGAGGTAGCGTCCCGACGGCGATCACATCAACTCTTGATCCATTGCCGACGCGCATCGTCACCTCATCCTTTGCTAGTGGTCGCTTGTTCTGCAGCTCCTGTTTCGAGTTACATATGTGAGCAACCGAACCAGTATCAAATACCCAGGTGCTACTGCGAGTACTAGTTAGGTACACATCAATAACAAGTATATCATATATACCTTTGTTCACTTTGCCGGCCTTCTTATCTGCCAGATACTTGGGGCAATTGCGCTTCCAGTGGCCAGTACCCTTGCAATAGAAACACTCAGTCTCAGACTTAGGGCCATGCCTGTTTCTCTTCTCAGCAGTAGCAACAGATTTGCCACCCTTCTTGAAGTTTACCCTTGGCTTGCCTTTCTTGCCTTTCTTGAAACTAGTGGTCTTATTGATCATCAACACTTGATGTTCTTTCTTGATCTCCACTTCAGCAGTTTTAAGCATCGAGAGAAGCTCAGGGAGAGACTTCTTCATGCTCTGCATATTATAGTTCATCACGAAGTTCTTGTAACTAGGTGGCAGAGATTGGAGAACACGATGTATCCCTAGCTCAATGGGAATCGATATTCCCAAGGCTATGAGCTTATCAGCGTACGCAGACATTTTGAGTACGTGCTCACTAACGGAGCTGTTCTCTTCCATCATGCAGCTAAAGAACTTTTCTGAAGCGTCATAACTCTCAACTGCGGCATGGGTATCGAAAATCATTTTCAATTCTCTCATTGTGGCATAAGCAGTGCTGTTCTCGAAACGTTTTCGCAGCTCTGGCTCTAATCCATAGAGGATGCCGCAGTGAACTATACTGTGGTCTTCTTGTTGAGTCAGATAAACATTTTTATCCTCATCAGAAGCATCATCAGCGGGTTGGTCACCTAGAGGTGCATCAAGCACATAGAGCTTCTTGCAAGCGGTGAGGAGAATCCTCAGGTTAAGTGCCCAGTTGGTAAAGTTGCTACCATTGTTCGCTAATTTCTCTTTCTCCATGAACATATTGAAATTGAAGGTAGGTGGTGCCATGATCTACAACATATTTGCAAAGACTATTTAGACTATGTTTATGATAAATTAGTCCAAGTTAATTCTAAAATTATCCCATGAACTCCCACTCAAAAACAACATCCCTCTTAGTTGTCTTTAGTGATTACACGAACCAAATTCACTACACCGAAACCGATCATCACGTGAGACGGTGTAGTTGCAAAGGCGAACATCAACATGTTCATCATATCATTCATATGACTCATGCTTTACCTTTCGGTTACGTGTTCCGAGGCCATGTCTGTACATGCTAGGCTCGCCAAGTAGAACCATTGTATTGCATGTGTTTCAAGGCCATGTCTGTACATGCTAGGCTTGAAAACACCCGTTGTATGCGAACGTTGAGTCTATCACACCCGATCATCACGTGGTGTCTCGAAACGACGAACTTTCTTAACGGTGCATACTTAAGGAAGAACACATTATTATCTTGATATTAAGTGAGAGGGATCATCTTATAATGCTACCGTCGCGATCTAAGCAAAATAAGATGCATAAAAGGATAAACATCACATGCATGGATAATGTGATATGATATGGTCCTTCTTGCACTTGATCTCCATCTTGTGCATCATGGTATGATCTCCATCATCCTACCGGCGTGGCACCAAGGTCCGTGGCACCTCCATCTTGATTGTCCATTAGAACATATCACATGGATATGACATACAGCACGCAGGCCATAAAATAAGACAACCATATGGCTCCAGCCGGTATGTCAATAATTTACAAAAGATATCATCTCATACATAACGTTTGTAACATTGACCATATCACATCACATGCCCTGCAAAAACAAGTTAGACGCCTCTAATTTATTTTTGCATATTTTACGTGGCTTTGGGCTTACGAGGATAGAACCGTTCATATCTACGTACAAAAAACCACAACGTTGATAAAATATATTTTTGAACAACCCTTTGTAGATTAGATCTTAACTATAGTAGGAGAAACCGACACCCGCAAGCCACTTATGCAATTCAAGTTGCATGTCAGTTGTGGAACAAGTCTCATGTACGTGGACATGTAAAGTTAGTCGGGCCGCTTCATCCTACTATGCCACTAAGATCAAAAAATACTCAAAGAGACAAAAACATGATCATCAACGCCCACATACTCCTATGTGTTCTACCCGTACAATTCATCTACGCATAGATCCGGCTCTGATACCACTGAAGGGGAACGTAGCATAGAAAACAAAAATTTTCCTACACGCGATAAACCCAAATGGCCAAGATCTAATCTATGAGATGAAAGGCAACGGGGAGAAAGAGAGTCTTGAGATAACATACCCTCGAAGACTCAAAGTGGTACGAGAAAAGATCTCGTGGTTGGCGTAGTCGTTCTCACGCCGATCCCGAGCGAGAAGAAGAGCACCGCAATCCGGCGGCACCTCCGTAATCGGTCACACGTTCAGCTCGATGAAGACTTCCGTTCCCTCGTTCCAGCGGGTTGTGGAAGTGGAAGATCCCTCCGGAATTCCAGCAGCACGACGGCGTGGTGGTGGTGAAGAATCCCACGGTCAGGGCTTCGCCAAGCCGGAGACCATGGAATGGAGCAGCGGATGGAAGGGAAAATGTGTGAGCAAGTGTGTGTGGAAGAGAGAGCCCTCACCCTCCTTTTATAGGGGAGGGGGAGGCAGCCCAAAGGGGGGGTGCGGCCAGCCATGGGTGCCCCCACCCCTTCCTCTCTTCATGTGAGTGGAAGCTCCACTCAAACCCACTCAAATTTCCCTTAATTTCCCACTTGGAAAATCCAAAGGTTTTTCTTTAATAAATAAATAAAACATTTTTATTTCTTTATTTATATTTGTTAATTCCATTAACAAACATTTGCATGCAGCACCTCGAACCATTTGTTAATTCTATTAACAACCGTTCGACGAAAAACCCCTTGAACTATTTCAATTTTCCCCGAAACTATTCCGGAGCTGCCCAAAATATTCTTCGGTATTCCGTATCTTCTCTAAACGCTTCATCGAACCTTAAGTGTGTCTCCCTACGGTTCGTGAATATTATAGACATGATCGAGACTCCTCTCCGATCAATAATCAACAGCGGGGTCTGGAAAACCGTGATGACTCCTATATATTCAACGACGACTCTCGTGATCGTGTGAACCTTTCAACGTTGTAACGATTTCCCTTTGTCTCGCGATATATACTTGTCCGAGATCCGATCATCGGTATCCACTATACTTTGTTCGATCTCGTTATCCGACAAGTACTCTTTTCTCGTTCCCGTGATATAACATCCTAGTGATCAAATCACTTGCTTGCAAGCGGTGTTGATGTGATATCACCGAGAGGGCCCTGAGTATATCTATCCGTCATATTGGATGGACAAATCCCATTCTCGATCCATGAGCTTCAACCAATACTTTCCGAATATCCAATGCCACCTTTATAGTCACCCTTTTACGGTGTGATGTTTGATGTCATCAAAGTATTCTTTCGGTATTAGTGATTAACATGATCTCATGGTCTAAGGAATAATGTTACTCCGAATGTAAGACATAACAACAAAACTAAATGACTTGATCGTATTGTTATACTTAGTTTAGGGTTTAAGTTCATCATGTCATTCTCCTAATGACATGACCCCGTTATCAACAACATCCAATGTTCATGATCAGGAAACCTTGATCATCTGTTTAATCAACGGGCTAGTTAAAAGAGAGGCTTCACTAGGAACGTTGGTTTGTTTATTAATCACACATGTATCAACGTTTCCGGTTAATACAATTCTAGCATGAGAAATAAACATCTATCACAAACAAGGAATAACATAATAAACACTTTATTATTGCCTCTCGGGCATATTCCCTTCACTAAACCCGTCAAACAAGGTCTCCGTCGATTTGACGGAAGAAGACGGAAGGCCATCGGCAAGGAGATTATCCGGCTTTTGGCAGCAGATTTTATCCGGGAAGTTATACATACTGAATGGTCAGCAAATCCAGTATTAGTCCCGAAGAAAGACAATACTGCCCTTAGGATGTGTATAGATTATACTGGTTTGAACAAATTGTGTCCAAAAGATAGGTTTGCGTTACCGCGAATCGATCAAATAATAAATGCCACTGCAGGCTCTGAGCTCTTATGCTTTTTGGATGCATATTCCGGGTATCATCAAATACGCATGAAGAAAGAAGATCAAATCAAAACTTCCTTCATAACCCCATATGCGACGTACTATTACATAACCATGCTATTCGGCCTGAAGAACGCAGGTGCAACTTACCAGCGTTGCATGCAATGATGTTTGCATAGTCAGATTGGAAAAAATGTCCACGTTTACGTGGACGACATTACTGTCGTTTCCAAGGAAAAAGGCACGCTCCTTGAGGATTTGCGAGAAACCTTCGAAAATTTGCGCACTTATAAAATGAAGTTAAATCCATTAAAGTGCGTATTCGGGGTTCCCTCAGGAAAACTTCTGGGTTTCATCTTTTCTCACAAAGGAATAGAAGTAAACCCAGAAAAGATCAAAGCAATCTTAAACATCTCCAAACCTACGTGCGTAAAAGATGTACAAAGATTGACTGGTTCTGCTGCAGCCGTTAGCGGGTTTATTAGCCGGCTAGGAGACAAAGCCCTGCCACTGTACAAATTGTTGAAAAAATCCGACAAATTCGAGTGGATAGAAGAAGCAGACGCAGCATTAGCCCAGTTGAAAGAAACTTTGATGAAAGCTCCGATTTTGGCATCCCCAAAAGACGAAGAACCTATGTTACTGTATCTCACAGCTACAAACCGGGTTATTAGTGCGGTGATAGTGGTGGAAAGGAAGAAAGACGAACAAAGCATACCAGATCAGCATCCGGTATATTATGTAAGTGAAGTTTTCTCCGAGTCCAAACAAAGGTACCCACACTATCAAAAACTGGCATATGGCATATTTTTCGCATCTCGGAAACTTCGTCATTACTTCTAAGGACATTCCATAACAGTGGTATGTAAAGCACCGCTAGGGGATATAATATACAATGCGGAGGCAACTGGCCGAGTAGCCAAATGAGGCATCGAGCTATCAGCATTCGACATTAAGTACCAACCCAGGACGACAATAAAATCCCAGGTTCTGGCAGATTTTGTCGCCGACTGGACGGAAGCAATGGAAAAAACACCAATGCCAGAATCCGAGTACTAGATCATGCTCTTTGACGGATCCAAGATGAAGGAGGGTGCTGGAGCTGGTGTAGTCCTAAAATCCCCTAAAGGAGATACAATGGAGTATGTATTACAAATACATTTCAACACCAGTAACAACGTGGCAGAATACGAAGCTCTGCTTCACGGCTTGCATATTGCAAAGGAAATAGGTGTCAAACGCATCTTGTGCTATGGTGACTCGGATTTGATACAACATCAGCTCAACCAAACTTGGGATGCCAAAAGCCCCATCATGGCCGAATATCGGAGAACGGTGGACGAGTTTGCAATCTTTTTCTTTGGATTTGAAGTACTTCATGTAAAAAGGGAGGAAAACTGGAACACAGACGCATTAGCCCGCATGGGGTCAGAAAGGGTAAAAATCCTACCACCTGGTGTGTTCGTCCAACACTTGTATGAACCATCAATAAAAGGTGGAGATGTTGATTATCCTCTGGCTTCCGAGTCAATTGAGGGCATGCTCGTTAACCCGGATTGGACAATTCCATATTTAAACTGCTTAGTTGATCAGAAGTACCCGGATGGAGCAGACGAAGTCTTGCAAAGACAGATTCAATGTAACACCTGGGGTGTTCCCCCTTAGTAGAATTGGTTGCTTTCTTTTTCTTTTTGCATCACATGCATCATATGCATTGCACCCTGTTTTCGAAACAACTCAAAAATTCAAACCAAATTAAACTTTCATACATTGTCCACAGTTTCCAAATTAAAAAGTGCAAACTAAACCACTCAACTTGTTTTCAAATAGTTTGAAGTTGGAATTTATTTAGTTTGCTAGTCAATAAAAATTCCTTTTTATCAACACCCAAAATGGCCAATTCAAATTCCAATCAATTCATTCATAATTGACATGATCAAATTGTGGTTTAACAATTAAAATATTGCAAACAAATTAAGTTCAATGAGCTTTCATAACTGTTTGAGTTAATGGAATAAAATTGTTTAAAATTCAATCTTCATGAAATATTAATGGAAATGCAAATAGCAACTTAAAAACTCAAATCAATATTTCAAATTTTTGGAAATAGTGTTGACATTGCTTTTAATTACTGTTTTGCAAATTAATAAAAATTATTCATAAATAAACACCCCCAAAAATCTCTTTCTATCTCTCTCTCCCCTTCATCTCTTACAAAAAAAAAGGAAAAATAAAATAAAAGGAAGAGGTGAGCTGAGGGAGAAAGCCCCCAGCCCATTTTCCCCCTCAGCCCACTACCCCCATCTTCTACATCTGTCCGTACAGAGGGATCGAACATGTCACTGTCAAACTTTTCCCAACCGATCCCACCTGCCCCCCTTATCATCCCCTCCTCCAAGCTTTCCCCCCCAAACCCTAGCTGCTCCTTTCTCCCTCTCCGCCGCTTCCTTCTGAAAACTACTGAACTCGTCGAGAGCTGCAGCGGCCGTGGTTTGCCCGTCATGGCGCCGTCGCCCTGGCCACCACCGGAGCAATCCGTGGCCGGGAATGGAACCAGGGAGGTCTACCCTTCCTCTTTGCTAAAGGAGGCCCGGCCGGAGGAGCCCTAGGGACGGCGCCGTCCTTCCCCGACCACCGCCGGCTCCATCGCTCGTCGCCATCAACTGCGACCACGCCACCGATCGTCCCCGCGCCTCCCGGCATCAACGCCGCCGTGGTGAGCCCCTTGTCCCTCGGGACCACCTCCTGCCCTCTCCCCCCTGCTTGCTCTGGACGCGGGCCGTCGCGCCCGTCGTCGCTGCATCTCACGGCCATCGACGTCTGTCCGCCATCGCTGTCCTCGACAGGGTTCAGGGAAACTGAACTCCGTTCAGTTAGCAGCCCCAAGCCACCTCAAAAATCAATCTCCTCTCCACCTTTCAACAACCACAGCGATAGCGCACTGGTTAGGACCCTTTGCGCGCAAGCCCCCAGGTCTTGGGTTCGATCCCCCAAGCCACCCTTTTATTTCTGTTTTTTTTTCTTTTTCTGCCCGAATTTCAGAAACAGGGATCTGAGGCATTAACTCTAAAATCAATATCAAATTGAATATTACTCCAATTTGAATGATTCAAAATCCTGTGGATTCATAATCTTGAGCCCTTTCTGTTAATGTCAAGTTTGCAATATGTTGCTGTAACAATTTTTGCACTAAATAATTAATTACTGAAAATGCAATAAAAATTGGAAACTTTGGAATTTCATAACTTTAGTTCTACTCATCCAATTTAATCAAACTTGGGCTCTAAAAATTTGTCTTAAGAAACTCTACACATTGGTATTTTATTTGGACACAATTGAATTAAATTTGAACATGTTTTCCTCTGTTTACAAAAAGGGGCAGAATAAGAATGATTATAAAAACTTGCATAATAAATTCATTAATAACCCAAAAATTATGTTTGATAGCTCAAAATGTTCAGTGAAACATTTGATACATGTTTTCAACCTTTTCAATGCAATTTGTTTATTGTTTTCCCTAATTAAAAATGGTTCAATAATTCAATGCTTTAATTAAACCCTTTTAAATTGCAAAATTCATAACTTGGGCAATTCAAATCCAATTCCAACATGTAAAATATGTTTTCCATGCAAAATTGAATAAGATTTGCAAATATCCACTTTGTTTTATATTTTGAATAATTGAAATTGCTGAAAAACAACTGTTTCTTATTTAATGCAATTAAAATTGCCAAATTAATAACTTGCTCATTTTAAATCCAAATTCAACAAATGAAATATGTTTTCCATCTAAAATTTTGTGTTCTTTCCAAATATAAATTTGGTTATCTGTTTTGAACAATTTAACTTGATGAAAATAACAAATGCTTGTGTGACACCTTTAAGTAACCAAAATTCCAAAACTTAATAAGTGAATTTCAAAATGGGTAAACCTTATTTCCAATTGGTTCTATTGTTGTTATTTTGTTTTTTCTTCATCCATGCATCATGCTAATCCACTTTCACCTTGGTTTTGTAGAACAATTATTTCAACCTTAATTCATGGGCTTTTCCATATGCAATCCAAATTGCATATGGGTCCATTTAAACATGTTATCATGTCAACTAGTTTATTTCTATGCATCCATTAAATTGTCATGCATCCATATCTTGATCATGCTGGATCTTTTGCCGTAGTAATTGTTGCATCCGGTGTTTGTTCGAGGTTCGTTGCTTCTTCCCGGATAGGACGTTGAGATGATGTGAGCAACGACAAGTTCTGTGGATGTACCTCTACTTGCTGGATTCCAGGCAAGTATACTCACTTGCTGCCAAATGGCTGCCTTTCATCACTTTACCGATTCTTTCCGTTGTTCTTATTCTAGCCTGTTGATTCGATGCTTGTGTCTCGATCCTATTATATGTTTACCTTGCAGCCATGATATAGCCTTTCCTTCCACTTCCTATTAACTGTTGCTTGTTTACCTTGTTGGCCCTCGTGTCGTAGTTGCATGCTTAGGTTTGTTTGTGCCGAGTCTGTTGTCCTTTGTCGTATCACCTGTTTAGTTGCTAGTTGGGTTTCAATTCAATCAACATGTTAAGGTTTGGGGTAATAATAATTTGATGATAAGGCACCGGCAGGAGGCCCGGGTTAGGGTTTTGGAGCCGGCTGGTGTCGAACTTAATTAGGAAAAGAGTCTTGTCTACTGATCCATGATGAGCGTGCTCACCGCATCCGGGTGGTAGTATGGGACCCCCCTCGACTTAGACCTGATCTGCAGCTTGTCCGAAGAGCCACACTTAGTTCGGTGTTCCATTTGCTCCTTTGCATAATGGGTTGATCCCCCATGGTTACTGATGATGATGATGATGCATAGGGCGAGGCCTGTAGTGCCGGGTGTTGTGTCCTGCGAGAGTTTTGCACACCTGCGCTGAGTATTCGGCTGCGTGGCTGGGACCTTATAGCTCCGTGGCTCCTAGGATGGGTTGTAGAGATGGTTTGGGTCGTTTCAAGCCAACCTGAGTTTTTTAGTTGGTGGCTTGAGTGTGTACGGGTACTGGAGCACACCCTGCAGGGATAAATCTTCTCGAGAAGCCGTGTTGTCCGCGGTTATGTGACGACTTGGTGAAAGTGCTGGCTAACAAGTACTCAGACAACTTACACCTAATGATAATAATTGACTAGTAATAGTCTTATTGACACAATAAGTTGAACATCATTAATCCAACAGTGTGAGTTATCCTTGGGTTGCTTCCTTAGTAGGGGGTGACATTGGATGGGTATTGTTTGGTGAGTAGTTGTAGTTGGTTACGATACGCTATCTTATCCCCCTCTTTTAGCCGGATGTTGTACCGAGTCTCTGTAGTTGGTTAGTGCAGCCCGCTGCCGCTTATTTGCAATAATCCCTTCCTTCCCGTTGATCCCAAAGTATTTGTATCTTGTGATGACTGGTTACGCCGGTATCTTGTGAGTATGGTTTATCCACTTGCCAGTACTTAACCGTACTGACCCACGAATCCTTTTCGTGGCTGCATATTCAATATTGCAGTCAACAGGTTTGAAGTCTGACGACGTTAGCTTGGGAATCCCTCCGGCTTGGCCTGGGCAGGGATTTGGACGCCATCGGTTATCTTCAGGACTCTTAGTCCAATTTGTATCTTGTCCGTAGTCGGACGTTATGTTGTTTCTTCCTCTGTTATTTGGATCTTTGTATTGTATCAGTTGTATCCTTGACTCGTTTGAGTCCTCTTGTATATATCTTTTCTGTTGTTGTTGCGGGATATTCGTGAACTGTTGTAATGTTATCACAAGTGGCAACCTGGAATCGGTTATTATGTGGATTTTGGCGGAATGCTGAAATCTGCATAGTGCCCGATCCCGGCGTCACATTCAACGTCGATGCAAAGGATACACGGTAATTAACAATTGCCTGTATAAACGCAGTACTACCGGAATTTTTCTGCGATATATTTCACCAGAAGAAGGACGAGAAATCCTGCAAGAAATCCATGCCGGAGATTGCGGACATCATGCTCAATCAAAAAACATAGTCAAAAAAGCATTATGTGCATGGTTTTTCTGGCTAACAGCCAAGACAGACGCTGAGCACATAGTAAATACATGTGCAGGGTGTCAATATTACGCCAAGCAGACAAATATGCCAGCCCAAGCACTCAAAACTATCCCCATTATATGGCCGTTTGCGGTCTGGGGGATAGATATTATGGGACCATTCAAAACTGCAAGGGGCGGACTCACACATCTACTCGTAGCAGTGGATAAATATACCAAGTGGGTGGAGGCTAAACCCATCAAAAAGCTTGATGGTGTAACTGCCAGAAATTTCATCATTGACGTAGTCATGAGATACGGCGTGCCACACAGCGTAATAACAGACAACGGGACAAATTTCTCCATTGGAGAGCTGGCAAAATATTGCCGACAAACGGGAATTCGCCTAGATCTCGCATCTGTGGCACACCCGCAATCCAATGGACAGGTTGAAAGAATGAATAGCTCAATCTTACAAGGAATACGCCCAAGACTCGAATCTCCTCTTCATAGAGCAGCTGGGGTATGGGTAGAAGAGTTACCCTCCGTGCTTTGGAGTATTCAAACAACACCAAATAGGTCAACTGGGCAAACCCCGTTTTTCCTAGTTTATGGTGCTGAAGCAATTCTGCCAACGGACATGATCCATGATAGCCCAAGAGTGCAGGATTTCGATGACTCAGATGCCGAAAACGCACGACAGGATGTCGTCGAACTCTTAGAAGAGGAGCGAGAGCTTGTGCTTCAAAGATCCGCCATTTATCGGCAAGGTTTACGACGTTACCATAGTCGGAAAATCAGGCATCGTTCTTTTAAAGAAGGTGACCTAGTGCTAAGACTGGTCCATCAAAGAAAGCACGAATTGGCCCTAGTATGGGAAGGACCATTTGTCATCAGCAAAGTTATGAAAAACGGATCATACTATCTTGTAGACATTCGAGATACGGAAGACCATCCCGAAAAGCCGAATCGCAAAAGAAAGAGAAATATAGATGATGAACTAGGAGAGACAAAGAGGCCCTGGAGTATCCAGCAGTTACGTCCCTTCTATACTTAGTTCAATTTCTATGTAAACATCTTGGAGATCATGAAATAAAGTTGTCGGAATTCTTACATACATGTTTTTACAAGCTTATTATAGTACAAAGCATGATTCCGTCTTATCTATTTCCCAATGATCTTACAAAATACTCAATGTTAACCCGAATTGTGCCTGCGTGCTCGGCTTTAAAAATTGAATGATTTTCAGCCTACTAAAGGCTAAAGGAAACTCGGATTGTGCCTGCGTGCCCAAGTTTCATCCAAAAAGTTCCTTACGGTTCTCTAAGTATTATCTGATTGTTTATGTGCTGGGTCACTGGAGCTAGTAAGTAAAAATGCCTTTAGTATGATCCATGTTTCCGAGTTTGAACTGATCGGTTCTACCCAGTCACTTGGCATGAAGATTAAAATACTACTGAGCCATTTCAAACACTAAGGATAGTTAAAGCACATAACCAGAGAACTTAGAAGATAAAGGAATATAAAACCCGGAAAATTTGCAAAGGATTAATAACATTAACTACAAAAGGCGGAGTGCTTGTTCATACAAATGGATAGAAGCATTACAATAAGGTTTACATTCTAAAAGTTCAGTAATGCTCCTATTTCCTATTTTTCCTATCCAGGGCAAGGAAAATTCTTCAAGCATCCGAGTCATCTTTGCTGCTGGACTCCTCGGGGGCTTCTGGAATCTCTTCTTCCGGATAGGTGATGGAGATATTCACCATAGAAGCAATCTTGGTAGCGTGACCTTTGATCTTGTCAAAGATGGTGGTCCGCTGGGTCTCCTTATATCCTTGAGGGATGCCGGACGCCACGCGCCAAGATTTAGCAGTGGGATAGTGCATACGCATAAGCCCTAGAGCCATGCGTGCACCACCCCTTGCTGCGGAGCGCAAGGTGGATTCCTTGGCCTCCGCCAATTCTACGATAGCTCCCGAAAGTTTTTCGACTTCCGAGAGATCCCCAGACTTTGCGGGAAGATACTTGTTGATGAGCAACATCCCCGCAGCTTTGATCGCGGTGAACACCTTCCCGAAAGCTCAGATTTTCTCAATCCGAGTAAGTGCTGGGTCATCTCCTGTTTTTTCAGACAAACAATCAAAGGGTTAGTGAAAAAGCAGAGAAAGAAATCAAAACATGGAAAATCCGGTAAAAGTAAATGACTTACCGAGGATCTTATCCATCTCAGATCCTTCCTCCAGGCGCAGGGTCAAGGCATTCTCCAAATATCGGATGGTTGCCTTGTCCTTGTCAGCTTGCTGGGAGGCATTGGACTGAGCAATGCCAACAGCCAGCTGGCTGGCCTCCAGCTCCTTCTGAACCCTCATAAGATCCTTATGAAGGTCTAGGTTCTCCCAGCGGAGGTTATCGGCATTGCCGACATCTTCAGAAACTTGCTTGGCTTTCGCCAAAGCAGCTGAAAAGCGAGAAAATTATCTGGGGTTAGAAAACTCGGAAAAATACTTAGGAAAAGGATATGGACAAGAAACCTCAGAGGACTAAAATACCTGTTGTTTCCTCCAGCCGTTGCTGAGACGATGCCAGCTCCGTTTCCTTAACTTCAAGAATAGAGAGAAGGCTTCTAACCTCCTTATTCTTGACAGTTAGTTTGCCGAAAACTTCCATGTTTATGCTTTCAGCGGTTTGCTGAAACAAGGAAATGAACCAGAACGCTTAAGTTAGAAACAAGCATGATAAAGTTGAAAGCATTAAGTTAAAACATGCATTTGACTTATTGCTTGGGGGCTAGGGATGTTACCTGGCTCATCCGCTGTAAACCTGCCAAATTTTCGGTGAACTCTTTTGCGTATTCGGCAAAAAGAGTCCCAGCAGCGCTAAGGCCCTCGTTGATATTCTTGAATTCTTTATCAAAGGTGGGAATGGGTTCCTCCTCAGTTATCCGAGAAGGACCTCCCACCTCTGGGACCGCCCTTTCCCTCGTGTCCGTTTCCGGCACAATGGGCTGGCTGGTCTGCTGGGTTTCGACGTTGGGGGCAGCAGCATGCTCCTCTGTAGCTACTACTGGGGTATCTGGAGCAGTAGCAGGGGAAGGATGTGGGCCTCTGCTGGCCACAGATTTGTGCCTCTTTAGATTTTTAGGCTTCATAGTTGTGGGGGCCAAGCTAAAAAAGAGAAATGCCGGAAAAGTTAAAACTCCGAGACAAAAGGAAAAAATTCCGACAAAAAAGAATAACCTAGGCGCACAAACCTGGAAGTTGCGACGGGAACCCCGTCAAGATCAATAATTTCCTGTGAAGTGGAGATTTTCTTGCGCTTGCGTCCGCCGGCAAAGTTGGAGCGCAGTGCCTCTAGCTCGGCGTCAGAAGCAAGTTCCGACTCAGGAAGTTCGGTGATCTGATAAAAAAGGCAAAAGCCGAGTTAAAAACACGAAACCGAGAAAATGAAAAGAATCTAAAACCAGAAGGCAAACAATTGTACCTTGGGAGCCGGATTCGAAGCTGTATACATTGGTCGGCTTTCTTCATATTGGTCGCGTGAAGCGACCAATTGATTCGCGCGTCTCCGCAAATCTTTTGCCGACCAAACTTTGCTCGTTGTCCGCATGACATCGCCGGTTCCCGTGTAATCACAGAGGAGGCGAGTGCCATGATCAGCCAAAGGCTAAATCCTCCTTTCCAACCAGCATAGGACAGTGTCCATGCCGGTCAGAGGCGGATCGGAGGCGATGAGTTTCGCGATGCGCCGCTTGATCCTGAGAAGATCCGGCGGCAGGGATTGTACTGCTTCAGTTCCCCAATTTTCTTGGGGGACAGCAGCGGTATTCGAAAAAGGTGGAACCCCGGTGGTTTTCCCAGGAATGGGAACGTCGGGATGGTAGAAGAAGGAACCCGTCCAGAATTTGACGGATTCCGATGTCTTGATCTTGGGGAACCAATCCTCCCTGAATCTACGCAGGGTGAAGGATATGGTTCCACAAGTTGGGAGTGCGCCCTCCGAGGAGTTCCGCTTAACCCCAAAACAATATAGCCAGAAATCTAACCTAGGGGCTAAACCTAGATATTCCTCGAAAAGGGCCTCAAATCCGGCTAAGTACAGGATGGAGTTGGGAGGCTGATTGTGGGGTTGGATGTTATAGTGAGCTAGGACTTGGAGAAAAAAGGCGGACGGAGGAAACCCCATACCTCTGACAATGTGGGAGGCAAGGAGAACGTGTTCCCCGTCTTTTGGCGCAGGCTCGGACTCGTCCTCCGGGCTCCGCCATTTGCCTTTCAGCAGCAGCCCCTCCTTTTCCATTGTCGGAAGGAGGGAAGGCGGAATACTGCTCTGGCTCCAATTGCCGGCAGTTTCCCCTTCTTCTTCCGCCCCGGCCGCGGCGGACGCGGCCGCGAGCTCGTCCCCGACGAGGATGATTTTTTCCTCTGCCGTCTCGGGTGCGAACGGCGGGGATGGCGCGGAGGAGGACCCCGCAAGATTTGTGGCGGCGAGAGGGATGTCCTCGCCCGCTGCGCCGCTGGTAGCTTTCGCCGGCTCGTCGCCGGTTGCATGAAGTGGGGAATCCACTGAGGGATCCATCGTGTTGATGATCTCGTCGATCTCCGCCGCGACGGAGCGTGCCGGAGAAGAGCTCGGAGATGCCATCTGTGGGCGGCGCGAAGGAATTTCCGGCTGCTCCGGTGAGGTTTCGGGCGGCGTTTGTGCGTGCGCTCGGGGAGTGGCTCTGCTTACGAACTTGGTCGCTGGGAATGGTGTTGCGAGTGAGAGCGGAAGGTTTGCTGGGGAGGACGGAGGCGGCTATTTATAGCCTAGATCCCGTCGCGATGCGTGCTAAAGGCTCTTTTGACCGTTGGATGATCAACGCGTGTCACTCGCCGGAATTTCCGGGAAATGAAACGATGGGTGATTATTGCTATCTCCTCGTTTCCCGCGAGAATCTGTCAGAGATATGTTTCGGGGTTTCCCGCTCGAAACCAAACGTCCCTTACGTCAGCATGATTAAAGCGCTGACGTAGGAAGTTCCTTGTTCACGAAGGATAGTGAAAGAAAAGCCGGATTTTCTGGATTCCGAGTTTTTGCGTTGTAACGTCCTTTTGAGGAGAAGAAGAATCAAGACTGCGAGCCGATATTTCTCGGAAAATACACATTTGGCGAAAGACGGCGAATCAGAGTCTTAATCCTTCTTGGGGGCTACTGTCGGATATATACTGAATAGGGGTATATCAGATGGTAGTCTAAAGTGCCGGATTACCAGGGTGGCCTAAATGGTAGTGGGCTACAGCCCATTGGGCGGCCCAGTAAGCTGACGCGCAGAAGCCGGATTCTAGAAGAACCCGGATCACGGCCCACGTGATCTGGCTTGGAGTAGAAGGCGGATTCCTTACTTTCCAAGTTAATAGTTACCGTAGCCTTCTAGGTTTCCTTCTCTGTATGCCCTAATCCGGCTATTATATAAAGCCGGACGGGAGATAAGATAGATAGACAAGAAGCTAAAGGCTAACTAGCCGAGAGGTTGATCCTTGACGAGCAGCTAATAGAACCTCACATTGTACTCTGTATTCCCAGGCTTTAGTCCTGAATAGTGAGATTGCAGGAGTAGGAACGCCGCATTACTGCGTCGAACCGAACCTGGGTAAAACCCTGTGTCCTCGATCATCGTACAATCACGTCCCCCCACGTCTCTATCGGTAGTCTCATGGCACCCACGTCTATGAAATCTACTACGATGTCTCGACAACGGAGGAGGAGGACCGTCCAATGGGCCGCGATAGGGCCAAGGCCGCGGCACGTAAGGAGAAGGGAAAGAGGAAGGGGAAGGAATCCTCATCAAGCAGTGAGGTAGCAAGTAAATCTTCGCGATGAAGAACATGTGGTGTGGTTTAGTGAAGGCTAAGCTACTCAAGCAATGGAACAAAATGAAAGACCGATCAACCGCCGACATGAACGAAGCATAAAAACGCAAACATGCGAAGGCCATCAAGATGTTGGAAAAAGAGTTTGGGCTAGAAGATGATGACGAGGAGGAGGAGGAGGATTAGAATTTATTTTTTATTTATTCTGTAATTTTTTAAATTTATTATGCAATTTTATTAATTATCATGTAATCGATAACATTTTTAGTTCAATAAAATTAGTTTCTTGCATCATTTTGAATGTATAAACAAAATCGAGTGAAAAAACTTAATCTGAAAAATAAATGGTGATGTGGAGGAGAGAGAAGTGAGAGTTGGCACTATAGCCTGTGCACTGGCACCTCGGGGTGAGAGTGGGGTGAGAGTGAGGGGAAAAAGCTGACGTGGCGAGGCTATAACAGGTGATGCATTGGCACCAGCCTTAGAGCATCAGTCGTCCCCCAGGACGCCCCCAGCGCACATTTTTGGTTCGGTTTTAGGTTCGGATGGCTAAAGTGGCCGAAAAATGGCCCAGTCGCGCCCCCAGCGCCCCCCTAGGACGTCAAAATAGCGCCAGGAAACCCAGGCGAAACCCAGGGCGTTGGGGGCTGCTGGGGCGCAGGCGAAAGTTTGGGCGAATCACGTCTCTCCATTTGAATTTTTTCTTGGCCCACTCAGATCATTCCTCTCACAAACTTTTGTCTGGGGTGTGCTATGACTGGGAACATGCAATTTTCAACACACCCAAATAGCGTCGGCAAGCTGATTTGGCCCCCCCAGGACCTCACCTTTTTTGGTTCGGCGTGCTCCTGGGGGCCTCCAACGGCTGGAGATGCTCTTAGACCATCTCCACTCGCTACCCCTAAGGGCATGGTCAATGCGTCGCCTCAACCCGTTGCCCCACATGCCAACTAGGCTCGGACTATCAGAACAATGGTCTCGTAGTGTGTCAGGGTGGTCTACAAAGGAGGCGGCCTCCTCGGCAGAGAAAGATAGGAGAGCGAGCAAAAAGGGAAGAGAGAGGGGAAAAGGTGAGGAAGGAGTAAGTAGAGGAAGTAGATGCAACATTATTAGAGAAACAAGAAGAGGAAATCAGTTCATCACAAGATGTAGAAACATTATGAGAGGATAAATTATTAGGACTACCACAAGGCAATATAGCATTATTAGTAGAGATTTTCTAGTAACAACATAAGGCTCACAAGATATTACCTTTGTATAAATAGCCTCAAGAGCTAACTTTAGCCTAGTATGCAATGCTAGAAGATCCTCATGAGAGCTAGATAGCTTTTCATGACTTTCTTCCAATTTCCCACACTTGCTAGACATCAACTCAGGCTGAGCCCTTATCTCAACATTCTCCTTCCAAATAGATGCTTCACATGAAGCGGAGTTTGTAGCACAAGTACCATTAACATTAGAAATAGAAGACAACTTGGCAAGCTCAATGTTCAACCTAGTATTTTCCTCAAAAATATTTGTATGATCACGATAAGAAATAGAGGTACTAGTCATATCAAGTTTAGATAGTTGATCTTGATCATGCGACTTGGTAAGGAGAGAGTGTTCACTTTCCAAAGCTTTATGAGTTTTGTCAAGTCTCTCTATTTGCTCAACAAGTTTAGCATGGCCAAGACCAAGGTCAACCTTATCCTTTTTAAGCACTTTATATTTAGCAATATCATGGTCACGTGCTTTAGTGAGAAAATCAATTTGTTCATTATAAAGCTCCTGAATATATTCGAGCTTCTCCTCAGGAGAAATCCGAGTATCTTGCTCTTTCTCAAGGGCTTCCTTGAGCTCTGCAATATCACCTATGTACTCACGTTCGAGGATATAACATTTATCAAGGCTAGTGTCCAAAGCCTCAATAGTCTCCTCGCGCTCAACAAGGGTACCCATGATTTCACGGAGAATAGAAGAGGCAATTTTATTCCTTGTGAGAGCATGAAGAACTATTTTACCTTCCTCGTAAATGGAAGCAGCATTATCGTTTTCTTCATCATCATCAATAGATGAAGAGGGTTCCAAGGAGGGGATACCTTTTAATCCTTATCCATAAGACATAAATGAGAAATGGCTAACAATGATGAAGATTTACTTGAAGCACCATTAAGGTCCATGTCTTGTTCCACCAAAATGTGGGATTCCTCTACATTGTTAGCCACACAAGTACTAGAGGATTTGGAAGCATAGTTTTCATGACAACGAGACATAGGAAGCATATCATCATGAGATTTAGTTAAACAACTATTACATGATATGCAAGGACTATCAATACTATCATGTAAGGCATTTGGAGTGCTCAATGATATTAAGTCCAAAGACAGAACATTGCAATGGGCCATAGATGAAGTATAGTAAATAGTAGATTCACTATCAACAATGAAATTTCTGTCAACACTCACCATATCATTTACTTGTGAAAAATCACATGTTGGTGGAGTGTAATAAGATGTGAAATCGTCACGGCCAGAAGTGGAAGGGGAGCAACCATCGTCAATAATGCTGGACACATCATATATATCTTGAAGTTTTGTACATAGCCCATGAGCGTTCCGAAAAGGCATCATGATGCAACAACTACATCACTCAAAAAACAAATGAGACCATTAGATATTCCAGTATCAAGATAAGAGTTTTCCTCATCCTTTAAACATATATTCTGGGAATCCTTTGGAGGAGGAAAATACATATCTACAATTCTATTTACATAGTGTGGACTCATGGCCCCAAAAAGATTGAGTATGCGATTTTTCCAAACATCATAATTTGTGTCATCGAATTTAAAGGAGGGACCATGCACTAATTCCCTAAACGACATCGTACTCTATAGGATGTAAAGCCTAATAATGAGATCCCATGCTGTGATACCGATAGAACTGACAACAACGCTGCCTAGAGGGGGGTGAATATGAGATTAAAACTTTTCCGGTTAGATCTTGCTAAATGCGGAAATAAACTAGGTGTTTAAATTAACAAGCACACAACCTAAGTAATCTAGGGTCAACTAGGTGCACCAACAACTTACGCTAAGCAAGACAAGTAACAGGGGGATAGAAAGATATATAACTTCAAGAACAAAGGCTATCATAATGTAAATTGCATAAGTAAAAAAATCTAGGGTATAGAAATAACCGAGGCACACGGAGACGATGAGGCATTCCCGTGTTCCTCCTTTTGAGGGGAGTATGTCTCGTTGGAGGGGTATGAGCTCGCCACAACATGCCTACTCAACACCACAAAGGCCTCACCCTATTCTCCGATGAACCTCGCCACAAAGGCCTAGTTCACCTTCCACTATTGGCAACCTTCGATCGAGGCACGCATCCACAACTTAATTGGAGGCTCACTATGTCACAACAATCTTGGGGGGCACACATCGACAACTCAATTAGAGGCTCCCAAGAAACCACAAGTCGTCTAGGGTCCAAGACCCAAGACTAACAAATCCACGAACTTTCACGTCCATGAATCCTCATGGAGAGAGAAAACCGATGCAATCGATGCAAATAGAAAGAGCATAAGTACTCAAATCATTCACTCTGAATTCCAACAAAGAAACCAATACTTATGGGGGTATAAGAGAGGAAGAACAAAGAAGGAGAAACACCAAGAACTCCAAGATCTAGATTCACTAAGTTCCCCTCACTAAGATGAGAGATGGATTGGTGAAAATGTAGATCTAGATCTCCTCTATCTTCTCCCTCAAAGATATGCAAGAATTGTAGGAGGGATTGAGAGAGGGAAAATCTTTCCAAGGTGAACAATGGTGGAGAGAAAGGGAAAAAATGTGCTTGGGCAGATTTTTTCTTTGGGGAAGAAGGGGACCATGTATAGGTCCCCACAAAATAGAGTTGTTTGCAGAAAACTAGGGGGGAATATCGGCCCTGGATAGGGCGCAATACGCCCCCACCCCCCACCCCGTCGCCACCGGAATATCCGTCCCTGGTGGCCAAATAGTCCGGACGGCATCTGCAAGACACACACTTTCCTTAGCCAAAAATGAATTTTAGGACCAGAATATACTCCCGCTTTTGGGCCGGAATTTTCACCCCCACCAGACAAACTCTACATCAATACGAAATTTGCAATAACTTTTGCATACGCACTTTGTTTTTTATGTTCTTGGGGATCGTTGAAATCGCAATGACGAGAACTACAAGGAATATGCAGAGAAACATCATTGTCCAACAATGGAACTTAAAAACAAATGGGTAAAGTTTTAACCTCTCTAAAAATAACAACCGGTAAAACCTCCAACACCAAAAACACAACAAGTTTTTCTTATGAAATACGTTTTCGGTAAACCTTGTCTTGTCATGAAGATCACAACAAGCACCAAAACCACACATAGAGAAAATCCAATAAAAACCAAGAAATATGATATGCCAAGTGTGAAAAGATTTGAGATCTCCACAAGGATTCGATCAAGTTACTCACTTGAGAGCCCCTCTTGAAAGTACGACTATCGATCCTATAACCCGGTCTCCCAAGAGACCGGTAAAATACAAAACCTATAAAGATCATGCATGTTCCTTGAGAATTCCACTTGACCTTGATGATGGCGATCTTATCTCTCTCAAATTGGATCCCCTTTCTTGATAATTCTTTCTAGCACATGCTTCGCTTGATAAAGACTTGTAAGTAGACCCCCTCCCCCCATGCACCATTATGGGAGAGATCCTTTTAGGAAAATCTTCATATGTCCACAATGTCCAAATGAGTGGGAAGAATCAAACATAGGATTCCTTCGAGATGCTTATATTGGGCTTCCACGTCAAGCTTGATGACGAACACCATTTGACGACATCGACCATAGGACATATGAAATCTTTCTTTTGATGCATGCCCATAAAAAGATACCTAACTACACATAGAAATTCCACACACACACACATACACAAATCATGGGTTAGTTCACAAAGCTATATGGACAAATTATGACCATGCCAAGAGATACATAATCCCATATGGTACAACATGTAGCTTTGTGTGTTGATCACAAGATTGATCAACCTTGTATATTTTCTGCTTTCTTTAATTGATGACGTCTTGAAGATAATTAGGAAAGACCACCTAAACCTTTTATTCAGGACATACTTGCAATATTCTCAACTCTATACATGACCATTCTTCATATAAATCCTTTAATATATTAATGGTCATCATGTAAGCTTCTACAGTCCAACACATGAACTCCAATATTTTCCTATGGACAAGATCTATAAGGATATCTCAATGCAAACATTACTCCATAAGGATTGTCATTAATTACCAAAACCACACATGGGGGCACCATGCACTTTCAACTTCTCTATGGTTTGATGGAGCTGGTTACCCGTGAATACGCCTAGCTTTGGTTTGTGAAAGGCATGATGGGGGAAGTGCCAACTGCCAACCTTAACAAAGAAACATAAACTGATCCCGAAAGTCTAAACACTTTGTTTTACATGGGTTATGATAAGTTTTTCACTACCATTGGTTGACATAGACATACATATCTTTCAAAATTACGTTTTCAAAATCTCTGTTTATTAAAATAAAAATCTCTAGCACATGAGTAATCCCTGCTTCCCTATTCGAAGGACCTTTCTTTACTAACATGATTGAGTCAGTTTCACCTATTCACTCTATTCTCTACTATCAAACTTATGATGTTGAAGTGAGATGCATTCTTTTATATGGCCATGATATTTAACCATGTTTTATTGCAGTTGACATTACCATCATGGTAAACAAGTTGAAAGTTGAGCTTTGCTAACTAGCATCTTCCTTTGTGTGAGTGGTTTTCACCTCCTTTATTAAGAACATAACCTCTGAAAGTTATCTATTCATGAAAATACTTTGTGATAATTGAAGTATGTTTTTATTTTCTTAATAGCTCTGATACGTCATAAACGTATCCTTAATTTCTCATGATCCATGAACATATTATGCCAATTGCTACATGTTTTCTCCCTTATTTATAGCATTTTCATACGTTTTCGGGACTAACCTATTAACAAGATGCCAAGCGCCAGTTCCCTGTTTTCTGCTATTTTTGGTTTTAGAAAAGTTGTTCTGGAAACATTCTCGGAATTGGACCCCACAAAGCCCGAAGTGCCTATTTTCCCTGGAAGCATCCAGAACACTGAAGAGGAGTCGAAGACGGGTAACAGGGGGACACACCATAGGCTGGCGCAGGTCCCCCTAGTCGCGCCAGCTATGGGTGTGGGCCCCCTAGCCTCCACCGCCTTTGCCCTTTCGCCTATTTATCCCCCCCGGAAGGAATACCCCAGGCACCTGATCAAAAATCCCGAAAAAGTTCTGCAGTCGCCGTCGTCGTCAACCCTAGATAGGGAGGGTTCTGGAGCTATTTTTCGGCACCATGCCGGAGAGGAAATCATCACCGGGGGCTTCTACATCACCATGACTGCCTCCAAAGTGATGCCTGAGTAGTTCATCCCTGGACTACGGGTCCATAGCAGTAGCTAGATGGTTGTCTCCTCCTCATATGCCTCCATGTTTAGATCTCGTGAGCTGCCTATCATGATTGAGATTGATCTTATGTAATTTTATATGATGTGTTTGCTGGGATTCGATGGATATTGACCTTATTCCAAGTTGATTATAGTCTTTATTGCATATGTTATTTTTGATCTTGCATGCTTTCCGTTGCTAGTGGTTTGTCTGGACAAGTAGTTGCTAGTGACTCCAAGAGGGAGTATTTATGCTAGATAGTAGGTTCATGCCTCCTTTTCGCCCGTGCTCGAGTGATAGAAACGTGACAGGGGAGGATGTGTTGTTACCACCAGGGAGAAAACAGGGGTGAGAGTGCCCGCGTGTATAATCATTTCTAACATTACACACATTGCTTAATGCAATTATCTGTTGCTTGCAACTTAATACCTAAGGGGCTTTGGATGATAATATGAGGGTGGATTATTAGTCATAGATGCAGATGGATTTCGGTCTATGTATTTTGTCGTAATGCCCGCACTAAATATCATAGTAGTCATCATGTTGTAATATGCACTACGGTGCAACCTTTATTTGTCAACTGCCCAGTTGTAATCTGTTCACCCATCATGTTATTTTTATGGAGAGACACCACTAGTGAACATATGAACCCCGGTCCATTTTTTCACACTGTTAAAAAAACCACAACAATTTCCTGCTCTCTTTACTTACTGCAAGCATACATCATTTTCCACACTATACATCTAATCTTTGTTTTCAGCAAGACCGGTGGGATTGACAACCTCACTTTACCGTTAGGGCAAAGTATTTTGGTTGTGTTGTGTGCAGGTTCCACGTTGTTGCTCACACCGGTGAAGCGCTAGCACCACCGTCAGTGGCATCAACCTTCCGAAGGTCCTCTTTCTCCTACTGGATTGATAACCTTGGTTCTTAACTAAGGATAAAACTCCTACCGCTATGCTCATCACACCCTCCTCTTGGGGTCTCCCAACGAGTGCACGATCAACACCAGCAAGGACTTTTTCTGGCGTCGTTGTTGGGGAGAAGGAAGTCTTCTGGCAAGGGGAGTATCTCACTCTCAACCTCTTTATTTTGTTTATTGTCTTGTTTTTATTTTTTTCTTGTTTTTATTCTCGACATTAAAAACACAAAAAATAGTTTATTTTATAGCTGTTATTCATTTGCCTGCTGTTATTTTTGCTTTTGCTGCTCTTAGTTTAATCTCTAATCATGATTCTACCCAAGTTTACCTTCCAAGACGTACCAGTAGGTAGCGGTGATATAATTGGGAAAGATAATATTGGAGGATTCTTTAATTATGTTAGTAAGCACGAAAAATTTGAGGATAGATCCTTAGCTGAACTTGCTCCAGATTATGAAATCGCTGCAACATCTCTAGTTTATATGCTAGAAGCTAGGTTTGTTAACCTTAATCCCATAATACAACAAATGTTCCTCAACCTTGATAGCATTATGGATAGCGAAAAAAGAGAATTTATCCTAGAAACTTTGTTAAAGTATTTGGTGATGTTTCTTTTGAGGCTAGAAAAGCTTTTAGTCGATTTGAGATGTTAGGCTCATGTGTAGATGTTAATAGCACACCGGGTAAAGCCAACGATAAAGAAATTAGAATACCGATACCCTTTAAATTGGTAGGAATGCATGAAACTCTAGAAAAGAATTTTGATTGGATTGTTCCTGCAAACCCATTTGATGAAAGTAGTGTGCCTAAAAGTGCTGATAAACGAACATCTAAAACTTCTATAAATGAAATACCATTCATTGTTGAGGATATTTCTAAGATTAATTTTGATGCTTCTTCACTTGAAAATACTTGAGTTGATCTTTTAGGCCTAGCTGAATGGCATTAAAGAAAAGCGCTACCGGGAGACAACCCGTTTTATTTCTCTGTTTTCATTTTGTTTTCCTTTGTTTTCTTTGGTGTGCTTTACACATGGGTATTGTATATTTCCTTAGAAACCCCCCTATATCTTTTCTTTTGTGTTTTTATTGAGCCAAGTAAAGCCTCTAGTGGAAAGTTGACACTATATTTCGGATTTCTGCTGTCCACTGTTAAATACGTATAAAATCACAAAAAAATTAAATTGACCTGAGATTTTTTGTGCTTAATCTTGGGATATATACGCAACGTTTCTTAGTTGACCACTTTTTTATTTGAGCAACAGAAGATTTTTGAAAAAATCGATCTTTACCCGTTGTTCTATTTTGACAGATTTCTGCCAATTATTGCATTTGCATCTTAATCTCTCTTTTTTGGTGTTTTTTGTTGTTGATAAAAACAGTTTTAAAAGAAGTTGTGATGGAGGGATATTAACCCGGTAGGCCAACTCCAAGGAATAACCCGGCCCAAAGGACGCTGCGCAGGATCCGGCTAAGGATAAAGAAACTTTCGGAAGGCCCAAGTTTGTAGGCCCAGTAACCCGGATTGTGGGTTATGGTAAAGGAAAGTTAGGGTTTGTGCGCCGTGTCCGGGTAGGATCCAGGGTGCGCCTTGGAGGGTAAGCCAGGGGGTACGGGTGCTTTATAAACCGACCCCTAGGAGTAGTTGATTGAGATCCAATAATCCTAGCAATATCGCTTGATATCGAGCATCCAGTGTAACCCGAGAGTTGAGTTATTATATCAAGATCGGAGACTCAGCGACTTTGATTGCCAGCTACCAGATCGATTATCATCATGTTTTCCTCTGAGCTAAACCCTCTCCCAAACGCCTGTGTCGTCTTGTCCCAAGATCAGTTACCCCCGGTAACGTCTGCCGTGATAATCCCACGACAGTTGGCGCCCACCGTGGGGCCTGCGTCCAAAGGTGTTTACATCACGGGAGAAGCTCGGAAAAACATGGAGAATCTTGTCATCGGCGAGATCT
Organism: Alopecurus myosuroides; assembly: GCA_028641055.1. Lineage (NCBI taxonomy): Eukaryota > Viridiplantae > Streptophyta > Magnoliopsida > Poales > Poaceae > Alopecurus > Alopecurus myosuroides. The sequence goes on from CM054057.1 coordinate 659,876,022, forward strand.
ACAGCGACCGCAAAGGAGAAAAGATGGTGGACGATTCCGGCTGGGGGCCAGAGTCGGATCACCTCGAGTCCGGATCTACTGTGACGATCGGCCAGATCAACATCATCATCGGTACGGTACGTACGCCTGATTTAAAGGGACAATATCATGTGCATACTACTGGAACTTCTAGCAGGGACAAAGAGACGTTAAAGAAAACGGTAAACTCGGTTTCATCAGCCGTGCCGGGATACCTGAGATGGGCGGAACAAGAGGTAACGTGGAGCAGAAGAGATCACCCGGAAAGAATAGAGCGCCCAGGAGTCTTGGCATTGGTGGTTGCGCCACAGGTCAATGGTTACGAACTGAAAAGGGTCCTGATGGACGGTGGAAGTAGCATTAACATCCTGTATTGGGAAACCTTCTTGCGCATGAGTCTCAAAGAGTCCCAGCTACAGAAAAGTTCGACAGTCTTTCATGGGATCGTGCCGGGTCACTCGGCGAGCCCCGAGGGAAAGATCACCTTGGAGGTTGCTTTCGGAGAATCGACGGATAATTATCGAGTTGAGTGGCTCACGTTCGAGGTGGTCAAATTGTGCAGTCCTTACCACGCGCTGTTCGGAAGACCGGCTTATGCTAAATTCATGGCTAAGCCGTGTTATGTATATTTGCAGCTAAAGATCCCGGGTCCTAAACGGACCATCACCGTGCACGGGAACCGGGATATAGCGGCTGAGTGTGACGAAGGAGATTCAGTAATGGCCGAGCAAGCGTGCAGAAAGGAAGAACTCGAGTATTACTGGTCTCAAGTAAATCCGGATGATAGAACAGCCCTGAAAAAGCCGAATACTGAAGATGAGAGAGCAAAATTCAAGGCAGCACAAGACACCAAGAAGATAGATTTTTTTGAAGGTGATTCCACTAAACAATTTACCATAGGGTCTAATTTGGGAAAAGAGCAGGAGAAGGCACTTGTGCAGTTTATTCGTTCAAATGCAGACGTGTTCGCCTGGACACCTAGCGACATGCCGGGTATCCCTACAGAGCTGGCCGAGCACAGTTTGCATGTAGATCCCAAGTCCAGGCCCGTGAAGCAGGGCTTGAGGAAAATGAATGAGGAAAGAAGGAAGGCTATAGGCGAAGAGATCGCTCGGCTATTGGCAGCCGGCTTTATCATGGAAGTATTTCACCCGGATTGGTTAGCAAACCCAGTTCTAGTGATGAAAAAGACCAATGAGTGGAGGATGTGCATTGATTTTACGAGTCTCAACAAACATTGCCCAAAGGATCCGTTCGCACTACCAAGGATAGATCAGATTATAGACGCAGTAGCTGGAAGTGACCTATTATTCTTTCTGGACGCATATTCCGGGTATCATCAGATTAAGCTCAAGAGGGAGGATTGGGAGAAAACATCGTTTATAACCCCTTTTGGGGCCTTTTGCTATAAAACCATGACGTTTGGATTGAAGAACGCTGGCGCAAATTATCAACGGTGTATTCAGAAGTGCTTCGAGGACCAAATCGGACGTAATGTCCATGCTTATGTGGATGATGTGGTTATCAAAACTAGGAAGGCAGAGACGTTTATCGATGATCTAAAGGAAACGTTCAAGAATTTAAGAAGGTACCAGATCAAGCTTAACCCGACAAAGTGCGTATTTGGAGTTCCAGCCGGCAAATTACTCGGCTTTATCGTCTCCGAGAGAGGAATTGAAGCAAACCCGGATAAAATCAAAGCTATCCAAAATTTGAAAAAGCCGGAAAATTTGAAGCACGTTCAAAAACTCACGGGCTGCGTGGCAGCCTTGAGCCGATTCATATCAAGACTCGGAGAAAAGGCAATACCCTTGTACCGGCTCTTGAGAAAGTCAGACAAATTCGTATGGGATCAGGAGGCGGATGAGGCGTTCGAGGCACTAAAAAAACAGTTATCCGAAGAACCAGTACTAGCGGCCCCGGGTCCTAAAGAGCCTATGTTGTTGTACGTGGCAGCAGGCCCCCGAGCCGTCAGTGCAGTAGTGGTCGTGGAGCGTAAAGAAGATGGGAAAGGTTATCCAGTTCAGAGGCCGGTTTATTATGTCAGTGAAGTATTGTCGGAAGCAAAGCAGCGCTATCCGCATTGGCAAAAGCTGGTTTTTGGGGTCTTTATGGCCAGCCGGAAATTGAAGCCGTATTTCCAGCAACACCCCATAACGGTGGTTAGCTCAATACCAATGTCGGATATCATCAGGAACTCGGATGCGACTGGAAGAATAGCCAAATGGGCAATAGAAATGGGGGATTATCACATCAGTTACGAGCCCAGGTCAGCAATCAAATCTCAGGCTTTAATTGATTTCGTTAACGACTGGACACATACAGGCATGACTACAACGGTTCCAAACTCCGAGTCATGGACCACGCACTTCGATGGATCTAAGCAATACGAGGGATCAGGAGCTGGGGTGGTGCTAACGTCACCCAAAGGAGATAAATTAAGTTATGTACTACAAATTCACTTTGACTGTTCCAACAACGTGGCCGAGTATGAGGCCCTATTGCATGGCTTGAAGGTAGCCAAGGAGATGAACATCAAGAGGATACGATGCTTCGGAGATTCGGACCTTGTGGTACAGCAGGTGTCAGGAACTTGGGATAGAAAGGATGCAACCATGGCAGCATACCGCAGGGAGGTTGATAGGGTTGCAGGATGCTTTTCCGGGTATGAGGTGGAGCATATAGACAGAAGAAAGAATGAAGCAGCAGACGCCCTTGCTAGACTCGGCTCGCGCAGAGAGCCGGTTCCACCTAACGTGTTCTTGGACGAGTTATGGCGACCATCGGTTAAAATCGAGTCTGAGGAGGAACTGGCAAGTAAAGACCCGGATACGGAGCGTGGCCACTATACGCGCTATTCCCGAGTGGACAGAACCGTTTTTGGCCTACCTGTCACGAGGCGAGTTACCACAACAGGAGGTGTTAGCAAGGCAAATTTTGCGGAGAGCAAAGGGTATTCTATCATTAATGGGGAGTTGTACAAGAGAAGTGCAGCAGGAGTCTTTTTGCGCTGCGTAGCACCAGAAGAAGGCCGACAGATTCTCAAGGAAATCCATGAAGGCGATTGCGGGCATCATGCATCCACAAGATCCCTTGTGGCAAAGGCTTACCGACACGGATTTTTCTGGCTGACGGCTCTAGCGGATGCGGAAAGATTAGTAGCAAGGTGTGACGGATGTCAAAGGTACGCTCGCCAAACCCATGTGCCGGCTATGGAATTACGGACCATCCCGTTAACTTGGCCGTTCGCTGCCTGGGGGATGGATATGGTTGGCCCCTTTCATATGTCACCATGCAAGAAGACACATCTTTTGGTGGCTATTGATAAGTTCACCAAGTGGGTTGAGGTTATGCCAGTTACTAATTGTGAAGCAGCTACAGCAGTCAAGTTCTTGAAAAAGATTATCTACCGATTCGGGTATCCCCACAGCATAATTACCCACAATGGAACCAACATGTCCCTTGGTGAGATGGAGAAGTTCTGTGGCAACAATGGAATCCGGCTTGATGTTGCATCAGTGGCTCATCCGCAGGCCAATGGACAAGTGGAGAGGGCAAACCAAGAATTGCTTCGCGGATTAAAACCACGATTGCGAGTCCCTTGTATCAGGGCCGCTGGCGCATGGGTCGAAGAACTTCCTTCTGTGGTTTGGGGCATCAACACTACACCTAACAGGTCCACTCAAATGACACCCTTCTTCATGGTCTATGGCGCGGAGGCAGTACTACCGAGTGATATTATTCATGATTCACCACGAATATCAGCTTACGTCGAAGTGGAGAACGAAAAGACCCGGCAGGATGCCGTAGATATGTTAGAAGAACAAAGGGAACAAGCCCTGGAGAGATCAGCCATTTATCAGCAAGGTTTACGGAGGTATCATAGCCGGCGTGTGAAAACCCGGGTCTTCCAGGAAGGAGACCTGGTTCTGCGCCTGGTACAGTCAAACGAAGGAAAACACAAATTATCACCGCCATGGGAAGGACCGTTTATCATAAGCCGGAATCTGCATAACGGATCATATTACTTGGTAGATGCAAGGGAAGAGTCGGCTACAGTTAATGACACCGCTCATACCACTTCATCTATGCAAGAAAGAGACAGACCATGGAACGTGGCGCAGCTACGTCCGTATTATACTTAGTAAAGATTATAGTGGCAAGTGGAATTGCACCGTGTAACAGGCAGCAGGTTTCAGACGTACTCTTTTCCTATCCAGGGTACCCTTGGGGACTGGATGGGTTTTTAATGAGGCGGCTTGCTGACCTAACTTTTTCATATCAAGTAAAGAGGTGGTTATTATCATGTTCTTCACTCTCAGCACGTCGCATACATATATAGGTCTTGGGGGCTGATTGCTTGAATAGCACAGTTGAAAACTCAAAGACCCGGCCTTGATGCCTATGAGTTATAAGGGCCGGTTACTCGCAAACGAGTACGGCTACAATCTTATAACCGGACAAAGGAGCCAAATTTTCTTGACTTCTCTTACTTAAGCTCGATGTGACTCGCACTAAAATGGCATTATTTGCTCGCTTACGATTACAATCAGCCATGAAGCCCAATGGGACTTGGTTGACCCTGTTTCGTACAGATGTAGCAACATGATATCCATGCGAAAGCCGGCTTATAGTATCAGAGAGTCAAAATGGTCATCTAAACCACAAGTTATGCAGAGTACAGGGCTGATAGCCGGAAACTCAACGATTATTAAGCATAACTTCAAAACCTATGTGAAACGGCTCTGGGCTTTTTGGACCTAACAGCAAACAAATCCGTTCTCCTTGAAAGATCACGTTTCCTAGACTCGGAATCCGGGTCTTGGGGGCTCGGGATCTCGAAAACGAGAAAAATTGTTTGATTGTTAAAGCTCAAAAATCCAGAAATCCGAGTCTTGGGGGCTTGGGGACTTAGCAGCAAGCCCGCTTGTCAACACCCATGAGACCCGGAAACCGAGTTTCACAAAAGGAACAATAAAGAAAGCCGTATATCGAGAGCAGATGAGTTCAAAAGTGGATAAATTTAAAAGGCCAGAAGAGGCATAAGAGTATATCAAGACCTTATCGTACATCACAAAATCTCGGTGAAAGATATCAAAGGTGCACAGGCGCACCACCCAAAATATAATCGTTTAAACAGCGCATCATAAGAAGAGGCATCAAATATCAGGTATCACTCGGCGTCCATCTTGGCCTTGCACTTGCCATCATTGGTGGTAGCAGCAGCACCCGGATCAGTAGTACCAGCCCGCGCAGGAGGTGGAACGACCGGTGTTGAGGTAGCGGGGGCAGATCCGGCTTCAGCTTGCTTCTTGGCAGCCTCCGCCCTCAACGCAGCAGCTTCCTCCTTCCACCGAGCCAGTATATCATACGGCTCGGGAAGATCCGACTTAACCGCTTCACCAGCAGCATCATATGCAGGAACGAGGATATCAACATCCAGGTCGTCAGCGATCACGCTGGCCGGGTAACGGACCTCCTTCTGGATAGCCTGAAAATCCTTCACTGAGAACTTGGACCCATCAAGCTTGAACTCCGGGAAGCCGCCCATAAGCTTCACTAGCTCGAGCTTAGGGAAATAAGCCTTGGAAAGTGCAAGCCCCCGAGTTACTCCAACCCGGCAAGACGAGCGTTTCCAGTGCCAAATCCACTCAGGAATAGTGGAGAAGGCATCCAGCATTCTCTTCAGATCGACATGTCCCTTACCCAGCCACCGTAATTCCTGAAGGATCCATTTGGTTCCGGCGCATAGCTGCCGGATAACGCTCTTCATAGTTTTCAGCCTGGCAATGTCATCCTCATCCGGCATCGCTTCGTCCGGGCCTGAAGAAATGGAAACATAAGTCGGGAAAACTCTGACTATTTATCAAAAGGATAACCCGGAGGAAGAAACGTACCAAGTAAAGCACGATACGTGTCAGCAATTTGGACAGAAAGGCTTGTTAGATCATCTTCTGCTTTGTGAGCCCTTTTCCTATACTTCCTCATTATCATCCTATTCCTCCTGGCCTCAGCCTTGGCTGCTTCACGCAGAACCACCTCCTTTTCAATGAGCTTGGTGGCATCTGCCAGTTTCTCCTCAGATTGAGTCACGAAAGACTGCATGGATGCAACGAAGGATTAGCCGGGTAAAGGGGCAAGTTATCAGTCGCTTGTCTCATAAAGTCCCAAGCAAATTATGAATCAATTCACTCGGAACTTGGGGACTGGATAAGGACACAAGCAACGTTAGTCGGATTTACCTCGTGTTTGGCTATTAAAGCCCCAAGATGTTTTCTTCATTAGCCCTCAAAGTGCGCAGGGTTTCCAGCATCTGGGTAAACGTCAGGTCCTCGGGCCGAGTACCGGAAGAGCCGGCAGCCTGGTCGCCTGGTGGGGGAACCCTCCCCGCCCTTGGGGTCGAGACCCGGACAGTTTGAGCATCCGGGTTGGGAGAACCCATCCTTGTATCCAGAACCTCGATCTCCTCGTCCACTGGTTCCGACGAGGAAGGAGATCCGGCGGCTCGGTGAAGTGGATTGTTCAGGGGGCCTTGTTCCTGGTTATTCTCAGTATCACCGCCAGTCGCGGCATCTACGTTCTCAGTCGGCTCCTCTGCCCGATGGTTATCCGTCTCTACATTCTCCGGATCACTGACGGTGACTTGAGTGCTAAAAGAAAGATGAGAGGAGGCAGTTAGCAGTGGTGATTGAAAATTGTCAGGCATCAAAGGAAGTCATATAGCAAAAACTTACCCGGCATTCACGGTGTAGTCCGGCGGGAGCTCGCCGCTGGAAGCAGACGAAGTCGCCACAGGGACCACTAACGGAACCCGGAATTGCCCGGCCCGTGGATGGTTAGGAGAAGGGTGGCGTCGAGGAGAGTCGGAAGGACGAGACGGAGGCGCACTGGCACGATGGACGGAGGAGGTAGAGATGCCCGGGTTAAGGGGATCTTCACCCGGGGAGCTCCGAGTTACTCTGCGTTTGGCTGGGAGAGAATCCTTCAAGCACGACGAGTTTGATAATTGATGGTTAAGTCGTCGCATGGCGTCAAAGGAGTAAGGTTCAGAGGATAACGAGGAGAAAGGAACCTTGGACACTGCCCCTCTGGTCTTCCTTTTGGCTCCAACTGTTGCCTCTTGATCAGATTCGGTAGCCTCCGGGTCATCCTCGTTGGTCTCACCTTCGTCCTCCAGCCCTGCGAACCGAGTGTGTGTCCGTGGGAAAAAGTTAAATGGGAGGAAAATGATGCAAGTAAAAATAATACAAGTTCCGGGCAAGTACCTTCACTATCATCGGCCGGCTCGTCCTCTTCTTCCGGGTCTCTGGAAGGGGGGGGGAGGGTTCAACTCTCCAGAAGGGGTCATCAGCCTAAGACAAAAGGATGAGATTAAGGGTTAGAAGCTGTATCAAGTCAAAGTGTGGAAATAAGTTATGAATATCGGATATTACCGCTGGAGCCGAGTTTTCCCGAGTAAATGGGGGTAACCCGGCGATGCCCTTTATCACCTCTAGCTTCTCTGTCAAGAAGCCCTTGATGGTCTTGTTGGTGTCGCCGGTCGCAAAGCTCTTGGTGGAGTATCAGAGTGCATTCGTGGTATGCCCCGAGTACTCGCACATTAATTTGGTGTGGATGGAGTTGGGTTGGATTCGAAAATCAACCCATGTTTTCACTAAATTGAGCCCAAGGAGGCCTTGGGCTGAGAGGATGGCTATTTTAGCTAACAAGGGAAGGATCGCCTCCCTGTCTGAGTCAGGTGCAAAGGCATTGAAAGACTCGGAAGGATCGAGGAGGCTCTCCGAGTAGCCCGGCAGTTTCTTTTCGCTTTCTGGGGAGGTATCGTGGCAATAAAAGAAAGACAGCTGCCAGTGTTTGACGTGGGAGTTTAAATTGAGGGTTGGCATCGGTGAATTCTTGCGGCGTTGGATGGATACCCCGCCGCAGGTAAGAAGTGCTCCGTCACCACTTTCGCGGCACGGCTTACACTGGAATAGTTCGACGAAGAGAGTCAAACTTGGCGGTATGCACAAGTACGACTCAGATAGAACGATGAAGTGGGTAATGTTCAACATAGAGTTAGGCCCTATGTCGAATACCCGGAGGCCATAATGGCTTAGGACCTCCCTAAAGAAAGGGTGACCCGGAGGACGGAATCCCCGGGTCACGTGCTCTACGAAGCAGATTACCTCATTATCGGCGGGTGTGGGCCGGGTCTCGTTGCCCGGTGCTCTCCAGTGAATGTCCTTCTGAGAAGGGAGAATTCCTAATTCGGCTAGCTCGTCCAGCTTGGCCTTTGTAGCTATGGAACGCCCCCAGTTGGCGGATATGGTCTGGGTAGTCTTTGCCTGAGTCGGCTGTTTTCCTTGCCGTTTGGGAGCCATGGGATCAACCTGCAAAACACAAGAAAAAGAGGCATAGGAAATAAGACCCGGAAGTGTTGGATTATCCGAGTATGAGGTATCAAGAAAGTATGAAAACTAAGAACTATCCGGGTATCACGCTATGAGGTGGAGGTTACAAGGTATCCGGGTGTTAAGTATAACTGTGGAGATTATTGGTCACTTACGTACGGAAAAGCATTTGGGGAAGATGGATGGTTGCCCATGTATCTACTGCAAGCAAAATAGCTGGAAAAGGAGGATTTTCCGGGTGTTAATGCAATGAGCGGAAAATCGAGGAGGAATGGATCTAGATGGGAAGACTTGCGAACGATTCTACGGGGGATTTGGTGATTAGTAATGGTAGGAGGATGAGTTGTAGTCATCAAGCAGGTGGTTAAAGGAGTTAGCGAGCATCAAATCGATCTAATTCGATGCAACCGGAAGAACGACTCACAGGTTGACCTAGATCCAATCCTGGATGAATCAAAAAATTGCGGGGCTAAATTAAACGAGTGCAAGGGACTTACTGGAGATATTGGAGTCTAGAGCGACGGCGGTGGACGGCGTGGCTCGAGTGCCCCTTCGCGACTCTTGGCGAGTGGAACGAGGGCACGGCGGTGAAGCTTGACGGCGTCGCGAGATGGCTCGAGAGCGAGCGCGGCTGGCGGCGGCTTTGCTTCGATGGCGAGCACGAACTTCTTGCGGTGGTGTTACGAGGGCGTAAGGAGCAAGGAAGGAAAGGGGAAACTGAAGTGGAGCGATGGGTTTTAGGTTACCCTCTGAGCACTATTTATAAGGTGAGGGTGAGTCTATCTCAACGGCCGGAAGCCGGAAATTGTGGGGTAATGGCTATCTACGCGGATTCTGCGAGATATGCACCAAGTATTGAGCAAAGTATCTGGACAAAAAAGAGAAGGAGATCCACCCCGTGATATCAGGGTCAGTTATCGAGTATGAAATCTTGACATTTTTATTAGGGTTTAGACCTGGAAAATTAAACCAAAGTATTTGGGGGAAAAGCCGGGTTACTATATGGCCACCATGGAGTAAGGCCTAGCTGTATATCAAAGCATCTTAACCCGGCCTCCATATGCTTGTGTGTTTGACATCCTCGCAGGGAATAGCGAGCGCTTCAAGGAAGGATCCGTGAAGCCCAAGCTATTCTGGGGACTACTGATGGAGGGATATTAACCCGGTAGGCCAACTCCAAGGAATAACCCGGCCCAAAGGACGCTGCGCAGGATCCGGCTAAGGATAAAGAAACTTTCGGAAGGCCCAAGTTTGTAGGCCCAGTAACCCGGATTGTGGGTTATGGTAAAGGAAAGTTAGGGTTTGTGCGCCGTGTCCGGGTAGGATCTAGGGTGCGCCTTGGAGGGTAAGCCAGGGGGTACGGGTGCTTTATAAACGGACCCCTAGGAGTAGTTGATTGAGATCCAAGAATCCTAGCAATATCGCTTGATATCGAGCATCCAGTGTAACCCGAGAGTTGAGTTATTATATCAAGATCGGAGACTCGGCGACTTTGATTGCCGGCTACCAGATCGATTATCATCATGTTTTCCTCTGAGCTAAACCCTCTCCCAAACGCCCGTGTCGTCTTGCCCCAAGATCAGTTACCCCCGGTAACGTCTGCCGTGATAATCCCACGACAAGTTGTGACAGTAGATAATGTGTTTTTAAGTGATATTCTTGTGTTGAAACTGAACCATGTGAGTTTATTATTTCGATTGCACTAACGTTGCTAATGAAGATTGTGAGAATTTTGGTGTGAAGGAAGTTTTCAAAGGGTCAAGAGAAGAGGATGATATGATGTGATCAAGAAGAGTGAAAATCCTAAGATTGGGGATGCCCCGGTGGTACATCCCAGAAATTCCAAGAAGACTCAAGCGTCTAAGCTTAGGGATGCCCAAGGCATCCCCTTCTTCATCAACAAATTATCAGGTCACTTCTAGTGAAACTATATTTTTATTCGGTCACATCTTATGTGCTTTACTTGGAGCATATTTTTTAAGTTGGTTTTTATTTTCATAAAAAAATTGGCTGAACCCCAGCATTCTTCTATTGTAGAGTGACATGCTCCGCTTTTTCATGAGAATACGTTGTATTCTTAGTCTCTGTTTGGCTGATGCATTTATTCAGCTCCTATTTTGCATGCATCTCTTATCAGAGTTGTTAGTTTTAGTAGTATTATATGAGTACTCTCATGTTTTCTTGCTGTATCATAAAGATTATTTTTGTTAAAACATATCTTGTATGGTGCTTGTTGGGAAAAGAAAACTGCTGCTTGATGTAGAATTTATAACAATACTAGTAGAAGCTTGCATAGACTGTGGCTAGAACTTTTTCATGCCATGCTAAATGTTATTTTAGTTTTAAAGCCTTGTGGTTATTGAGTAGCATGAATAGCCTTAAATAGCTGAGAGCATTTAATATGTATTGAAAGATTCATGAGTTGTTCTTGTCATAGTAAAGCATCAATATATGGTATTCTCTTTCGAATGTTTTATTTGGTTGACTTGGCGCATGCTCACACCATGTTTATGACTACAAACCAGTCACGAATATCCTCCATGACCACTTAGTTTTTGAACTTGTGATACCGTTTATGCTTTAATGAATGATTCTTGTGTCGCTATGCATGATTATGGCTCTTATGCTCTCTTGATTTGTCGCTCCTTATCTTTTGCTAGCCTCCAACTGTACTGAGTATGGAATTCTACTCGTGCATCCAAACTCCTTAAACCAAAGTTTTCCCATTGTGTACACCATACCTACCTACATGTGGTATTTAACTGCCACTCCAAGTAAATTGATCATGTGTTACCTTTAAAACCTTCAAAATTATTCCTGCTTTGTGTTCTTCTTTTTGCTCATTAGGACGTCAATACAGAATCTTTATCTCACTTGTTGATTGGATTTCACACCCTGGACTAGTGGCCTCATCCGCTTATCCAAATGATAGAAGAGCTGGCAGCGGGGTGCCCAGCCCCAAATTAATATAAAAACATTCTCTTCACTATTTTTGCCCCTGATTTATCAGTCAAAGCATAATTATGTAAACAAAAGAGAAAGAGGGATGACCTTCTACACCAGTTTTGTCCTTCACCATGGGAGCCGCTCTTGTGAATCTAGTTGGCTTGTGACGTATTGTATTGTCTGTTTACCATTCGTTGACATTAGCATACACCTCTCCTAAAAAATAGACATTCCTCAGCAATGTCAAACTTTTAATACCTCTGTTTAATAAAATAAAACGCTCTAGCACATCAGTGATCCCTGCTTCCCTCTGTGAAGGGTCTTTCTTTTACTTTTATGTTGAGTCTCCATCTTCTAACTTTATGCACAGTTGAGAGAGAATTTTTGCCATTCTGAGTTCTATGTGAATTTGTCCCATAAACATCAACAATTACTTCATGATGTGATATTATTTGTTCTTAAATTATTTATTCTAGTCTTCCTCTTGAACTTTGAAAGTGTCCTGGCATTTATGTTTTGTCCCACTCTTAAGGACTAGCAAAATACCACTTTGCCATGCTTTCTCTATACTTGAAACAAACGTTTATCTTTCTTTACATTATTATCCATGATCCTTTATTTAAGATACTCTTCATGATGCAAAGTGATTGCTATGCTTTATTATAAAAGTTCTATTTATCATGTTTGTGTTTGAAGTTTTATGATCTCAGCGTACATACGCTTTTACATTTTAATGATCAAGATTATGATCGTAGCATGTCACCTCAGAAATTATTGTTTTATCGTTTACCTACTCGAGGAAGAGTAGGAACTAAGCTTGGGGATGCTTGATACGTCATAAACGTATCCCTAATTTCTGATGCTCCATGATCATATTATGCCAATTGCTACATGTTTTCTCCCTTATTTATAGCATTTTCATACGTTTTCCGGGACTAACCTATTAACAAGATGCCAAGCGCGAGTTCCCTGTTTTCTGTTGTTGTTTGTTTCAGAAACGTTGTTCTAGAAACATTCTCGGAATTGGACCCCACAAAGCCCGAAGTGCCTATTTTCCCCGAAAGAATCCAGAACACCGAAGAAGAGTCCAAGACGGGCAATAGGGGGCCACACCGTAGGCTGGCGTGGGTCCCCTGGCCGCGCCAGCTATGGGTGTGGGCCCCCTGGCCTCCACCGCCTTTGCACTTTTGCCTATTTATTCCTCCCGGATGGGAAACCCTAGGCACATGATCAAAAATCCCGAAAAAGTTCTACATCCGCCGTAGTCGTCAACCATAGACCAGGAGGGTTCTGGAGCTGTTTTTCGGCACCCTACCGGAGAGGAAATCATCACTAGAGGCTTCTACATCACGATGCCTGCCTCCCGAGTGATGCGTGAGTAGTTCATCCCTGGACTACGGGTCCATAGCAGTTGCTAGATGGTTGTCTCCTCCTCATATGCCTTCATGTTTAGATTGATCTTATGTAATTCTATATGCTGTGTTTGCTGGGATCCGATGGATATTGACCTTATGCCAAGTTGATTATAGTCTTTATTGCATGTGTTATTTGTGATCTTGCATGCTTTCCGTTGCTAATGGTTGCTCTGGCCAAAGTAGTTGCTAGTGACTCCAAGAGGGAGTATTTATGCTAGATCGTGGGTTCATGCCTCCTTTTCGCTTGTGCTCGAGTGACAGAAACGTGACGGGGGAGGATGTGCTGTTGCCACCAGGGAGAAAACAACGGGGAGAGTGCCCGCGTATATAATCATTGCTTACATTACACACATTGCTTAATGCGATTATCTGTTGCTTGCAACTTAATACCTAAGGGGGTTCGGATGATAACCTGAGGGTGGATTATTAGTCATAGATGCAGATGGATTTCGGTCTATGTATTTTGTTGTAATGCCCGCACTAAATATCATAGTAGTCATCATGTTATAATGTGCACTACGGTGCAACCTTTATTTGTCAATTGCCCAGCTGTAATTTGTTCATCCAGCATGTTATTTTTATGGAGAGACACCACTAGTGAACCTATGAACCCCGGTCCATTTTTTCACACTGTTAAACAAACAACAACAATTTCTTGTTCTCTTTACTTACTGCAAGCATACATCATTTTCTACATTATACGTTTAATCTTTGTTTTCAGCAAGACCGGTGAGATTGACCACCTCACTGTTTCGTTGGGGCAAATTATTTTGGTTGTGTTGCGTGCAGGTCCACGTTGTTGCTGACACCGGTGAAGCGCCAGCACCACCGTCAGTGGCATCAACCTTCCGAAGGTCCTCTTTCTCCTATTGGATTGATAACCTTGGTTCTTAACTAAGGGGAAAACTCCTACCGTTGTTCTCATCACACCCTCCTCTCGGGGTCGCCCAACAAGTGCACGATCTGCACCATCAAGATCTAACATAGACTCTTCCGGAAATATAAGATTGATATGATAGTTGTTCTCTGACCATGAACACAGTTTGCCATAGCTCTGACATAGACTCTTCCATACAGATAAGATTGATATGATAGTTGTTCTCTCACTAAGAACATAGTGTGGCATAGCTCGATGAATTTGCACTCACTATACCTTTAAATGATTGAATCATTACTTTTCTTTGAGAAGCATTATGGGAAAGATTGATGTATATAATTGTTAGTGCTAATTGAGTAATTGTTTATGCTTCATGTTCGTATTATTTATTATCAACGCTCACATCATAAAACCTCTGGTCATGTTTTTCGAGTTCAGTGTTCGCTTGGGGACAAGCGGATTCTATTCTCGGGGGAGTTGATACGTCCATTCCAGACGTTAGAAAAATCGGGAAAAATAAAAAAAATACATTTTTGTCAGAAATCGCCGAGGAAGCCTGAAAGGCTGCGAGAGGGGAGCTAGGGGGTATCCAAGTTCCTCCCAGGCCCGGGCTCCCTCCTGGCTACGCGTGGTGGGCCCCTAGGTGCCTCGTGCCTCCCCTCCGGATCTCCTTCAGGGTACTTATCCCCTGTGACCTGAAAATATCGAGGAGGCACTTCGTAAAAAAAAGTTGTCGCCTCTTCGCGACAAAAATGACACAGAGAAGAAAACACCTTCCTGGGGGGATATTCCGTCGGGGAAATTCCCTCCAAAAAGGGGAAATCATGACCACCGTCACCGTCATCGCACCGGGCATCATAAAGATCATCATCGTCATCGTCCTCGCCTTCAGCACCATTATGGTGCGGCGAGCACCATCCCCAGGTGGTCCTGCTTCATGAGTAGTGGTTCCTAGAATTTGCGCTTCAGTGTCCTGGCCGCGGGCCCGGAATCAAGATCCAAGTCTAAGGGAAAAGCCACGCCGAATGGGGGAGGCCACCTGCCTCCTCCAGGAAGTGTAAGGTCTGGAGCCGTTGGTAGAGCAACCGGGTGCCCCATGTCTTGATCCGCGATCTCAGGGCCCGGAATGTCGTAGCAGGTGGACCCCGTTCCTTGGGCACGTAGATCTGGCGCCCTTGGCGCTGGAGACCTCGCGACATCCAGCAAGGAGACCATTCTTCGGTGTCATATTGTGTAGGTCGAGGCTCTACCCGAGGGCGGAAAATCCATCAAGGAGTTGGAGTTTTCCACGGCCTCTGAGGGATTGTGCACACCGGTTGGAGCCTCTACTGTCATGGTCTCGTTTATGGATCATATCTCCCCTACCACCACGACGGTAGGAGAAGATTCCCTTCTCGTCACAAGAAAGCAGACCTCGCGCACCCCCCTAGCTGGCGCGCCATATGTCGCGTGTTAAAACGTAGGCACCTGGATTGACCGACGTCTAACTCCCAGATTTGTTCAGCAGCGGGGTGCGGGATTGAGCTGATTCCCTCCTTGATGATGAAGTATGAAGGCACAGAGCACACATACACGGGCTTTTTACTCAGGTTCATGCCATCGGGAGATGGATCCCTATATCCTACATGTCTGATCTGGAATTATGTGTGGGTGGAAGTGGTTACAATGGGAGCTGAGACTCTCAGTTGTCCCGGGGCGTGGGTCGCCTCCCGGGACAACTATTGGTACCGAACTACTACTCCTCTCCGCCTCCTTCTCTATTTTTATCCCTTCTATAGGCCAAAAATTCACTACTCTCTAGCTCGGACGGTGCCTCCTTTTATAACCAAGAGACACCACACGTGTTCGGCTATATGCGTTCCGCTTATGCGAACACGCGCCATCTGTGGAAGGCAAGTGGAACTAACGTCCTGCCACGGGACGAAAAATCTCCATGGGTTCTCTTGCCCTCTCGCCATGCTGCCGCGTTTCTCTGGCGCCTTCCCGCTTGACTCCCGCGTGGGGATCTATGGGCCCTAGTGGTAGTGGCCCTGGTGGACATCCCCCTCCCGAGACGTTTCTTCCCTTCAGTCGGGCCCGCATGGCCTGTTGGTCTTTCTCCCTGGCTGGTGGGCCCGCTTATTCTCAATCTCCGACACCCCTTTGGGGGAGGTGTCGACAAGCGGTGCTCTTGTCTACAGAGAGAAGCATTGCTTACATTTCGTACTTTACTTAATACAATTGTCTTTCGCACACAAAGCAATCACTTCGTCGCTGCAACTTAATACGAGAGAGATTTCCTGGATAGCTTTTTTGAGGTGGACTATTAGATATAGATGAATGCTGGATAGCGGTCTATATGCCTTGACGTAATGCTTGCCATGTTAGAACACGCAAATTATATCTCTTCATAATAGCATTGTTATGCCCCCATGATTTTTAATTGCCTGGCTATAATATGTTTACCCAACACTTGTTCTATTGTTTGGAGAGTTACCACTAGTGAACTTATGAACTCCGGTCCATCTTTTACTATTATTGCTACAGTTTTTACATGATTTTACTACTTTTAACCTTGCTAGTCCATTTATTATAGATTATAAATATCACTTGTTTAACTCCATATTCCACAATATTAACTATCTTTTCGCTGAACCAGTGCATCTATACAATTGCCATTGTATTAGGTGTGTTTGAGGACGCAAGAGAAACATCATGACACCACTTCATCTATTGTTTTATTGCACCCTGTGTTACTAATATCATTTGCTAAGTGCGTCTCAGGTGTGGATGAATTGACAACTCAACTGCTAAGGCTTATAAGTATTCTTTGATTCCCCCTGTGTCGAATCAATAAATTCGGTTACACTTACCCTTAAATACTGTTGCGATCTCCTACACTTGTGGATCATCAGCGAGTGAGGCGTTTGGTTCGGAACGAACCAGAGGTTGGACCCTAACAACTCCCCTAGCTGGCCCACCTGTCAGATGGGGGGCATAATGGTCATTTGACTAGAGAAATAAAAGAAAATGCAAAAAACATCATAAATTCAATAACGATTTAAAAAATGAATAAAAATGAGGTTTATTAACTTAAACCATTTGAAAAAATTAAATAAATTTCCTATATGTTATTTTAACTAAATATTTAATTCTTTTGTTTAAAATTAATATTACTAAGTTTTTTGCACAAAGAAAACTCTAATAACTTAAGAAAATATCATATTCCCTTAAATAACAATAAACCTTAATTATTT
The DNA here is from genome assembly GCA_028641055.1 of Alopecurus myosuroides. NCBI lineage: Eukaryota > Viridiplantae > Streptophyta > Magnoliopsida > Poales > Poaceae > Alopecurus > Alopecurus myosuroides. The sequence goes on from CM054057.1 coordinate 659,892,907, forward strand.
AAATAAATATTTCCTTATCTAAAATTATTGTATATCATTTACTATTCATTTCATTAATTAATTCACTATTTAAAAATAAATCAAAGAAAATATAATTAAAAGTTCTAAAATAATTAAATTCCAACATTTGCTTTTAAAATTAATTAAAAGAAAATGCATGCATATCATTATTATGCATAATAGAATCATTTGCTTCTTTAAACATTGTCCTTACCGGACAATGATGGTATTTTTTAGAACCATGAAGTCGGGATCTTCATCAAGCATTAGACTCCATTACCTTTGAGTCACAAGGCAAGTTCATCACTTGCTCAGATCCTTTAGAGTAGTTCTACCTTGCGGGATAGAATATGAGGGGTAAACCTGCATTGCATGAAATGGGTGGGCATGTGAGGTGCCGAAAACCACAATGAATGTTCTGGATCAACAACCAGGCCCCACACCTAAATGGTTGTGGACAGGAACGATCGCCCGGTTGTGCAACATGGTCTTGATCGCTTATGGGTAAAGTAACTTACCTTGACAGAGTGTATAAAATTGTGACATGTTACTCCTTGTTCCGGGAAAGAGCCGCTCCATGAAGTTCTAGCACCTGTGAAGTTTTGATGTGCATACATTTCAACATAAAATAAATCTCTTGAAGAAATGTTTTCACTTAAAACCTGCATTAATTTGAGTCTTTTTAGAGTTGAGGAATGTAGATAGTGCATCCAACTACCCGCCTTATATAATGAACTTGTTGAGTAACACTGGTTACTCATTCCTTCCCTTTGAACCCCTTCTTAGATTATGAAGATATCGACGAGGCATCCTTGAACATCATCGGAGGGAAAGAAGGTATCTACTATGAGGAGTCGAACCTTTTAGGCGGAGTTGCAAGGGTAGACTACGTCATCCAATACGGAGCAGATCCGGAGGAAGCAGAGTCTGACTAGGGTTAGCTTAGTTCAGTAACCCAATACAATAGCACGGTTGAATCGAGCAGCTTGGAACTTCTATTATAAGTTGTTGAATTACCTTGTATGCAATAATCTTCTTCTGTTCGATGTTGTATAACTCGAATAATAAGGTGACATCATCTTGAGATCATCCTCTCATCAGCACAACTATGCTTTGTAATATATGTTTGTATGACATTGAGACCCCCAATGTTTTTTTTGTACCACCATGAGAGATGTAATATTTGAGGAACAATGTTCTGTAAGTGTTATGTCAATGACTTACATACTACAACAGGCAGTGGTATGCTAGGTCACCGCAGCCACCAATTATTGTGGAGATCGCGCAACCTTTTACGGGATCGGTGACCGCCCTCGAAGGTCACATAGTGGATTGCCGCACTCCACGTTGGTGGATACACGAGTAGAATAAGGTGATCCATTGGAGTCGTTGTGACTCCATAACTCTCCAACGGATATTTGATTCCATTGGGAAGTGATTTTCGGTTTAGTTCATCGTTTCCACGTGTCTCTGTTATTTCTATATCCGATCTCCTTATCTGTGCAATTTACTTTGTGATAGTCATCGAGTGTGAAGTTACATATCGTGTAATCACATAGTTTTTCATATTTCTTGTCCTATATTCTTAGTGCACATTGGTGAACCCAGCTTGTTTAGGTTTTGGTTTGATAAATTAACCGCTAGTTTTATTTCGCAGTTATTCAAGTCTTAACCATAATTATTTCAAAATGCCTATTCACCCCCTCCCCCTCTAGGCGATATCGGTGTCCTTTCTCCCAGCAAAAAATATCATGACAACCTCTGCTCCTCTAGTACTCTTGAGCTCCTTCATATGGATCTATTTGGACCAAGCACATACAAAAGCTTTGGAGGAAATGCATATGGATTTGTCATTGTGTATGATTTCTCTACGGGTGTAAAAGGTTAGGATAATTTCCGCATTGTATTCTATTTCAAAACCGTTTTTTAGAATCCATATTCGGTTTGAAGGAATCCTACGAATAAAAATAGATTATCCGGAAATTAAATAGGATTATCTGATGGTTTTAATCCAAATAATCCGATTTTCCGTCCAAATGTCTAACCTAATATATCATAATTTTTAATTAGTGAGTTGTTGAGTTTATCCCTTGAATAACAACTCACTTACCTAGTCATTGCACATAGTATATAGTTCAACTTTTACTAGGTTACTGAATAATTATTTTTGGTTGTATGGTTTGATGATGCACTTTTGCGCGTACCTATTTGATGAATTCCGTTTCCGTTCCGAATCCAACCAGTCATTACCCGCTCCGCTCTGAATATATAGTACATGATATGGTAAGATAAACGATTCATTTACATCGCTATATTTCTTCCGATCCACCTAGCTATTTCTTCTGGAGGACAAGTAACTTACGACTACTTCAATTAGTTCTCCACAAAAACGGTATGCACTCTTTTACATACACAAATTTTAGACCCAGGATAATTTTAGAACCAACTTTGTGGAAGAGAAAAATTCAACAACAGTCAATGAACTTGACACTGTGTCTCACTTTGGTCACTCGATTGCAATGTACCCGAATTACGACACAGTAACTTGTCAGGTACGGTCAGTTTAGTCACTCCGCAGATATTTGTACCGTATTTGTTCCTGCGTGGCATACGTACTCGACACTTGGGCAACAAGTGGTCGGACAGCATGGAGGAAGACATGGCACCATGGAGGAAGAGAGGGCGTCGTGGTTATTATGCAGGAAGGACCCCTCCTTCGCACATATTTCATTCAGACAGCCCACATATCACTACTAGGAAAACATCTATAGGAGAAATCATACCCGTGGCGCACCACATGGTCGGTGTGTCACGCCTAAACGCACCACACACTAGTGGGTCTTGGTGCGCCACGCCTAAGGGCATAGCCGTGACGCGCCATCCACACGGTGCGCCACGACTATAGGTGGGGGCTGGGCGGCCAGGGGGCTGGGTGGGCAAAGATAGGCGTGGCGTACCACATGTTTGGTGCGCTGATACGTCATAAACGTATCCCTAATTTCTGATGCTCCATGATCATATTATGCCAATTGCTACATGTTTTCTCCCTTATTTATAGCATTTTCATACGTTTTCCGGGACTAACCTATTAACAAGATGCCCAGAGCCAGTTCCATGTTTTATGATCTTTTTGGTTTCAGAAAAGTTGTTCTAGAAATATTCCTAGAATTGGAAAATTCGAAGCCCGGAAGTCCTATTTTCCCCGGAAGCATCCAGAAGACCGAAGAGGAGTCGAAGAGGGGCAGCAGGGGGCCCACACCATGGGCTGGCGCGGGTCCCCCCGGCCGCGCCAGCTAGGGGTGTGGGCCCCTCGAAGCTCCACCACCTTTTCCCTTTCGCCTATTTAAGCCCCCCGGATGGAAAACCCGAACTAACTGATCAAAATCCCCGAAAAAGTTCTGTAGCCGCCGTCACCGTCAACCCTTGATCAGGAGGGTTCTTGAGCTGTTTTCCGGCACCCCGTCGGAGAGGAAATCATCACCGGAGGCTTCTACATCACCACGCCTGCCTCCGGAGTGATGCGTGAGTAGTTCATCCCTGGACTACAGGTCCATAGCAGTAGCTAGATGGTTGTCTCCTCCTCATATGCCTCTATGTTTAGATCTCGTGAGCTGCCTATCATGATCGAGATTGATCTTATGTAATTCTATATGCTTTGTTTACTGGGATCCGATGGATATTGACCTTATGACAAGTTGATTATAGTATTTATTGCATATGTTATTTGTGATCTTGCATGCTTTCCGTTGCTAGTGGTTGCTCTGGCCAAGTAGTTGCTAGTGACTCCAAGAGGGAGTATTTATGCTTGATAGTGGGTTCATGCCTCCTCGTTGCCTTGCTCGAGTGACAGAAACGTGAAATGGGAGCATGTGTTGTTTCCATTAGGGAGAAAACAAAGGTGAGAGTACCCGCGTGTATAATCATTGCTTACATTACACACTTTGTTTAATGCAATTATCTGTTGCTTGCAACTTAATACCTAAGGGGGTTCGGATGATAACCTTAGGGTGGATTATTAGTCATAGATGCAGATGGATGTCGGTCTATGTATCTTGTTGTAATGCCCGCACTAAATATCATAGTAATCATCATGTTATAATGTACACTACGGTGCAACCTTTATTTGTCAATTGCCCAAATGTAATTTGTTCACCCAGCATGCTATCTTTTATGGTGAGACACCACTAGTGAAACTATGAACCCCGGTCCATTTTCCACACTGTTAAACAAACCACAACAATTTCCTTCTCTCTCTACTTTCTGCAAGCATTCAAATGTTTTCCACACTATACGTCTAATCTTTGTTTTCAGTAAGACCGGTGAGATTGACAACCTCACTGTACCATTGGGGCAAAGTATTTTGGTTGTGTTGTGTGCAGGTTCCACGTTGTTGCTGATACAGGTGAAGCGCCAGCACCACCGTCAGTGGCATCAACCTTCCGAAGATCCTCTTTCTCCTACTGGATTGATAACCCTGGTTCTTAACTAAGGGGAAAACTCCTACCGCTGTACTCATCACACCCTCCTCTTGGGGTTCCCAACAAAGTGCATCAAGGATTTTAATGGCGCCGTTGCCGGGGAGAAGGAAGTCTTCTGGCAAGGGGAGTCCCTCACTCTCAACCTCTTTATTTTGTTTATTGTCTTGTTTTTATTTTTGTCTTGTTTTTGTTCTCTATATTGAAAACACACAAAAAAATTACTTCATAGTTGTTATTTATTTGCTTGCTTTTATTTCGTTAGAATGAGTATTCCTGAAGTTGAGGTTCGTTCTTTTAAGCAACAGGGGGGAGCGAGTTTAAAAGATGCTTGGTATAGAATAAATGATGCTCATATTAAATGTACAAAAAAATATTCTACCCTAATACTCCTGAGGAATTTTTATGTTGGCATTTCTAGTTGGTATAGGTATGTGTTAGACACTCTTACAGGTGGTAATTTTCTAGGAACTCCCGCTATAGAAGCCTGCAATTTGATTGAAAGTTTAGTAGGATCACCCCCCCATTACAACTGTTAAAACTGATATCACTTTGGAGGATGTTATTAATAAACTAAACTCTTTGTAAACGAACTTACCAATTTTCCTGGATAATGCTAGCAAAATTAATGAATCAATAATTACTATTGATAAAAGAATCACTACTTTAGAGGCTAGCAACACTCATGAAAATCAGAATCTTATGATTGGTAAATTAGAATATGCTATGGGAACCTTAAGCTCAACTTTTTCATCCCTTAATTTCAAGAAAGTGAAAGCCTTTGTGGGAATGGAGCAAAGATTCATGTATGTTCCCAAGACAACTAAACCCAAATCTCAATTTGTGCTGAAAATTGCTAAAACAATTAATGAAACTAAGAGTGACCTCCATGTTGAATCTTCAGAAACATCTGGAGTACCTATTGCTAAAAATAATGGTTTAGATGAATTTAATGTTGATGCCTCTTCACTTGAAAATACTTGAGTTTCCCTTTTATGCATAGCTGAAAGGCGTTAAAGAAAAGCGCTACTGAGAGACAACCTGCTTTATTTTCTCTGTTTTCATTCTGTTTTCTTTTGTTTTCTTTTGTGTGCTTTGCACCTGGGTGTTGTCTATTTCCTTAGCAACCCCTCTGTATCTTTTCTTTTGTGTTTTTGTTGAGCCAAGTAAAGCCTCTAGTGGAAAGTTGACACTATATTTCGGATTTCTGCGCAGAAAACAGATTTCTGCTGTCCACTGTTAATTCCGTTAAATATCACAGGAAATTCAAAATGACCTGATATTTTTTGTGCTTAATCCTGAGTTATATACGCAATGTTTCTTAGTTTACCACTTTATGATTTGAGAAACATAAGATTTTCTAAAAAAATCGATCTCTGCCTGTTGTTCCGTTTTGACAAATTTTTGCCATTTATTGCATTTGCATCTTAATCTCCTTCTTTTGGTGTTCTTTTGAGAAAAAGAGTTTTAAAAGAAGTTGTGACAGTAGCTAATGTGTTTTTGATTGCTATTCTTGTGTTGAAACTGAACCATGTGAGTTTATTATTTCGATTGCACTAACGTTGCTAATGAAGATTGTGAGAATTTTGATGTGAAGGAAGTTTTCAATTGTCAAGAGAAGAGGATGATATGATGTGATCAAGAAGAATGAAAAATCCTAAGCTTGGGGATGCCCCGGTGGTACATCCCAGCAAATTCTAAGAAGACTCAAGCGTCTAATCTTGGGGATGCCCAAGGCATCCCCTTCTTCAGCAACAAATTATCAGGTCACTTCTAGTGAAACTATATTTTTATTCGTTCGCATCTTATGTGCTTTACTTGTTTATTTATGTTTTCAGTTTGATTTTGCTTTTGCTTTCTGTTTTTTTTACTTTCATAATAATCTTGGTTGGAGCCCAACATTCTTTTATTGGAGAGTGACACGCTCCGCTTTTTCTTGAGAATACGTTGTATTCTTAGTCTCTGTCTAGTTGCTACATTTATTTAGCTCCTATTTTGCATGCATATCTTATCAGAGCTGTTAGTTTTAGTATTATTATTTGAGTACTCTCATTTTCGCTTGTTGTATCATAAAGATTATTTTTGTTAAAGCATGTTTTGTATGGTGCTTGTTGGGAGAAAGAAAATTGTTGCTTGAAGTAGAATCTATAACAATACTAGTAGAAGCTTGTATAGACTATGGCTAGAACTTTTTCATGCCATGCTAAATGTTATTTTAGTTTTAAAGCCTTGTGGTTATTGAGTAGCATGATTAGCCACAAATATCTGAGAGTGTTTAATATGTTTTGAAAGATTCATGAGTTGTTCTTGTCATAGTAGAGCATCAATATATGGTATTCTCTTTCGAATGTTTTATTTGGTTGACTTGGCGCATGCTCACACCATGTTTATGACTACAAACCAGTCACGAATAGCCTCCATGACCACTTAGTTTTTGAACTTGTGATACTGCTTATGTTTTAGTTAATAATGCTTATGTCGATATGCATGATTATGACTCTTATGCTCTCTTGATTTGTCGCTCCCAGTCTTTTGCTAGCCTCCACCTGTACTGAGTATGAGTTCTACTCGTGCATCCAAACTCCCTTAAACCAAAAAATTTCCCATTGTGTACACCATACCTACCTACATGTGGTATTTAACTGCCATTCCAAAGTAAATTGCTCATGTGTTACGTTTAAAACCTTCAAAATTACTCCTGCTTTGTGTTCTTGTTTTTGCTCATGAGGACGTCAATAGAGAATCTTTATCTCACTCGTTGATTAGATTTCACACCCTGGACTAGTGGCTTCATCTGCTTATCCAAATGATAATAGAGCTGGCAGCGGGTGCCCAGCCCCAAATTAATACAAACAAATTCTCTTCACTATTTTTACCCCTGATCATATCAGTCAGAGCATAATTGTGTAAACAAAAGAGAAAGAGGGATGACCTTCTACACCAGTTGCGTCTTTCACCATGGGAGCCGCTCTTGTGAATCCAGTTGGCTTGTGACGTACTGTATTGTCTGTTTACCATTCATTGACACTAGTATACACCCCTCCTAAAATATAGACATTCCTCCACAGATGTCAAACTTTTAATACCTCTGATTTAATAAAATAAAAAGCTCTAGCACATGAGTGATCCCTGCTTACCTCTGCGAAGGACCTTTCTTTTACTTCTATGTTGAGTCTCCATCTTCTAACTTTATGCACAGTTGAGAGAGCATTTTTGCCATTCTGAGTTCTATTTGCATTTGTACCGTGAACATCAATAATTACTTCATGATGTGTTATTATTTGTTCTTAAATTATTTGTTCTAGTCATCCTCTTGAACTTTGAAAGTGTCCTGGCATTTATGTTTTGTCCCACTCTTAAGGACTAGGGAAATACCACTTTGCCATGCTTGCTCTATACCTGAAACAAACGTTTACCTTTCTTTGCATTATTATTCATGATCCTTTATTTGAGTTACTCTTCGTGATGCAAAGTAATTGTTATGCTTTCTTAATAAAGTTTTATCTTTCATGCCTGTGTTTAAAGTTTTATGATCTCAGCATGCATATGATTTTACATTAGATTGATCAAGTTTATGTTAGTAGCATGTCACCTCAGAAATTATTGTTTTATCGTTTACCTACTTGAGGACGAGTAGGAACTAAGCTTGGGGATGCTTGATACGTCATAAATGTATCCCTAATTTCTGATGCTCCATGATCATATTATGCCAATTGCTACATCTTTTCTCCCTTATTTATAGCATTTTGATACGTTTTCCGGGACTAACCTATTAACAAGATTCCCAGAGCCAGTTCCATGTATTCTGTTGTTTTTAGTTTCAGAAAAGTTTTTCTGGAAATATTCTCGGAATTGGAAAATTCGAAGCCCGAAAGTCCTATTTTCCCGGAAGCATCCAGAAGACCGAAGAGGAGTCGAAGAGGGGCAGCAGGGGACCCACACCATGGGCTGGTTTGGGTCCCCCTGGCCGCGCCAGCTAGGGGTGTGGGGCCCCCGGAGCTCCACCGCCTTTGCCCTTTCGCCTATTTAACCCCCCCGGATGGAAAACACTAAGTACCTGATCAAAACCCCCGAAAAAGTTCTGCAGCCGCCGTCACCGTCAACCCTAGATCAGGAGGGTTCTCGAGCTGTTTTCCGGCACCCTGCCGAAGAGGAAATCATCACCAGAGGCTTCGACATCACCCATTGAAAGTACACAAAGGTCAACTAGAGGGGGGGTGAATAGGTGACCTACAAATTTTAAGCCTTTTTCAATTTTAGTGGGGCTTTGGGAAGTAAATAACTTGGTTATCTAGATGTGCACCTAAGTAGACACCCGATGTGACAAATAACGAGTCGCAAAGGAAGTTAATGCAAGTCACAAGATAACCAAAAGTGAAAACACGGAGACAAGGATATGTTTCCCGTAGTTCCTTCTTAAAAGAAGTACATCTACGTTGGAGAGGTGGGGAGCCACATAGGCGCTCCTCAATAGCACGGATGTGCACACCTTGTTCTCCTTGAGCTTCTCCGGTGAGGGAGATTCTCGTTTCCACTATGAGGTCGACTTGAAGGCGTTGACCAAACCTTTACAAGTGGTTGAGGCTACTCCACAAGTGAGATGGAGGCTCTCAACAATCTGAAGCTTCTTGCTACAAGGTGGAAGCTACAAGCACTAGGGTTTCCTTTGGATGACAAGGCAACCAAGAGATTACAAGATCCCAAGAGGTATCGTGTGGGAATACAATTTTTGGCTAGGTAGAAAGGTAGATCTAGTCCTCCTCCATGAGATTCTTGAAGGGCATCGAGTTTGGTTGGAGGAGGAGGGAGATCGGGGCGTTTTGAGCTCTTCAACAATGGAGGAGAGAGAGGAATGGATGAACTCTCTATCTAGAGGAAGAAGACATCTATTTATAGGCTCCTCCAAATTCTAACCTTTGCGGTGTGCCAGGGCCGGAATATTCCGGGGTTAGCACCAAAAATTTCCGGTGCAACAAGGCCGGATATTTGAAATATCCGGGGGGGGGGGGGGGGCGGTTTTTGAATATTCCGGGGCCGGAAAATTCCGGACAATATTCCACCCCCATCTCTGTGCGCGGGCAGCAGCAGCAGCACGCTAAAAAACTGCTAAGGACCAGGCCGGATATTTGAAATATCCGGGGGGCGGATTTTTGAATAATCCGGGGCCGGAAAATTCCGGCCAATATTCCGCCCCCATCTCTATGCGCGGGCACCTGAGAAATCTCCAAAAACTCCTAAGGACCAGAGGGCCGAAAATTTGCCTCGGAATATTCCGGGCAAATATCCGCCCCACCTTCTGTGCGCGGGCAGTTGGAAAAGATACTTAGTCGTTTGACGAGGCCAGAGGGGACAGAAATTTCTGGTGCAAGGGCCGGATATTCCGCCCCATATCCACCGGAAATTCCGGGGTCAGCAGCTGAAAAATCCGGTAGCAGTAGAGATCGTTTTCAGAATTCCTCTTTGAACTTTTTGAGAGCATCTTATATATATATATTTACTAATTGGAGGCACCATTAGAGACTCCACGTTAGTCCACATCATCGGAATTAATTAAGTCGTTAGATGTTAGATTTACGTCTAGGATGTACCGTGCAAAAAATGTTACGTAGAACATGACAATTAATTTGTCACGATAGCTGAGTTGTACATATGATGCGGTCATGCCAAAAGAAAACGTGCGATGCAATCATGCAAGAAAAAAGAGTTAGTTAGAATATGGACTTTTTAATTTAAATATCATGATTAAATATTAGTTAGTCTCACACAAAATCTGGAAGGTAGCGCTGAAAAGTAACCACCTCACGTGCATGCAAGAGGGAAAAAAATGGAGATCGTTGCAATCTTGAGTCCACAGTACGTGCAATCCGATCATGCCCAAATAAAGAGCCAAGAGTTGGCTAAAATATGGACTCTTTTTTTTTTTTTGCGGGGGAAAATATGGACTCTTTAATTTAAAAGAGCCAAGAGTAGTATTAAACAATAGTTATAGGCTCACACAAAATCTGAAAGGACGTGATTAACAAGTCAGCACCTCATGTGCACGGAAGAGGGAAAAAAAGGCAAGATCGTTGCAGTCTTAGGGCATCTCCAGTCGTTCGACCCCCCCAGGTTTCAGATCGGCGCTTTTTAGCGATAGCGCCGGCCCGCACCAAAACCTGGGGGGGGCGATTTCACCAGCCGTTCGGCGTCCCAGAAAATAAAGCACCGATGTCATTCGAAAAGTTTCTTCCCGCCCCCAAAAAACAGAGCCCTAGTTCGGCGATCGGCAGCCATAGTTTCGGGCGATCATATTACAAAAAACGCCACAGGTGGGCGATCAAATATAGTTCAGATCGAATCACAGATGGGCGCGCGGCGGTGGCAGACGTAGGCGATCAGACAGACGCGTCGGCCGGCGTCGGAGCAGGCGGCGAGCTCGGCGCAGCATCCAGGTCGATGACGGCATCGGAGCGGACAGCGGGCTCGCCATTCTCCAGGTCGACGACGGGCTGGGCATCCTTGTCGACGGCGGCATCCTCCTGGACGGCGGGCGGGCTTGTCGGCGCGGTGGTGTAGCTGGCGCCGCCAGACGATGTCGGGGCCGGGGGCGCGCTGATGTCGGTCAGGATGAGGTTGCACTGCGCCAGGAACCAAGCTCTCACCTCGGGGGTCATCGCGGCCGGGTCGCCGCCCGTGAGGAAGGCGAGGTCGTTGTTCCTCTTCTTCGCGGCGGTGCCAGTCCGGAGAGGTCGATCTTGACCTGCGAGTTGGCCATGAGCGCCGCCCATCGCTGTTTGGAGACCTCCTCCCTCTTGCCGGCCTGGGCCTGAGCGTCCGCGATGCAGGTCTCGATGGATGCCTGGAGTTTTGCCGCTGCAGGCGCGCCGTCCCTAGCCAGCTTGGCTTTTTGTGGCCCATCGGCGGACGCCCTTCGGATGCGCACGCAGCCCGCGTCGGGGACGTACTCCTTGCCCTTGCCGATCGAGCGACGCACCTCCGCCCACTTCTCGCAATCCTCGATGAGAACAAACACGTGGAGGAACTTGAAGTCGGTTCCCTGTCGTTCTTGTACGCCTCGAGCATGCGGACGATCTCCATCTCGCGGTTGGCGCCGCTCTGCGGCCTCGCCGAGATCTCCTCCTGGATGCCGTGCCACTTGTTGCACGACGCCTGGATGTTGGCCCAATGGTTCGCCATGGCTTTCTGGCCGCGGTCGAGGACGCATGGGGCGTAGTAGGGATCGATCATGCGGCGCTCGTCGTAGGCCGTCTTCACCCGCTTCCAGTAGTTGTCGGCGTGCTGGTTCGCGCCGATGATCGGGTCCAAGCTGACCGTCTTCCACGCCTCGGCGAGGAGCGAGTCCTCCCTGTTCAGCCACTTGATGCGAGGCTCGGCGGGCGGCACGGGCACCTTGGGCTCCTTGCGGGGGCGGCCAGGGCCACGGCGCTTCCGTCCTTCGCCGGCCGGATCTGTACTCTCTGGCACCACGGGCGTCTCGTCCACGTCGTCGTCTTCGCCCTGCTCCTCCGTCGCCTGCGTGCCGGAGCCGCCTTCGCCGTAGTCGCCACCGACCTGCGTGAAGAACTCGCCGCTGGCATCGAGGAAGCCGGGCTCGCCGCCGCCGCCATCGAGCCGGACGCGATGATCTCCTCCATGTAGCTGTCCTGGGGCTGCAGCCCGGCGAGAAATCGCGGCGGTGGGATGGGGAAGCTGCGTAGCCCGGCGCGTTGCCATACATCATCGGCGGGTGGTAGGGGAAGGTGAGGTTGGGGTTGAAGCCTCCAGCGAATCACCTTCGACGAACCATGCTGGGCGGCGGGTGCGGCGACATGCGGGGCGACGGTGACGGCGACTGCTTCCAGCCGGCGAAACGTGGGGCCGAAAGGGCCCTTCTTCTTGGCGAGAGGCGCCCGGCCGGCGTAGGTGGCTCGTCTGGGACCTCCTCCTCCTCCTCCTCCCAGCTCGTCTTCCTCGGCGGCTGCCTGCTCCTCCGCTTGCAGCTGCGCCATGAGCTGCCTCTGCCGCTGCGCCGCCTCCCTACCCCGGCGCTTGATGTTGGCTGTCTCCAGCCGCGACCTCTCGGCGATCCACTCCTTGTTCGACATGCCGGGTGGTCGCTCCTTCGGTGCTCTTGGCTTGCGGGGTTTCTTGGCCGGTTCGGAGGCCACGGGAATGGAGACGGCGGCGGCGGCGGCGCGGGGTCCTGTAAATCGAGCGGGAGCCATGGCGCGTAGATCTCGGGTGCGGGGGGGAAATGGCGGGAATGAACCGGGGGGAGAGGTAGATGTGGGGGAAAGTGGAGGGAAGCGCCGAAAAAAGCGAGGGAAATCGTCTTCCCTCGCCGACTAGCGTGGCCCACGCGAGCATTTTGCCCCCCCAGGCCGAACCCAGCGCGCTGGGTTTGGCCTGGGTTCGGCGGCGCCAAACGGCGCGAAAAACGGCGGAAAGCGGCGCTAAATCGATTCCTGGGGGGGCGACTGGTGCGAAACGGCGCCAAACGGCGCCAAAAACGCCGCTTGGGGGGGCTCTGGGGGGGACGGCTGGAGATGCCCTTAGGTCGAGAATTTAGACACTATTTGTCCTGACTTGCGGAATTGATCGAACAGATTTAGATTACTCTAGCTGGATAAAGAAAAATAGCACGTACTTATTCAACACGTACTTATTCAACTCGGCTCTCGCCCTTGCATGGCCATGCATATCCCAGTGACGATATGATCATACGCACAGCAACCAGGTAGCCGGACCGAGCTGCATCGCCGGCGCGTCACTCGGTCCTACCATCCCCCGTTTTCGAGCAATAAATGTACTGTTTGATCCGATTCTCCATCCCTAACCTATTCTCCCAATCTTCCTACTCTTGAAGGAACTTCATGGTGATATCTAGCCTCGCTTTTGTCCACACACGTGCGTGCATAAAAATCGAGTAGATAACCTAGCCTATGCCATCGCGACAAGACGACCGGCTGAAAAGGCCACAATGCGCTGGCACGCCGACAACTCAAAATGGGTGACGGGACGACGTGCTATGCCCTTCCAATCTACATCTACATACACAAGTTGACAAATATAGACATTGATATTTTAGAATTGTTAAACTCCATAAGACTTTGAAGTTTTTCGTACCCTGTACATACACAACAGTTGCCCAGTGTGCTAACACAATGAAGGCCCTAGGCGCCGGAAGACGTCGGCCGAAAGTACTACAGGTTAAGCAGGCAATTCAATAAACTAGACTATAAAAGCAAACCCAACAAACAATGGCAAATTGCTGTCGTCTTGATCAAAATATGACAGCCTGGTATTCTTATTTCGGTATTTGTAGGCTGGTCAGACATAGAGATAGCCAACAACACACACAACGTTGATTTGGGCTACACCATAATAGTAAGATTCAACTACGGTATTCTATTAGCCCAAGCATACATGCACTTACTAGAAATAAATGTTTTAATCTTCAACCGATTCACGCAATGTATACGTTAAAATTGATAAATTTTAAAGTTTTTCTTTCTTTCCATAAACTATACTCAATGGTGATTAAAATAGAAACATACATGTTTGTATAGTTTATTCTTCAGCTTGGAACTCCCGAGCTTGCTTAAAGTTGTGGGGTCAAACTGTTGCTTCAAAGGATCTCCAACAGTACTTTTTAAATTAGTCAACCGAAAACTACGCATGCACATGATAACTTTGAATACCAGAAAAATTCTACGAAATCAGATACTTTAGCTTTGGTGGTAAATGTTATTGAAAATAACCGAGTTGTACATATATATTCAACAGAATTTCGTCCCATATTAGTAAATCACGGCATTATTTGATTGCTCCTCTATTTCTTGAACAATAATAACTTTTGATTAACAAAAAATAACTTCTAATTAATTAGTTAAGATGTTTTAAATAGTATATGCATTTTTTTTCCTTTTCAACATAATGCTCACAATAATTAAGAAAAATAGTGTTGGAAAGTTATATTACAAAACCGTGATGATGACAAACTGGCAGTTTCAAAGAACAAGAGGTATTTTGCATACAGGCAGAAGGCTACTTTTCACCATAATGTCCACCTTACTCCAAAAACAGATACTCACATTATAGAAAAGAAGAACAAAACATATATGTATTATATCCCATTAAGATTATTATTTTCCTGTGTTGCAAGTCTATTCATTATATCTTCCCATGATCAAATATGCTATATATATTAGAATATTAATTCATATACTTAAGCATGTACAAAATAAACTACAAAAATTCCTGAAATAGGCGCTAAAGTAGTCACCGAGCTAAAACAGCAATAAAAACATGCATAGAATTTTAACTTGCAAGAAAATCTACACAATTAATGTCACATGGGTGTAGATGAAAGTATATATTGCCCAATCCTTCAAATTCATAATACTAAGTTTTTCATATACTTTGAGGTCGCAAATTTTAAACAATACCAAATAATTTGTCTAGCCCGTGCAAGCGCACGGGTTGATGACTAGTTATCACTAATCATCTGAGAGGCCAGTTGCATACACTTAAACAACATTGTTAGAGAGAGGATACCCGCGTTGTTATCATCACCAAAATCATTAGAGTGATCATGAGCTTTTAGTCTCCCCCTTTTTGGTGAGTGATGACAACACGTGTATTTGCATAGGGATAATCTAACAATGTGATAGAAAGTAAACAACACAGATAGCATATATAGGAGACATGCCTCCTAATAATAATAGTTCACACACACAAATCCACGAATAACGAGCACGATGAGACGAAGTTCGAAAAGACGCACAAAACGATAAAAAATGATAAAGAACGAAACTCACCCTAGCAAATCACCGCGATCACTAGATCTTCTCCCCCTTTGGCATCAGGATACCAAAAAGAGAAAACAGAGCACTACGTCCCATAGAGCAAACTCTAGGCCTGGGTATCTTCTTCTTCCTCCTCGCTATCAGACGCAATGTCCTCATCATCATCCACTCCCATATCCCAGTCGACGTCGCGGTTGTTCTAGTTCTTTCATGGAATCCTGTCAGGAGGAGGAGCTGGCACATTGGGAATGTTGAGGGAAGTCATGATGGTGCGCTGATTCTCCTGGATGTTGCGGCGCTCAACATAGGCATTGTAGTCCTCCTTGTGGATGCACACATTCATGCACATCACCTTCTCAATGGCACGAGCGAGCCATGAGCGCTTCTTGGTGCCTGGAGGAGGTGGACTCATGCGAGGATCACGGTGACCCTGACCCGTGGTACCAACATCATGAGCATCCTGCTGAGTGTGGGCGGCC
Source organism: Alopecurus myosuroides (assembly GCA_028641055.1). NCBI lineage: Eukaryota > Viridiplantae > Streptophyta > Magnoliopsida > Poales > Poaceae > Alopecurus > Alopecurus myosuroides. Next base: position 659,908,648 of record CM054057.1, read on the forward strand.
TTCTTGTACAGCCTGACATCCTTGTGATCATCACAGTCTAACTCCAGATCATCATGGGGTTCAGCATAATAGCGAGACTTGATGAGCTTCTTGATGTATGGAGCATATGGGGGCACCTTGCGTTTGAAGAGAGCAAAGTGGATATCGTTGAAGATCAAGTCCATCACATCAATCTTGTGACGCTCAGTATCTGTCATGTCGCCCTCAGTGAAGGTCAGGTAGGAATGATACACGAGGTTAACCAAGCCACCACGAATCTCATCATTATTGCCCGCGCTCAGGGCAATAGTCTCTCTGAACATACGCAGCAGGATGTCATAAATGGGGAAGAGACCCTTTGCAGAGCCCACAACACCACGAGGACCATACAACTCAGCAAGCCTATTCTTCTCATATTCCATCCCGTGAATGTGCAGGCGAGAACCCTGAGGAGTGTTGAGACCAGCAAAGGGGTATCCAAGCTCAGATGCAAAGTCATGGAATGTGGCGGTGAGCAGGTAGGGGCCAGACATCTAGGACATCCCAATATCGTCAGACTCATCAAAGACTAGAGTGGAGAAGAACTGGTGGATGGAAGTGATGTTGTAGGAGCATTGGGTCTCCATGAGGTGACGCAGATCCAAAAGTTCAGCCAGCTGGACAGAGTTGTTGAAGTATGCGGGATTGGCAGCCATGTGTGCAAAGTTGATAAACTTCATGGGGCAAACTGGCTTGCTCATCACAGTGTACACTTGCTTGAAGAGAGTCTCCTGCTCAACGTGCCAGAAGCAGGATTCAATGGTTGGGTCTTGAGGACCCTCAGTGTACTAGGCCTTGGCCCGCCATGCCTTGAACTCGGAGATAGACATTGTGGCCAAGTTGAGAGCTGCCTTCCCCTGCTGCTTATTGGCCTTGCGAGCTGCCCTGGAAGCATCACATTCACGCTCATATTCCTTCTCAGCATCCCTCTCACGACGGCGAGTCTCCGCCTCATCCACTAAAGTGCCCTCATCATCTTCCCTCAAGTGTCGGTACCTCTTGCGCGAGCTAGTCACCTTGGGAGGCCTAGAGCTTGAACTATCTGCAAGAAAAGCAAGAGAAAGCGCAAAGAAAACAAACAGAAAAAGATCAGAACGGTGGCTCACAACTTGTGGAAGTGGAATAACGGATCTCAGTTAGAGATTCAGGGAAGGCCGGATATTCCGGTCTGGGGCAGAATTTCCTGAGGGGCGGAAATTCCGGCCTCAGGTGAAATTTCCGGGGGGCAAAAATTCCGGTCTGGGGGTGGAAATTTCCGGCCCTCGAGATTTCGCACCAGATCTAAAACTAGGGCCTGCCACGAATCTAAAACAACAAGAAAGTGCATTGAGGGGAACACTAGGGGATGTGTAATAGTAGTATATGGACGTTCCTCCCCAAAACACAAGGGATATGAAAGAACATGAGATCAAATCATCCGGTAACCCTAGATTGCGGAGAAAACAGAGCACATACCAGGATCCATGGTGGAGGAAGGGATGTGCGGTCTCTTGATCCACAAAAGGCAACCGGAGGATGAGGAGGGGAGGAAAGAGGGCCTCCCGGACGTCTCAGAGGCGGCGGCTGCGGTTGGGGGCAGAGTGGAGGCGAGGGGAGGGGAAACAGTCAGGAACTGCCCCTCCCGTCGCCTATTTATAGCCCCCAGCCGCGCAGACCGGATTATTCCGGTATTAGCACCGGAATATTCCGGGGGCCGGAGATTTAGGCCGGAATATCCACCCCAAATATCCGGTGTGCCTTCTGCGAGCGGACACGTTGGATGTTTGGGGGAATTTTCTGGACAATCTCGAGCCCCGGAAGACACGAAATATTCCGGCCCCCGGGATATTTGCACCTTTAATTTCCGCCCAAATTTCCGGGGTGCCTTCTGTGAGCGGGCACCTTGGAAATGGGTGAAAATTTCTGAGGCAAATATCTTGGGACCGGAAATTTCCGGGCCTTAGGCCGGAATTTCCGGGGTTCCTGTGCCTTCCGAGGTTTTTGTGGAAAAGGATACAAGAAGTGAGCCTCCAAAACAAAACATGAACAATGTCGATGAACACACAAAGCACGAACAAAAACCAAAAAAACAATACAAAGATAAATGTTGGTGGCCTAAAGCCACCGTGTTTGAGTGTATACCAAGGAGCCGCGAAGATGTATCTTGGGCCCAAAAGTATGACTCACGTTTAAGCACAATAAGTCACAAAATGACTAGATATGCATGAAGTTTTGATTGTTTTGCGCATGATAGGTGGAGTGTTGGTTCATGAATTGAAACACACTCCCCCTATGTCCATGCCTACATCTATACCTAGATAGCACATGCAGTGAAGGTAATTATGCAAGGGTTCAAGAGAAGTTAGACGCATCGATAACATTTAGTTCATTCCTCAAACCCCGAAATCTTGGTTCATCAAGGGCCTTCGTGAAGATGTCCGCGAGTTGATCCTTGGTCGGCACATAGGAAAGATCAATATCACCCTTCTCAACATGATCCCGAATGAAATGATGCCGTATCTCAATGTGCTTCGTCTTGGAGTGAAGAACGGGATTGTAGGCGATCTTGATGACACTCTCATTGTCGCACAAGAGGGGAACTTTGTCGGAGTCGATGCCATAATCTCGCAATGTTTGCCGCATCCATTTTAAATGAGCACAACAACTCGCCGCGGAGATGTATTCGTCCTCGGTGGTAGAGAGGGCGATGCAATTTTTCTTCTTGGAAGACCAACATACCAATGAGCGACCAAGAAATTGACAACCTCCGGATGTAGATTTCCTATCCGTCTTCTCGCCCGCATAATCCGCATCCAAATACCCAATGAGCTGAAAGCTTGAACCCTTGGGATACCAAAGACCGAAGTTTGGGGTATGAACTAAATATCGAAAGATGCGCTTAACCGCTTCAAAATGACTTTGTCTCGGAGAGGCTTCAAACCTTGCACATTTACCTACGTTATACATGATATCGGGTCTAGATGCACATAGGTATAGCAAAGAGCCAATCATGGAGCGGTAAACCTTTTGATCTACCTCTTTACCATTCGGGTCGGGTTTCAAGTCAATAGTCGTGGACATGGGAGTCTTCATAGGTTTGGCATCATGCATGTTGAACCGCTTGAGCATGTATTGAGTATACTTGGCTTGCTTGATGAATGTGCCTTCGGGATGTTTCTTGATATCAAAGCCAAGGAAATACTCTAACTCTCACATCATAGACATCTCGAATTTATCCGTCATAAGCTTGCAAAACTCATCATTGAATGCGATGTTAGTAGAACCAAAGATGATATCATCCACATAGAGTTGGCATATGAACAAGTCACCTCCAACCTTTTTGGTGAAAAGGATGGGATCGATTAAACCAACGTTGAACCCACGATCCACTAAAAACTCTTTAAGGTGCTCGTACCACGCACGTGGATCTTGTTTAAGTCCATAGAGTGCCTTATCGAGTTTGTAGTCATAATCGGGGTGGTTGGGATCCTCGAAACCTAGAGGTTGCTTGACATAGACCAACTCGTGGATAGTACCATTCAAAAATGCACTTTTAACATCCATTTGTTGTAGTTTAAAGTTGTGATGGGAGGCATATGCAAGAAGATACGAATAGATTCAAGATGAGCTACGGGAGCGAAAGTTTCACCGAAATCGACGCCTTCGACTTCAAAGAAACCTTGAGCTACCAATCTAGCCTTGTTGCGAATGACGATGCCATCCTTGTCTTGCTTGTTCTTGAAGATCCACTTGGTGCCAATGACGTTCTTGCAATCTTTGGGTCTTGGCACCAACTTCCACACCTTGTTGCGCTCGGAGTTGTTGAGTTCATCGTGCATAGCTTCAAGACAATCTTGATCTTCAAGAGCTTCATAGACCTTCTTGGGCTCAATATGAGAGACGAAAGCATGAGCCTTGCTAAAATCCGCCAATTGCCTCCTTGTGACGACCCTTCCAAAAATCATTTCCTCCGTGTGACCGACACGAGCAAGATTATCTAGCCTTCTCTTTTCCCTACGAGCTAGAATCTCCTCCAAAGTTTCCTTGGATAGCACTTGATCATCACCTTCATCATTGGAGTCTTGTCCACCTTGATTTTTTTCATCAATGGGAGGTGGATCCCTTATGTGTCGAGTTGTATCATCAACATGAGTATCTTGTTCTTGTCCTTCATTGTGAGCTTGGCCTTCATCATGAGCTTGGCCTTGAGTGTTATCTTGGCCTTGATTGATCGGATGATCTTGATCGTTGGCTTGGCCTTGATTTGAAGCATGAGGGCTTGGTGCATATTGTTGGGTAGCTTGAGTATCAATGGGTGTAGTCAATGGCTCCACTTGAGTGGAGCATAGTCCTTCTCCCTCCGTCATCGGGTAACCCTCAATGGGGATTATTTCACCAATCCCCATTCTTCTTATGACGATGGGGGAATTGCATCTCCTACAAACACCATCTATACGGCCCCTTGGGACCCATTATCCTCATCAAATACCACGTCTATAGCTTCCTCAACTTGTCTGGTGGACTTGTTGTAGACTCTATAGGCGTGAGCATTTGTGGCATAACCAACAAAGATACCCTCATAGGATTTAGTCTTGAATTTCGACAAGCGTTTACCTCTCTTACGGATGAAGCACTTGCACCCAAAGACCTTGAAGTATGAAACATCTGGCTTCTTGCCCGTGAGAATCTCATAAGGGGTCTTGTTCAAGATCTTGCGGAGATACAATCGGTTGCTAGCGTGACAAGCGGTGGAGACGGCCTCGGCCCAAAAGTTATAAGGAGAAGAGAACTCCGCAATCATGGTTCGAGCCGCATCCATTAGTGTCCGATTCTTTCTCTCTGCCACACCATTTTGTTTAGGGGTGTAGGGAGTGGAATATTGATGAGCAATTCCTTCCTCCCTAAGAAATCCCTCCACGGTGTAGTTCTTGTACTCGTAGCCATTGTCACTTCGGATAGCCATGATGCTCATATTATGTTGGCGCTCCACCAAAGTGATGAATTCGATTACCCACTTTTGAGTCTCACTCTTCCTCTTGAGGAAGTACACCCAATAATATCGTGAGTAGTCATCCACAATCACCAAGCAATACTTCTTGCCTCCAAGACTATCATATGATAGGGGACCAAATAGGTCCAAGTGAATGAGCTTAAGGATTCTTGAAGTGGTGATGTTGGTCTTGGTGGGGTGAGCTTCTCCATGTTGTTTTCCAAGAACGCAAGAGCTACACACACGATCTTTGGCAAACTTAGCATTCGTTAGTCCTAGAACGTGATTGACACTTTGTAGGTCATGCAACGTTCTCATATTGGTGTGGGCTAACCGGCGATGCCATAGCCAACCCACATCAACTTTAGCCATTAGGAATGTCGCGGCACACATGTCTCCTTTAGAGAAGTCCACTACATACATGCCATTCTCGACATGCCCAACAAAGGCTACTTTAAGAGTCGTCTCCCAAGTGACAATCACATTCTACTTATTAAATCACGAGGTAAAACCTCTTTTAGCAAGTTGAAGAACCGAGATGAGATTATAGCCAAGGGACTCGACAAGGAGGACATTCTCAATTGACAAGTCATTTGAGATTTCCACCTTGCCTCGTCTCAATACCTTTAGTTCGGAGTTATCACCAATAGTGACGCAATTGAGATGAGGTAATGGAGGATGAAGATCACTCATCGCTTCATTTCTTCCGGTCATATGTTGGGATGCACCACTATCCACCGTCCATTTGCTCGAACCGGAAGCACTTCCCTACAATAGATTAGTGTCTTGATTTAGGTACCCATCGTTGAATGGGTCCTCTTTTGTTAGCGACAAGGGTCCTTGGAACCCAAATACTCCAATGATAATCATCACCATAATAACTACCGACATATTTAGCATACACATGACCATCTCTAGATTTCATAAGAACATAATATGGGTTGTATTTCCCGGCAAAGTCATTATGAGTGGTGCTCCCCCTAGAGGTCTCAACACCCATAATGGTGTTGGTCTCCTTCTCTTTGGCCACCTCTCCCTCTCTCACAAATCTTACTTCTTGTGATGAAGAGGTGACTTTCTTCTTGTTCTTCTTCTTGTACTTCTTCTTTGATTTGGCTACATAGCCAAGTCCCTCCTTTCCATTCTTGACTTGTTGAGGATCACCCTCATTGAGATTCTTCTCACTTCCTACAAGATTAGTCGCACTACAAGAGTTGCTAGGCAAGGAATTCATGCTAGTAGATGAGGATGACATAACTTTCTTGTTTGATTGTTGAGCTAGAAGATTGTCACGAGACTTGGTTAACTTGTCATGAATTTATTTAAGAGACATGAACTCCTTTTCTAGTTTCTCATGACTAGTCACAAGTTCCTCGTGAGCAATTCCTAGATTCAACTCTTCATGTTCAAGTGTTTTAATGATAGCAAGAGATTGTGCATTATCATTCCTAAGCTTAGAGACACTCATGGCAAAGTTTTCTTCAAGACTAGATAATTTCTCCTGAACTGAGGTACGAATGGAACGCTCATTCTCAAGAGCCTTTTCAAGCTATTTGTCATTCCAAGTGTGACCTCCATGGCTTTCTAAGGTCATGATAATTTCCTCCTTTTCATCTACAAGAGAGTTAGCCTCATCAAGTTGCCGCAAGAGGGCATTCACTTTCTCCTTAGTCTCACCTTTGAGGCTAGCTAGCCAAATGCTTAACCCTTTATCCTCACATCCTCCTCACAAACATTCTCAACACAATCCAATAATTAAGGAGGGTTAGTGATAATGGTCTTGGAGTTAGGAGAGCATACCGAAGTGGCTTTTGCCATAAGACATGTAGGTCGGGTAGCCACAATCTCATTGGGGGATTCAAATAGAGAGATCGATGGAGATGACGTGGTGGCTATGGAGACATGGGAAACTCCCACCACTTCATCTTCTCCTTCATATCCGGAGATATAGGTCTCTAGAACCGCCCCTTCTTGAACGTAGAGGGCCCTTGGCACTCTTCTAGCGAAGTTCTTGTTTTGTGGAGCCTTGGCCTTGTTTTTGCGAACAAGCTTGCCTTCATTTTCTTCTCTTGGCTCAAAAGGGAACTCCTTCACGGAATGGTTTGCGCTACCACAGTTGTAGCATGTTCTTGGACGCTCCCCCTTCTTCTTGTAGTTCTTGTTTCATGGAGGTCTTGGAGAGACGGCCTTGTGAGCTTCCCATCTCTTCCAATATCCATGCATAGCGAGAGCGATGCACTTGTGAGCTCCTGTGTAGGTGTCCTCATAGTCTTCCTCATCATCATCCTCTTCTTCACTTTAATCAACTCGAGCCATTGCCTTTGACTTCAATGCGAGGTTGGTTGACTTTCCCATTCCTCTAGAGCGAGCTAGAGCATCATCCGCACTCTTGTGTAATATAGAGATGGCGATGAACTCACTAAGCACACCAATGGAGTTGAGAGTATTGTAGTCCGCTCTTGTCCGGATGCTAGTGGAGAGATTCTTCTAAAAGGGTGTAATGGCTTTGACAAATTTCCTCTTTATCCACTCATCGGAGATCTCTTCCTTTCCAAAGTCTCTCAATTGATTGGCAAGAGTGACAACTCTTCTATATAGCTCTTCAAGAGTCTCATCCTCTTGCATAACAAAGTTCTCGGAGTTGTCAATGGCCACATCATACTTGGGAGATTGGATGCTAGCATTTCCTTGAAACAAGGTGTCAAGCTTGTCCCAAGCTTCCTTGGCAGTCTTTCAACCACGAATGTGAGTGAGATGCTCCCGTGGGAGAGCCTTATGGATGATAACGAGAGCAGTCTTGTTGAGTTGAGATTCCACATCCTCCCTTGGAGTCAAGTTGCTCGGGTCATGCGAATGAAACCCATGAATCACACTCCTCCACAATGCGGTGCACGATCCAGAAATATGTGAATCCATTTCAAACTTCCAAGAATAGAATTCATTAGTGTTAAGCATGGGAGGAAGTCCAACATTAAGAAAGTGTGGCATGGAAACAATTGGGTGAATGGAGTCATAATTTTGAGGAGGTGGAACTTGTGCGTGGACCCCGGAACCATTAGCCGTTTGAGACTTGGAGCCACCGGAACTCTCCTTTTCCTTGGCTTTAGCCTTTTGTGTGGCTTTAGCCTTAGCTTTGGCAATGTTATCTTCGATTTGGGAATCGTCCGGAATCGTTTCCTCTTCCGAACTATCCTCCTCGGAGACGTGGGGAGAGTTCGACGGCCCCTGAGGTTTACCCATCATGTTCTCCAACATCTTCTTGATGGAGGAAACCTCCGAGCCTACACTAGAGCTAACCTCGGACAATTGGGTTTGAATAGTACAAACCGTTGTCTCTAGGTTAGCTATAGTGTCAGCCATTTTGAAGAGCCCCTCCTTAGAAGATTCGGGATCATCTTCGTTGACCATGATACTCTTAGGCGGTTAAGCCCGATAAAAGAGCCATGGCTCTGATACCAATTTGAAAGTACACAAAGGTCAACTAGAGGGGGGGTGAATAGGTGTCCTACAAATTTTAAGCCTTTTTCAATTTTAGTGGGGCTTTGGGAAGTAAATAACTTGGTTATCTAGATGTGCAACTAAGTAGACACCCTATGTGACAAATAACGAGTAGCAACGGAAGTTAATGCAAGGCACAAGATAACCACAAGTGAAAAAACGGAGATAAGGATATGTTTCCCGTAGTTCCTTCTTAAAAGAAGTACGTCTATGTTGGAGAGGTGGGGATCCACATAGGCGCTCCTCAATAGCACAGATGTGCACACCTTGTTCTCCTTGAGCTTCTCCGGTGAGGGAGATTCTCGTTCCCACTATGAGGTCGACTTGAAGGCGTTGACCAAACCATTACAAGTGGTTGAGGCTACTCCACAAGTGAGATGGAAGCTCTCAACAATCCGAAGATTCTTGATACAAGCACTAGGGTTTCCCTTGGATGACAAGGAAACCAAGAGATTACAAGATCCCAAGAGGTATCGTGTGGGAATTTTTGGTTGGTAGAAAGGTAGATCTAGTCCTCCTCCATGAGATCCTTGAAGGGCATCGAGTTTGGTTGGAGGAGGAGGGAGATCAGGGCGTTTCGAGCTCTTCAACAATGCAGGAGAGAGAGGAATGGACGAACTCTCTATCTAGAGGAAGAAGACAGCTATTTATAGGCTCCTCCAAATTCTGACCGTTGCAGTGTGCCAGGGCCGGAATATTCCGGGGTTAGCACCGGAAATTTCCGGTGTAACCAGGCCGGATATTTGAAATATCCGGGGGCGGAATTTTGAATATTCCGGGGCCGGAAAATTCTGGACAATATTCCGCCCCCATCTCTGTGCGCGGGCAGCAGCACCACGCTGAAAAACAGCTAAGGACCAGGCCGGATATTTGAAATATCCGGGGGCGGATTTTTGAATAATCCGGGGCCGGAAAATTCCGGCCAATATTCGGCCCCCATCTCTCTGCGCGGGCACCTGAGAAATCTCCAAAAACTGCTAAGGACCAGAGGGCCGGGCCGGAAATTTGCCCCGGAATATTCCGGGCAAATATCCGCCCCACCTTCTGTGCGCGGGCAGTTGGAAAAGATACTTAGTCATTTGACGAGGCCAGAGGGGCCGGAACTTTCCAGTGCAAGGGCCGGATATTCCGCCCCATATCCACCAGAAATTCCGGGGTCAACAGCTGGAAAATCCGGTAGCAGTAGAGATCATTTTCAGAATTACTCTTTGAACTTTTTGAGAGCATTATTACTAATCATCTGAGAGGCCATCTGCATACACTTAAACAACATTGTTAGACAGAGGATACCCGCATTGTTATCATCACCAAAATCATTAGAGTGATCATGATCTTTCAACCATGCCTTCCTCCGGAGTGATGCGTGAGTAGTTCATCCCTGGACTACGGGTCCATAGCAGTAGCTAGATGGTTGTCTCCTCCTCACATGCCTCCATGTTTATATCTCGTGAGCTACCTATCATGATCGAGATTGATCTTATGTAATTCTATATGCTGTGTTTGCTGGGATCCGATGAATATTAACCTTATGCCAAGTTGATTATAGTCTTTATGGCATATGTTATTTGTGATCTTGCATGCGTTCCGTTGCTAGTGGTTGCTCTGGCCAAGTAGTTGCTAGTGACTCCAAGAGGGAGTATTTATGCTTGATAGTGGGTTCATGCCTCCTCATTGCCTTGCTCGAGTGACAGAAACGTGAAGGGGGAGGATGTGTTGTTTCCATTAGGGAGAAAACAGAGGTGAGAGTACCCGCGTGTATAATCATTGCTTACATTGCACACTTTGTTTAATGCAATTATCTGTTGCTTGCAAGTTAATACCTAAGGGTGTTTGGATGATAACCTGAGGGTGAATTATTAGTCATAGATGCAGATGGATGTCGGTCTATGTATCTTGTTGTAATGCCCGCACTAAATATCATAGTAATCATCATGTTATAATGTGCACTACGGTGCAACCTTTATTTGTCAATTGCCCAACTGTAATTTGTTCACCCAACATGCTATCTTTTATGGAGAGACACCACTAGCGAAAATATGAACCCCGGTCCATTTTCCACACTATTAAACAAACCACAACAATTTCATGCTCTCTCTACTTACTGCAAGCATTCAACTGTTTTCCACACTATACGTCTAATCTTTGTTTTCAGCAAGACCGGTGAGATTGACAACCTCATTGTACCGTTGGGCCAAATTATTTTGGTTGTGTTGTGTGCAGGTTCCACGTTGTTGCTGACACCGGTGAAGCGCGAGCACCACCGTCAGTGGCATCAACCTTCCGAAGATCCTGTTTCTCCTACTGGATTGATAACCCTGGTTCTTAACTAAGGGGAAAACTCCTACCGCTATACTCATGATACCCTCCTTTTGGGGTTCCCAACAAAGTGCATCATGCGCCACGGGTATTGCAGATAGGCGTGGCGCACCAAACATGCGGTGTGCCACGACAATGGCTTCCACCGAAATGTTCCCTCCACACCCCCCTCGGACCTCCTTTCTAGTTTTGTCACGAAAGAGTTCCAAGTCTAAAAATCATCAAAAAATAAATTCCTTATAGATGCACGGAGAGTTTAAGGTATACTTTTTTTAACCAAATTTTGAAATATGAATTTCGACTTTCCGAGCAAATGTTCGTTAAAAAAAGTTAAATGGGCATAACTTTTGCATACGATGTCGGAATTTAAAGTTTAATATACCAACGGGAACAAGAGAAAATAAGGAACTGAACTCCACTCGCCTTCGGCATGTGAGACTTTTTTAGATTCTCCGAATTCCGAAAGAAAAAAAAGTTATTTCAAACAGATTCTTTTTTCCTACAAAATAAAAAAAGGCGTGGCGCACCACATGTTTGGTGTGCCACGCCTAAGTCTGGGTGTAATTTTCGAATTTCTGCCCCGGGAGAGGCCCCCCACCTATATATACTCCCCTTCCTCCTCCTTCCTCCACTCTTCTCCATTCTTTCTCTTCCTCCTTCTCCCTCTGTCATCTCCTTCTTTCTCCTTTTCCTTCTCCTTCTCCCTCTCTCATCTCCCTTCCTCCTCCTCCACCACCACCTCACGTCTCTGGCGACAACCTCCTCGTGTCCACTCCGGCGACAACCGCCTCGTCTCCGGCGGCCACCTCCACTCCGGCGACCACCACCTCTACTTTGGGGGCCACCTCCACTCCAGCGACCACCACCTCTACTCAGGCGGCCACCTCCACTCCCACGGAGACATCCTCTCCGGCGACCTCCTCCACTACCGCGGCGAGCTCCTCTCCGAAAGCCACCTCCACTCCGGCGACCACCCTCCACTCCCGCGGCCAACCTCCAATACGGCCTCCTCTCTGTTTTCATTTTTCAAATTTCAATTTTTTTGGCGGCCAGATCCAGATCTGGATCGGTCCCGCCCTTTTTAAAAAATAATTAAAAATCAATAGCTGTGACGCACCAAGCATGTGGTGCGCCATGGGTAAGAAAAGATAGACGTGACGCACCAAACAGGCGGTGCACCACGGGTGAACGAGATAGCTGTGACACACCAAAATGTGGTGCGCCACGGCTGGTTTGATAGGCGCGGCGTGGTAGTCGTGGCGCACCATGGTGCGCCACGACTATGCATTTTTTGTGAGCCATGCATTACCTTTTTTTTTATAGTAGTGTCTCTGTCTAGTTCGACGCAGTCAAGGTGTGCGATCACGTAGGCGCGGACCAGCCGAGGTGCCCCACATTGGCAATCAACCGGCGGCGTGATGACGCCGACCTCGCATGGCCATCCGCGTACAGAAGCGCCACCGTCTGCGTTATTTGCGGGTGAAGGGCGCTGTGTCCCCATGGCACACGAGGTGCGGCGGGAGGACGATTCAGCAAGGGGCGGCGCTGCTGCACGTCGTCAAGGATAGCAAGGGGCGGTGTTGTGTTCGTCGTTGTCACATGGGCCGGTGTCGCCCAAGGCGCCACAGTCTGCTCCGACTGGTAGAGGGTTATGTGCCATGGCCTTGGCACCGGTGCGGTGTCGTGAGGAAGTCTCACCACCTCTTTACGGTACATTGCCCCGTCAATTTGGCCCTTTCCAGTCGAATTTCCATACGGTAGGTTAGCATTAAGACTTGGTTAGGGTTTGGCACTTGAATCTATGTATGGAAACCATGGTTTTGTGACAGTGAAATTGGAGGTTTGGTAGGGTTTAAGAAAGGTAAATTGGGAAAAATCAAGATTTTGGCACCCTCAAGTACAGTACGGGAATGAAGTTAGGTCTTTTATAAGATATTGTGGAGAAAAGATGAGATTTTAGCTTGCCAATGAACACATTTAGGTTATTGATTTCTGAAAAAACAGAGTAACCCATTTTCAGTTATTGATTTTGTCTCAATGAACACATTTAGGAAAGATGCATATTTTATCCAGTAATAAGCATTTATAGTTGCTATCAATGTAGCTATGTTATATGTGAGGGAAAGATGCATGTCTTGTATGCTGACATTTAGCATAAAGGAAGTGGTCATTTTTCTGTTGAGAACTTGAGATCAATCATGGAGGTTACTTCATAGGTACTGGAAAATTCAGAGAATATAAGAATGGACATGCACATTGGTATGATTTCTGTGACAGTGATACATGGAACTATAATATGATTGAAAACTTGGTTGAGGAGATTGGTTATGAGTGTGGGGGTAGAATTAGAATTTATTGGTGTGTTCCTGGCATTGCAATATGGAGGAATGGGCTTAGGGAGATAAAGAGAGATGATGATTCAATGACTGCAAGGATGGTTTCATGTGTTCAAAATGGAGAACATTTTCAGCAATTGTTCCTTGATCATGATGATAGCATTCTGAGCTACATCTCACCTGTGCAAGTTCACTCTGATGATGAAGACCTACCTGTGGTTAAGTATGCACCTATGAAGATAGATTATGATGATGTGGTTCGTTATCCAGTCGCTTCATTACCTCCGGTCATCAGTCCTATTAGGCCACTACATACAATTGTTGCAGATCCAGAAGAGAGTTCATCAGATGCAGAGTCTTTGGAGAGCATACCAGAGCCACCTGTAGCAGGAGAGATTGTGTATCCAATAGAGTATTATCTTGCTAGAGGGAAGAAATCAGTTAGATCCTTGAACATGGATGCAACAGATGGAGCTCATGTCCGATATATACCGATTAGGTGTTTGTCCGGCATTGGTTTAAAGAGCCGGATTACCCGGGTGGCCTGTTGGTAATGAATCACAGTCCATTGGGCGGCCCAGTAAGCTGATGCGCAGGAAGACGGATTCTAGAAGAACCCGGACCACGACCCAAAGTGGTGCGGCTTGGAGGAGAAGACGGATTCCATACTGTCCAAGTTAGATACTTTTCGTAGTCTTCTAGGTTTCCTTTCTGTGATCCCTAAGCCGGTTATCTATATAAAGCCGGACGGGATAGAAAAATGACACAGATAATTAGCTAGAAGCCAACTCGCCGAGAAGTTGATCCTCGTTGAGTTAGCGAAACCCTACTCACATTGTACTTTGTATACTTCAGGCTTCTGCCCTGATTTAGTGAGATTGCAGGAGTAGGAATGTCGCCTTAGTTGCGACGTACCAAACCTTTGTAAACCTGGTGTTCTCATTACAGTACTTCCATGTTCCCCCCCACGACTCTACCAGTAGTCTCATGGCACCCCTGTCTATGAAATCTACTACGATTTCTCCACAGTTGGCGCCCACCGTGGGGACAACGACGTCGGGAGTTACGTTCCAAGCGGGAATACTTGGCGGAATCGGTAGTACCATAACTGTCGGGAGCCTGACGTTCGATGGCGACGTCGGACGCTTTCTTGACAACGGATCGTACATGCCAGCACGGAATCACTTAGTAAGTGCCTACGTTTTACCGATTGGATCTGCTAACATCTGTATCGGATTAACAACGGAAGCAATGGGATTATGTGATGGAAGTAAATTTATCCCACCCGCCCTATACCCAATTGAGGAAAATTATGATACCAGATTCTTCTTAGATCGCCAAAACCCCGCTTAATTTGCTGCCTCTCCGGAGATGCCCGCAACCAGATCTCATTTCATTGGCATGGTGCAGTCCGAGATCGCTGAAAACACGGAAGAAAACAATCCCGTGGAAGAAGCATAAAAACATAATCCCACTGAAAACATGGAAGATCCGACATCCGTCGATCAGGCGACGAACTCGGAAGCCGAGTCTATATTAGCTGCCATTGAGGCAAGATTAGAATCGGAACCCGGATCTGATGCAGATTCCGGAGATGAGGACTATTTCGAAAATAAATTCAAATCAATGCAAGGGACCTTCTACGAAGTACTCATGGCAAAGCCGACTGGAAACTCGGATCATGAGGAAGAAGAAGATCCCAAAAACCCTCTGCCTGAGGACATGGATGAAGATGAGGAAGAAGAGGGTGAAGTTAGTCTGACTTATCCTGACGGCAAAGAATTGACGAAAGAAGAGCCTAACAAGAAACCCCCATCTTCCAAGAAATAGAAAACATCCTCCAGGAACCTACTGTCCAAGTTACAGAAGAAAAAGCTGGCAGAAACTGCCAATCAGAACCTGGAAGCTGGAGGAGGAAGTGGTGTAAAACCAGTGGAGAAGGAAAAAGAAATCTGTGTTCCCCAAATGTCGTAAAAGGACGAGATCGATCTGATCAAAACCCTGGTTGGACCTCACAAACCACCGGAAGTGCTGGAAGCCAGAAGGCAAGCCCTTATGCGGCAATAACAACATCTATTCCGATCTCAAGAAAATATCCTCAAAGCTCACGGTATGGTAAAAGCAAAGCAGGAGGAAATTGAAGAACTCGAAAGATGGAATATGTCCGGGATAAAACCCACGAGATTACCCGGAATTGCAAAGCCGAATGTGCTGCCAACAAATGAACGGTTCCAAAACCCTTCTTGGCGCAGAAGCCGCGTTCGCCATCCTCAATGACGATATGTATTCGAAGGAGGAAAAGCTACATGGTGTGTATGCTTTCCTAGGAAAAGCATTACAACAGGAACAACAAGGACAATCACGTTCCGGCAAGTTGCATGATGACTCGACATTATGCAAAACTGCCACGTGTGCCGCTGGAGCACCTGGCCCAGGTGAACCCGGAGATTCAGGCGATTCTAAGGGAGATCCTAAGAAGGACAAGAAAAGTCCCGCTAACAGGGACGCAACGTCCAAAACAGGATCCCATATGCCAAAAGACGGAAACAATCCCCGAGATAAGGAACGGGATGAGCAAAACCGGTAAGATGGCAAATCAATGCCACCTCCGAGACGCCCAGCTGACAAAGATGGAAGATATGATAACCCTCATAGGTGTGAGAGATCCCGAACTCCCCCAAGGAACAAAGGCCAAGGAGTAGAGCTCTGCCTAAATCCAAAGGGCATGATATCGGACGAAATAGGGATAATCCCGGAAGAGCGCAGTCACGCAACAATGGACCAGAACGGAGTAGATCCCCTTATGTTCATTCAGTCGGAAGATATTCTGCGCACGTCGACAGGGTGGAAAGAGATGATCTATACTTTGGACCCAAGTGTTTCACTGACAGGATCCGAAGAATAACTCTACATTCTGGCTTTGCCAAAGTTGGTCCAACTTATCAAAAGTATACCAGGAGTACAAACCTGGATACATGGCTCTCAGACTACTATATTATTGTTCAGATCAACAAAGGGACAGACCTAGAGGTGGTAAAATTCCTCCCCCTAATGTTGCTGGATGGAGCCAGAGATTGGATCAACAGGCTTCCGTCAAGAACCGTTGATAGCTGGGATGACATGGCTAGAGTGTTTGCTCAGCATTTTCGGGGTGCGTACAAACACCGTAAGAGCATTAACCAGCTGAATCGATGTGTCCAATTTGAAGACGAGTCGTATGTCATATTTATATCAAGATGGACATCAATGAAGAATAGTTGCTCTGGAGTAAGTGATGTACAAGCAATTCATGCTTTCATCAACGGCTTGAAACCCGTCCTCGTACCGTTCATGGTTGGTTCAAAGGAGCACAAAGATCTCGGATCGATGCTTACCACCGCCAATGAGCACGCAGTGGCCAAAGATGATATCAGAGCGAGAGGTGAAAATATTGACGCTTTGGTTCAGGCCAAAAAGACTCCTCGTTCTAAAAAGAAAGCTACTCCAGAAGTGCAGCCAAAACCCAAAAAAGTCAACTTAACCTTTGGAAAGGATAATGGCAGCAAATGGAAGGGAAGGAACACAGAACCTATCTCTTACTCAAAGGAAGAGTGGTAAAAGATTAAGTCGGAAAACTGTGTCCACCATTCGCAATTTGGGAAGCCTACCCACACCAATGCGCAATGTCGGCTTAATAAGCACATGAGAGTCACTGCAGGATCCGGGAACAAAGGAAAGAATTCCAAATGGAAGTTCTCCAAGAAAAAGCCAGAAGCTGGAAAAAAAAGAAAGTGAATCGGACACTCATGACAAAATCCAGGAACAACAGCAGAAAGGCGAGCCAAAATTCCCGAGAGTTGAAGGAGAATGTAACTTAACTTTACTGGCAACCCCCTCAGCAAAACAGGCGAAAATAACACTTCGAGAAATCAACACGGTTGTACCTCCAACCCCAAAATTCTTGAAGTATTCAAATATGCCAATCACCTGGGATCGGTCCGATCATCCCGAAAACATCCCACAACCTGGCATGCATGCTTTAGTTGTAAGCCCTATTGTTCAAAACACTAGGTTCAAAAGAGTGCTGATGGATGGAGGATCTAGTATCAACATCATGTACTTCAGTACATTGAAGCATCTACGCATCTTCGAGACCCAGCTCAATCACAGTAACATACGTTTCCACGGCATTGTTCCTGGCAGACAAGCACAATCCCTAGGAGAAATTTCCCTAGACACAACCTTTGTAAAAATAGAACACTTCCGCCAGGAAAAGATCTCATTCGAGGTGGTGCCATTCGAAAGTGTTTACCACGCAATACTCGGACGTCCGGCTTTTGCCAAATTCATGGCAAGATCATGTCATATCTATAACAAGCTAAAGATGGCAGGGCCAAAAGGAAGAGTAATTACCATATCTGGAGACTTCATATTGGCGAACGAGCTGGAAAAAGGAAACGCCCTTTGCGCCAAACATGTGATTTGAAAGGAAGAATTGAAAGTGCTGGCTAAGGAAGTATCGCTGACAGAAATGCCGGCAGGAAAAGAAAGACAAAAGCCGGCGGATAACTTCAAAGCCTCAGAGAATACAAGGCAAGTTATGCTAGATCCCAAAGATCGGACAAAATTTATCGTTGTGGGAACCGGGATGACATACGCGTAGGAAAGCGCGCTCATCAAGTTCCTCCGTGAGAACTGGGATATTTTTGCCTGGTGTCCTGTGGACATGATGGGTGTACCCTGGGAACTTGTTGAGCATCAATTGAAAGTGATTCCAGGATCAAAACCTGTCAAGCAAGGTCTTCGTAGTTTTGACAGAAGAAGACGACATGCTATTGGAAAGGAAATTATCTGGCTTTTAGCAGCTGATTTTATCAGGGAAGTAATACATCCTGATTGGTCTGTGAACCTAGTATTAGTCCCAAAGAAGGATACTACTATTCTTAGGATGTGTATAGATTACACGGGATTGAACAAATTGTGTCCGAAAGATAGGTTTGCGTTAGCGCGAATCGATCAAATAATAGATGCCACTGCTGGCTCTAAGCTTTTATGCTTTTTGGACGGTTATTCCGGGTACCATAAAATACACATGAAAGAAGAAGACTGATACGTCTCCAACGTATCTATAATTTCTGATTCTCCATGATCATATTATGCCAATTGCTACATGTTTTCTCCCTTATTTATAGCATTTTATACGTTTTCCGGGACTAACCTATTAACAAGATGCCAAGTGCCAGTTCCCTGTTTTTTGTTGTTTTTGGTTTCAAAAAAGTTGTTCTGGAAACATTCTCGGAATTGGACCCCACAAAGCCCGAAGCGGCTATTTTCCCCGGAAGCATCCAGAACAACGAAGAAGAGTCGAAGACGGGCATCAGGGGGGCCACACCATAGGGTGGCGTGGTCCCCCTCTGGTCGCGCCAGCTATGGGTGTTGGGCCCCCCAGGCCTCCACAGCCTCTATTCTTTCGCCTATTTATTCCCCCCGAATGGAAAACCGTAGAGAGCTGATAAAAAATCCCTGAAAAGTTCCACAGCCGCCGCCGTCGTCAACCCAAGATCAGGGGGGTTCTGGAGCTGTCTCCCGACGCCTTGCCGGAGAGGAAATCATCACCGGAGGCTTCTACATCACCATGCCTGCCTCCGGAGTGATGCGTGAGTAGTTCATCCCTGGACTACGGGTCCATAGCAGTATCTAGATGGTTGTCTCCTCCTCATATGCCTCCACGTTTAGATGTCATGAGCTTCCTATCATGATCGAGATTGATCTTATGTAATTCTATATGTTGTGTTTGCTAGGATCCGATGAATATTGAACTTATGCCAAGTTGATTACAGTCTTTATTGCATATGTTATTTGTGATCTTGCATGCTTTCCGTTGCTAGTGGTTGCTCTCCCCAAGTAGTTGCTAGTGACTCCAAGAGGGAGTATTTATGCTAGATAGTGGGTTCATGCCTCCTTTTCGCCTGTGCTCAAGTGACAAAAACGTGACGGGGGAGAATGTGTTGTTGCCACTAGGGATAAAACAACGGTGTGAGTGCCCGCGTGCACAAGCGTTGCTTACTTTACACACATTGTTTAATGCAGTTATCTGTTGCTTGCAACTTAATACCTAAGGAGGTTCGGATGATAACCTGAGGGTGGATTATTATTCATAGATGAAGATGGATTTCGGTCTATGTATTTTGTTGTAATGCCCGCACTAAATATCATAGTAGTCATCATGTTATAATGTGAACTACGGTGCAACCTCTATTTGTCAATTGCCCAGTTGTAATTTGTTCACCCGGCATGTTATCTTTATGGAGAGACACCACTAGTGAACCTATGAAACCCGGTCCATTTTCCACATTGTTAAACAAACCACAACAATATCCTGCTCTCTTTACTTACTGCAAGCATACATCATTTTCCACACTATACGTCTAATCTTTGTTTTCAGCAAGACCGGTGAGATTGACAACCTCACTCTACCGTTGGGGAAAAGTATTTTAGTTGTGTTGTGTGCAGGTTCCACGTTGTTGCTGACACCGGTGAAGCGCCATCACCACCGTCAATGGCATCAACCTTCTGAAGATCCTCTTTCTCCTACTGGATTGATAACCTTGGTTCTTAACTGAGGGAAAACTCCTACCGATGTGCTGATCACACCCTCCTCTTGGGGTTCCCAACACAGGCATCAAGGATTTTTCTGGCGCCGTTGCCGTGGAGGAAGAAGTCTTCTGGTAAGGGGAGTCTCTCACTCTCAACCTCTTTATTTTGTTTATTGTCTTGTTTTTATTTTTGTCTTGTTTTTCTTCTCTATATTAAAAACACAAAAAATTAGTTCACGTTATAGGTGTTATTTATTTGCTTGCTGTTATTTTTGCTTTTCTGCTCTTTGTTAAATCTCTAATAATGATTCTACCCAAGTTTACCTTGAAAGACTTACCAATAGGTAGCGGTGATATAATTGGGAAAGATAATATTGGAGAATTCTTTAATTATGTTAGTAAGCACGAAGAATTTGAGAATAGATCCTTAGCTGAACTTGCTCTAGATTGTGAAACCGCTGCAACATCTCTAGTTCGTATGCTTGAAGCTAGGTTTGTTAACCTTAATCCCATAATACAACAAATGTTCCTCAACCTTGATAACATTAAGGATAGCGAAAAAAGAGAGTTTATCCTAGAAACTTTGTTTAAAGCATTTGGTGATGTTGCCATTGAGGCTAGAAAAGTTTTTAATCGATTTGAGATGTCAGGCGAATGTGTAGATGTTAATAGCACACCGGGTAAAACCAACGATAAGGAAATTAAAATACCAATAACCTTTAAATTTGTAGGAATGCATGAAACTCTAGAAAAGAATTTTGATTGGATTGTTCCTGCAAACCCATTTGATGAAAGTAGTGTGCCTAAAAGTACTGATAAAGGGACATCTAAAACTTATATAGATGAAATACCGTTCATTGTTTAGGATATTTCTAACATTAGTTTGGATGCTTCTTCACTTGAAAATACTTGAGTTTCTCTTTATGCCTAGCTGAAAGGCGTTAAAGAAAAGTGCTACCGGGAGACAACCCGTTTTATTTCTCTGTTTTAATTCAGTTTTCCTTTGTTTTATTTTGTGTGCTTTGCTCCTGGGTGTTTTCTATGTACTTAGAACCCCTCTATATATTTTCTTTTGTGTTTTTGTTGAGCCAAGTAAAGCCTCTAGTGGAAAGTTGAGACTATATTTCGGATTTCTGCGCAGGAAACAGATTTCTTCTGTCCACTGTTAATTACGTATAAAATCACAGAAAACCCAAAATGACCTGAGCTTTTTTGTGCTTAATTCTGGGCTATATACGCAACTTTTCTTAGTTGACCACTTTTTGATTTGAGCAACAGAAGATGTTTGAAAAAATTGATCTGCGCCTGCTGTTCTGTTTTGACAGATTTGTGAAAATTATTGCATTTGCATCTTAATCTCTCTTTTTTGGTGTTTTTTTTGTTGATAAAAACAGTTTAAAAAGAAGTTGTGACAGTAGATAATGTGTTTTTAAGTGATATTCTTGTGTTGAAACTGAACTATGTGAGTTTATTATTTCGATTGCACTAACGTTGCTAATGAAGATTGTGAGAATTTTGGTGTGAAGGAAGTTTTCAAGGGTCAAGAGAAGAGGATGATATGATGTGATCAAGAAGAGTGAAAATCCTAAGATTGGGGATGCCCTGGTGTTACATCCTAGCAAATCCAAGAATACTCAAGCGTCTAAGCTTGGGGATGCCCAAGGCATCCCCTTCTTCATCAACAAATTATCAGGTCACTTCTAGTGAAACTATATTTTTATTCGGTCACACCTTATGTGCTTTACTTGAAGCGTCTTTTATTTTTGTTTTCAGTTTGTTTTTATTTTCATAACAAGCTTGGTTGGACCCCAGCATTCTTTTATTGGAGAGTGACACGCTCCGCTTTTTCATGGGAATACGTTGTAATCTTAATCTTTGTCTGGCTGCTGCATTTATTTAGCTCCTCTTTTACATGCATCTCTTATCAGAGTTGTTAGTTTTAGTAGTATTATGTGAGTACTCTCATGTTTTCTTGATATATCATAAATAGTATTTTTGTTAAAACATATCTTGTATGGTGCTTGTTGGGAAAAGAAAATTGCTGCTTGATGTAGAATTTATAACAGTACTAGTAGAAGCTTGTCGGATATAATACCGATTAGGGGTATATCCGGCATTGTCCTGAAGACCCGGATTACCAGGGTGGCCTGATTGGTAATGGATCAAAGTCCATTAGGTGGCCCAGTAAGCTGACAGGCACGAGCCGGATTCTAGAAGAACCCGGACCACGGCCCACGTGGTGCGGATTGGAGTAGAAGGCGGATTCTTGCCTTCCAAGTTAGAACTTACCGTAGTCTTCTAGGTTTACTTTCTGTAAGCCCTAACCCGGCTATCTATATAAAGCCGGGCGGGAGAGAAGACACAAAGGAAATTAGCTAGAATCCAAGTCGCCAAGAAGTTGATCCTCGTCGAGTTAGCAACCCAAACTCACATTGTACTCTGTATACTTCAGGTTTCAGCCCTGATTTAGTGAGATTGCAGGAGTAGGAACGCCACCTAGTTGCGACGTACCGAACCTGGGTAAACTTTGGTGTCCCTGGTTGTCATACTACCACGTTCCCCCCACGTCTCTACCCGTAGGCTCATGGCACCCCAGTCTATGATCCCTACTACGATGTCTCGACAGTTCGCGCCCACCGTGGGGCCGGGGACGTCAGGCGTTATGTTTCGATCGGGGATACTCGGCGGAATCGGCAGTACCATAACTATCGGAAGCTTGGAATTCGACAACGACGTCGGGCGCTTCCTCGACAATGGATCATACATGCCAGCACGGAATCATCTGGTAAGTGCCTGTGTTTTACCGATTGGATCTGCCAACATCTTTATCGGATTAACTGTAGAGGCAATGGGATTCTGTGGCGGAAGTAGATTTCTCCCACCCGCCCTATACCCAGTTGAAGAAAACTATGATGCCGGATTTTGCTCAAATCGCCAACATCCTGCTCAAATTGATGCCTCTTCGGAGACGCCTGCAATGAGATTGCACTTTATTGGTATGGTGCAATCCGAGATTGCCGAAAACATGGATGAAAGCAATCCCGTGGAATAGGCAGAAGAAAACAATCCCACAGTAGAGGTGGAAGATCCGACATCTGTCGATACAACGACAAACTCGAAAGCCGATTCTGTGCTAGCCGCCATTGAGGCGAGATTGGAATCGGAACCCGGATCTGATGAGCTCGATTCCGAAGACAAAGATGAAGATGCTTTCAAAAGAAAGGTCAAATCTCTTCAAGAGGGATTCCATGAAGTGCTTATGGCAAAACCGGCTGAAAACACGGATGCCGAAAGTTAGGGAGACCCTAAAACACCTCCGCCAGATGAGGAAAGAGAAGACGGTGAAAAAAGCCCAACTTACCCAAATGTCAAGGAATTGACAGAAGAGGAACCTGGGAAAAAACCTCCATATTCCAAGAAAAGAAACAAGGCTGCCAAGAAACTCCAGTACAAACTCCAGAAGAAAAAACTGGTGGATCCCGCCAAGGAAAACCTGGAAGTAGGAGGAGGAAGCGGAGTCAAGTCTGTGGAGAAGAAAACGAAGGAAATCCCTATTCCACTAATGTCAGAACAGGACGAACGGGATTTACTTCAAACACCAGTGGGACCCCACGAGCCCCCTGAAGTGCTGGAAGTCAGGAGACAAGCCCTCCAAAGGCAACATCAACATCTATTCAGAACTCGGGAAAATCTCCTACAAACCCAGGCTGAGATTAAGTTGAAGCAGGAAGAAATTGAGGAGTACGAGAAAAGGAATAGATCTGGCATAAAACCTACAAGGTTACCCGGAATAGTAAGACCGGAACTATTGCAGCCGATGGAACGATTCCAAAACCCTGCCTGGCAAAAGCAAGTAAACGTTATCGATGCCAGGGGCGAACCTGTATACAAAACCGCAGCAGAAAACGCGAAAGCCGCATTCGCCATCCTCAATAATGATTTGTACTCCAATGACGGAAAACTCCAAGGGGTGTATGCCTTCTTAGGAAAAGCATTGCAACAACAGCAGCGAGGGCAGGCAAGATTAGGGAAGTTGCATGACGACTCAACCCTATGTAAAACAACCACATGCGCCGCTGGAGCACCTGGACCTGGAGAACCTGGAGATCCAGGCAATTCAAAAGAGAAGAAAGGAGATCCGAGAAAGGACAAGAAAATTCCCGACAACAAGGATGCAGCGTCCAGAACAGGATCCCATCCGCCGAAAGGTGGAGTCAACCCCCGTGATCGGGAAGAACATAACCGTAAGGACGGAAAAGCAATGCCGCCTCCGAGACGCCCTGCTGAAAAAGCCGGAAGATACGATATTTCTCACAGGCGTGAGAGATCCCGTACTCCCCCTAGGAATAAGGAAAGGCCAAGGAGCAGAACTCCGCCTCATTCCAAAGGGCATGATAACGGACAAAACAGGGATAATCCCGGAAGAGCGCATTCACGCAACAATGGGCCAGAAAGGAGCAGATCCCCTTCTGTCCATTCAGCCGGCAGATATTCCGCACACGCCGATAAGGCGCAAAGAGATGATCTATACTTTGGACCTAAGTGTTTCATTGATAGGATCTGAAGAATAACTCTACATTCTCGCTTTGCCAAAGTTGGTCCAACATATCAAAAATATACCGGCAGTACGAACCCGGATACCTGGCTCTCATACTATTATACAGCCGTCCAGATCAACAAAGGGACAGATTTAGAGGCGGTAAAATTCCTCCCCCTAATGTTACTAGATGGAGCCAGAGATTGGATTAACGGGCTTCTGTCAAGAACCATAGATAGCTGGGATGAGATGGCTAGAGTTTTTACTAAGCATTTTTGGGGAACTTACAAACGCCCCAACAGCATCAACCAGCTAAACCGCTGCACCCAGTTTGAAGATGAGCCATACGTGGACTTTATCTCAAGATGGACTGCAATGAAGAACAGTTGCTCTGGAGTAAGTGACGTACAAGCAATGCATGCTTTATTGTAACATCCCAAGTATGAAAAACACCTTTAGAATGTTTTCTTTTTGTTAATTTATGTTTTGCATCATGTCATCATAAGTTTTGCATTTGTTTTGCATTTGTTTCCATTTGTTTTCCCTTGTTTTTCTATTTGAATTTCAAACAAATTTCAATTCTTTGTTTCATATTTGTTCTGTTACAATGTTTCAAATAAAACTTGCAATCAAACCAATCATTTGTTTCTAATCAACTTGAAATTAAAAACTATTAACTTGTTTAAGTTTCATTAATTCAAATTATACCAAATTCCTTTGAATTTTTCAAACAGCAATAAATTTCAAAATTCTGAAAAACAAACAATGGCACAGTTGGGGTTTTGTAAATAACCAACTATAAAAATTAACACCAAATTTTAAAACCCCAAAACCCCCCTAATTTTTCTCTCTTTTCCTTACCTTTCCTTTTCAGCAAAAAAAAAAGAGAAAGAAAAAATAAAAGAAAACGGCTGGGGAAGGCAGACTGGGCTAGCCCAGCCCACCTAACCCCAGCGCGCGCGCAGCGCAGGCCCGCGGCCCCCTTCTCCCTCCTCCGTACGGCTGGCGTCAGCTGACGCCAGCACGCACGCAGCAGGGCGCCCTCCACCTGCTCCCTCCACCTTTTCCTCCCCTATTTCTAGCCCTGAGCTCCCCAAACCCTAGCCCTAGTTTTGTTCTTCCTCCCTGCCGCCGCCAGTTCTTCTCCTCCTTCTCAGATCCCCTCCAATCCTTCTCTGAATTTTCTGAAGATTCCGGTGAGCTGCCATGGCCGGAGAGTGATGGGGTGGGTGTAGGGGTTGTGGTCATCGTCGAGCTTCCGCGAGCACGGGAACGTGAACACCGTGCAGTCCTCTCCCTCCTCGCTTCATCGACAGAGCCTGGGAGGCATCCGATCATCGCCGCCGTCCCTGTCTCTGTCGCCGTCGTCGACTGCAACCGCGTCGAGCACCTCCTCCTCCCTCTGTTTCCCCTCGGTGAGCACACGTTTTCTCCTTCCCCTCTCTCTCACCTCTGTCAGTTGCGCACGCACACGCACACGAGCAGCAGCCAGCACATCGCGCAGCTCGCCGCCGGCGTCCATCCGCCGCTGTCAGTCAGTGCAGTTAACTGAACTTTCAAAGTTCAGTTAACTGACGAAACTGAACGTCAAAACCACGCGCACCCTCTCTCTGTCAACAAACGCATCTGCACCGTACTGGTTGGATCTAACGGTGCGCACGCCCGCGGCGCGGGTTCGATCCCCCCCGCGCGCAGAATAAAACCCCTTTTTGCACCTTTGCCACGCAGGCACGCAGGCCCCACCTGCCATTGGCAGTGGTGGCCACGCAGGCGCGCCACACAGCGCCAGCTGGGCGCTGGCCCACAGGCCAGTGACCCAGGGGTCGATCTGCTGCGTGAAAAAGGGTTACAGGGGCCTTTCTGTGAGATTCTTTTGCATCCAAGCCCCTGGACCAAATCTGAATGTTTTAAAATTGCAGAATAGCCCCTGCATTTAAAATTCAAATAACTTTTGTATTTCAAATCCAAATAAAATAAATAAAATATGTTTTCTGTACCAAATTTAATTCTCTACATGTTTAAACCATTTGTTTACTGTTTTGAACATTTCAAATGTTTTCAAAATTCAAATTCAAACAACTCATTTCAAATTTGGTCAAATTCTTAACTATTTCAAATTTAATTCAAATGTCACATATAAAATATGTTTTCCATGCAAAATTGAACCACCTTTCCAAATATAAACTTTGTTTCCTGTTTTGAATAATTAAAAATTGGTTAAATAATTTAAACCTTGTTTAAATCATTTAAAATTGCTAAATTCATAACTTGGTCAAATTAAATTCTTTTTGAGCATATAAAATATGTTTTCAAACCAGAAAAATATAATCTTTTCAAATATGAATTTTATGAAATGTTTTGAACAAATAAAAATTCAAATAATTTCATACCTGATTTAAATTCATTTAAATCTTGTTAAAACTTGTTTAATTCATAATTAATTCTTCCTAATTCCTTTTTCAACAAATGAAACATGTATTCCACCTAAAATTTTGTGTTCTTTCCAAATATGAACTTTGTTATCTATTTTGAACAATTAAAATTGGTGAAAACAACAAATGCTTGTGTAACTCCTTTAAGAAGCCAATTTTCATAACCTAATAAATAAAATTTCCAAACTTGGTAAACACCTTTTCAAATTGAATCTAATGTTGTTTTCTCATTGTTTTCCTCATCCATGCATCATTCTAAACAACTTTCACATGTTGGTTAATTGTAGATCATTTAATCCAACCTTAATTCATGGTGCTTTTCATATGCGATCCAAATTGCATATAGTTCCATTTAATTATGTTACCATGTAACCTAGCTTATCTTTGATGCATCAATTAAATTGTCATGCATCATCCCATGATTGTGCATTATGCCATGTTATTGATTGTTTGTCTCTCTGCTTTGTTTGTTTGCTTCTTCTCGAATAGACGACTACGTTGAGACAGACGAGGGTTACGACACTACTTCCGAGGAGTTAGCCCAGTACCAGGCTGCTGAGTTTGCAGGCAAGTATTCACTCACATGAACCATTGTGTCCTTTCCACACTGGATATCGATACTTTCCGTTGTCTATTTCTGCTAGCCTTAAGATTCGTTGCTTGTGTTCCGATCCTATCACATGTCATGTAACCCTGATATAGCCTACCTCCACACCTATAACCCTGTTGCTTGTTGCCTGTGTCTTACTAGCATGCTTAGGGTTGTTTATGCTCGAGTCTGCTGTCCGTTATTTCTGTTACCATATTTATTATGTTCTGGGGGCTCGATGTTTAAATAACAACCTCTTAATGTTTGAGGTAATGCTAATTTGATGATAAGGCACCGGCAGGAGGCCGGGTATGGTTTTGAGGCCTGCTAGTGTCGAACTCAGGAAAAGTCTTTGTCCTCTAGATCCATGATGAGCGCGCTAACCGCATGTGGGAAGCGTGTATGGGCGCCCCCTCAACTTTGATTCGATTCGCATCTCGTCCAAATCGCCTCATTTAGTTCGGTTTCCATTTGCCGCATGCATATGCAGGTGCGAACCCGAGCCAGGGTGGTAACTTTTGTAGTCGGCATTAGGGAGACACGTTCTTAGAGTGCTATGAGGGTCCCCTTTTCTTCGTGGGGCTTGATTAGCCGTGCGCTCAATTGCACGGGGTTCTTTGGGCTTGATGCGAAGAAGAGTTGGGTTGTGTTGAGTGTCTCGCTTGGTGGGTTTGATCCCCGTCTGGCGGGATATTCTTACGTGTACAGCCAAATTGGTGCATCCCTGCAGGGTTAAATCTTCTCGAGAAGCCGTTGTCCGCGGTTATGGATGACTTGGTGATAGGGCTGGCTAACAAGGATTAGACAACTTACACCTAACTAATGATAACTTGACTAGTAATAGTCTTATTGACACAATAACTTGAACCATCATTAATCCAACTGTGTGAGTTATCCTCGGATTGCTTCTTCGGATAAGGGGCGAGATCCAGGATGGGTTTGTTTGAGGATAGTGGTAGTTGGTTACGATACGCTATCTTATCCCCTTCTTTTAGCCGGAAGTTGTAGCGTGTTTCTGTAGTTGGTTAGAGCAGCCTGCTGCCGCACTTTTGTATCACCTATTCTTCCGTTGAACCCAAAGCATCTGTACTTGGTGTTGCCGGGTACACTTTGGTATCTTGTGAGTCTTGCTTGCCAGTACTTGTCTGTACTGACCCCTTTGGGGCTGTGGTTTCCGCAGACTACGTTTCCGAGGATCCCCATGGGGCTACGTGGAGTACGATGAGGCTGCTGACAGTAGATAGCGGACCCGGGCAGGATCCGAGACATCGTGGATGGGCTCCGTCTTTTCGTTTCCGGCCTCTTAGGCCTATTTGGATCTTGTCTGTACTCAGACACTTTGGATGCTTCCGCTGTGATGTAATGATGAATTGTTGGGACATGTGTCCTCTGGATGATTGTATTTGCTATCTCTGCTCTAGTGAGAGATATTTGCAACTTATTTCTATTTCTTTGTGTCTTAGAGATTTGTTGTGATATCACTTGTTCAAATGCCGTTGACGTACCATGTGTGTATGATTATGAAGTACGTCAATGGAAGTAGTCGGATTTCTATGGGATGGTTTACGCAGACGATGGATAATAGAGAATGGTTGTCACACGTTTACGTGTTGGCCTGCTCATATTGAGATGCGGGTGCCGGTATGCCCCGTAAGCCATTTATCTACTGTCTAGCGGGCTGTGAGTATCCTCTAGAAGTCCGGGTGCGACAAATGGTATCAGAGCCTGTCTGCCTGTAGGATCCCTTTTACTGGTCGCAGTTGAGTCTAGAAACTATTTTGTAGCTATATAGGAAAAAAATGAAACGTGAGAGTAGGAATTCTGTTCTTTTATTTCTTTCCCGCCCCACCCTCCCTTTTCTGGTAAGGAAGTGCAACGTTGTTTTCTCTTCTCATCTAAACTTTCAAGTTAGGATTTCACGTATCCTGGTTTCTCTAGGATAGTTTTATCTACTAGACCATAGGAATGGAGGTGGTTGTGACATGATTTATCATGTTGCCTACTCACGATTGAGAACGGAGGCGTGTAAGCCCCGGAAGCAGATCCTCTATTCCTTAAGCAGTAGATAATTATCCTTTAGAAGCCCGGATGGGGTTTCCGTAGTACCTCAGGAGTGTTTGGTCTCGTGTTTCCCGATGTTGCTTCGATATCCTGTTCTTCTCAACATTCTTTTCGTCCGTTGAAACCTTGTTGTTGCTTGCCACTTCAGTTCTTCTACCGGCGTCTAATCAAAGCTTCCCCGATCATCTGCAGATGGATCTCAGGTTCTACCCGCAGGTGGTTCGTATGACTCGTTGCGAGAGCACTGCCGGTTATCCGGAGATGCTGAGGGACATGGTCACTTTTATGGGGTTCCGTTGGGCACCAGAGTACCAGGTCTACGAGCCGCAGCGAGAGTTTGACCAGACCTACTACCAGGCTATCGTCTACATTCTGTCAGATGATGGAATGAGCGTAGTCCACCGCTACGAGGCAGTAGGTTCCACAGTGGATATGGCTGTGCAGCAGGCAGCTTATGTGAGTCTCACCGTCCATCGTGCTGACTACTGGGGATTTGACGATTCTATCTATCGCCACATCCCCCGTGGTTACATCACTTCGGAGGGAGCTCACTTCACTCTCTACGACAACTTGGATGTCTACGAGCATGATAACTCCAGGCTGCACACCACCGCTCAGTTTGTGAGGCACAGTGACGCAGTTGCCAGCACACTATCTCAGGAGTTGGCTTCAGTCGGAGAGCAGCTCTACCTTGCTTTGACTCGTCTGGCGACTTACACCACAGACTTTGTTGGAGACGAGAGCTTTGCACGTTTCGATCCACCAGTTGGTCGTCGTCTGCCAGATGCTGGAGGTTACGAGCCGATCAGAGGTCCACTCCTTAACCTTGGTGCTGGTTACACTGGGATTCCACGCTTTGGAGCACAGGGAGTCGACGCTATGTACTTCACCACACCTAGAGTCGCTCTCAGACCACGTCAGATCTATGTGGATCGTCGTTCTACCTACTTTCGTGGGCGTGCTCCTCACCGTACCTCTCGCCGTACTCCTAGTCGCCGTCCTACGTGATGAGCATGGGAGTACCGATGTATCCATTCTTAGCTATGTTTAGTTATCCTTTGGCATTCGAACCATTTATGGTGTGTTGGATATTCTGATGTATTTGAACATGTGATGATGAACCTGTTGGTTATCTATTCATGCGTCGGAATAATCTCTCTTTCGGTTGCCAAGTCTATCCTTTTCTTTTGTTGTGCTAAAATGCATTTCCATTCAGGATGCCGCCAACAAGGAACAACGCGCCTGAGCCACCGCCAATCGCGGAGCTGTTGACTCAGATGACCCAAGTCATGGCGCAGATGGCCCAGTTTCAGACTAATCAGCACAACAACCAGACAGCTCCACGAGTCAGCATCAAGAAGTTTCTCAGTCTGGGCCCAAGAGCTTTCGTGGCCACACGCGAGCCTCTGGACGCTGATGACTGGATCCGTGAGATAGCTAATGCTCTGGAGATTGCTCACGTAGCTGAAGAAGACAAGGTCAAGTATGCCTCCTATCTGCTGAAGGGCCAGGCAGCTACTTGGTGGGAGAACTTCCAGGCCATGAGAACTGGCATACCAGTCACGTGGAATTGTTTCAAGGAAGCATTCCTGAAGCACCACATTCCAGATGGTCTCATGGAAATGATGCGTGAAGAGTTTTGCTCACTCAAGCAGGGCAAGTTGGACGTCATCGGCTATCACAGTGAGCTCAATCGCCTCGCTCGTTACGCTGGTGATGAGGTGTCCACTGAAGCTAAGAAGATGGCAAGGTTCCGCAGAGGTTTTAACCCGGAACTCAAGTATGCCCTCACAAACGTCAAGGCCAACAGCTTCGAGGATCTCGTTAACACCGCGCTCAATGAAGAAAATGGGCGCAAGGTGTTCGAGGAGTCTCGCAAGCACTCGCGTGAGGGTGGTTCCTCCTCCAACATGACCACCCCTCCGCAGAAGCGCCGCATCTGGGTGCCAAATGGTGCTGTCACTCGGGCTCCATATGCCCAAACTTCTCCAGGCTTCGCTCCCGGCCCACCCAACCCTGCTCAGATGCATGATCAAAGGGCTTCGATGGGGCAGCCAAGGCCAGGGCCTCCTCGTGTCGTCACTTGCTACAAGTGCAAGCAGACGGGGCACTACGCTGACAACTGCACGCAGAGGCAGCTACCTCCACCACCACCTCGTCCCAACACAAACCAGGCAATGGTGCGCGCTCCCCCGCCTAAGGCTTTCAACTCCAACAACAGGCCTGTTGGGAGGACCGCAAGTGTGAATCATGTCAAGATCGACAAAGCTGAGGAAGCTCCTGACGTCATTCTCGGTATATTACCCGTAAACTCTTTTCCAGCTAAAGTGTTGTTTGATACCGGAGCATCGCATTCTTTTGTGTCAAAAACCTTTGCCACAACAAACAACTTAATTGTGGTTCCACTAGGCAGTCAAATCACTGTTCACTCCCCGGGATCTCAAATGTTGACCTCCAAGATAAGTAAGGACAACCAAATCCTAATTGGAGGCCACATATTCCTTGCTTCTCTCATGTTGCTGGAAAGTTCTGACATTGATGTCATTCTTGGTATGGATTGGCTGAAAGCTAATAAAGCAAGGATTGACTGTGCTCAAAAGTCAATAACTCTGTTCCACCCTTCTGGCCAGATAATCTATTCTCCACATGAATCAAGTTCCATTCAGCTGTGCAACCTCGATGCAAAACCTCTACCTTCACTTGAAAATGTTCCGGTGGTTTGCGAATTCCCTGACGTCTTTCCAGAAGTTGCCAGGGATGCCTCCGGACAGAGCTGTGTTCGTGATCGAACTTGAGCCAGGTACTGCTCCAATCTCTAAGCATCCTTACAAGATAGGAACTCCCGAGCTGAAGTTGTTGAAGGAACAAATTGATATGTACATGGAAAAAGGTTACATTCAACCTAGTTCCTTGGCTTGGGGTTGCCCAACTCTGTTCGTTGCGAAGAAGGATCACACAAAGAGACTCGTTGTTGACTATCGTCCTCTTAACGAGAAAACCATCAAAAACAAGTATCCAATTCCTCGATGATCTTTTTGATCAACTTGCTGGAGCCTCAATATTCTCCAAGTTGGACTTGAGAATGGTTACCATCAAAGAAAGATCAGAAAAGATTCCAAAGACAACTTTCACCACTCGCTACGGTTTATATGAATTCACCGTCATTTCCTTTGGTCTCACCAATGCACCGGCGACATTCTCTCGACTCATGAATTCTGTCTTCCATGAATACCTCGACAAGTTCGTTGTGGTATATCTTGATGACATTCTTGTCTACTCAAAATCCGAGGAAGAGCATGAAGAACATCTTCGTCTCACTCTCATGAAACTTCACGAGCATCGTCTTTATGCCAAGTTCTCTAAATGTGAGTTCTGGATTTCAGAAGTTGCTTACCTTGGTCATATCATCTCTGCCAAGGGCATAGCCATTGATCCAGAAAAGGTTAAAGCAATTGTTGATTGGAAACCTCCAAAGACGGTGAAGCAAGTAAGAAGTTTTCTTGGCTTGGCTAGCTATTGTCGTCATTTCGTCCAAAACTTCTCCAAGATTGCCAAACCTCTCACTGACCTCACAAAGAAGGAAAAGAAGTTCGTTTGGTCTCCACAATGTGATGAGAGCTTCAATCTCCTGAAGACTAAACTCACTTCTACCCCAGTTCTGGTTGGCCCAGATCCTACCAAACCTTTCCAGATATTCTGTGACGCTTCTCTCCAAGGTCTAGGTGCAGTTCTTATGCAAGAACGTCAAGTTGTGGCTTATGCTTCACGTCAGTTGAATGCCCATGAGCTCAATTATCCCACTCATGACCTAGAACTTGCAGCAGTTGTGTTTGCCCTCAAGAAATGGAGACAATACTTGTTGGGTAATCGCACTGAAATCTTTTCCGATCATAAGAGTCTGAAATACATCTTCACTCAACCAGATCTAAACCTTAGACAAAAGAGATTGATTGAAAAGATTAAAGACTTTGATCTTACCATTTCTTACACTCCAGGCAAGGCTAATGTTATGGCCGATGCTCTCAGTCGCAAGTCGTATTGCAATAACCTCATGATCATGGAAAGCCAACCACCTCTTCATGAAGAATTCCAGAAGCTCAACCTTGGTCTTGTTCCTCAAGGCTATCTTGCAAACTTGACAGCCAGTCCAACTCTCGAGGACAAGATTCGTTCTGAACAACTTCGTGATGCTGAAATCAAGAAGATTGTAGAACACATCAAAGCAGGCAATGAGAAATTTGAGTCTTTCTCAATTGATGACAAGAGAACTGTGTTCTTCGAAGGACGCATTGCAGTTCCTCAGATTCAAAGTCCCAAAGATGTCATTCTCAAGGAGGCTCATGAAACTCCTCTCTCCATACACCCTGGAAGTACAAAGATGTACCAGGATCTCAAGATACTGTATTGGTGGCCTGGCATGAAACGTGAAATTGCTCAATACGTTTCTGAATGCGACGTTTGTCAACGTGTTAAGGCAGTTCATCAGAAGACAGCCGGTCTTCTCCAACCTCTGAAAATCCCTGAGTGGAAGTGGGACATGATTGAAATGGACTTCGTCACTGGTTTTCCAAAGTCCAAGAGGGGCAACGATGCAATCTTCGTTGTCATTGATCGACTCACTAAAGTCGCTCACTTCTTTCCTGTCAAAGAGACAATCTCAACTAGTCAGTTAGCAGAGCTCTACACAGCAAAGATTGTTCCTCTTCATGGTGTTCCATTGGAAATAAGCTCAGACCGTGGAAGCATATTCACTTCTCATTTCTGGAAAAGCTTTCAAGAAGCAATGGGCACCAAACTTCTGTTCAGCACAGCTTATCACCCTCAGTCTCAAGGGCAAGTCGAAAGAGTCAATCAGATTCCCGAGGATATGCTCAGAGCATGTGGTATCTCCTTTGGCATGAAATGGGAGCAATGTCTTCCATATGCTGAATTCTCCTACAACAACAGCTTCCAGGCAAGCCTAGGCATGGCACCATTTGAGGCTCTCTATGGCCGCAGATGCAGGAGTCCAATCAATTGGTCTGGAGCTGGTGAACGTTCACTCTTAGGCCCTGACATTGTTAAGGAAGCCGAAGAGAAAGTTCGCATCATCCGTGACAATCTGAGGATTGCTCAGTCTCGTCAGAAAAGCTACTATGACAGCAAGCACAGGGACATGGTCTATGCACCTGGTGACAAAGCATATCTCCGTGTAACTCCCCTCAGAGGCACTCATCGTTTTGGTGTAAAAGGAAAGCTTGCACCAAGATATATTGGTCCCTTCAACATTCTCTCAAGGCGTGCAGAAAATGCCTATCGTCTTGAACTTCCAGAAAAGCTATCCAAGGTGCACGATGTGTTTCACGTGTCACAACTCAAGAGGTGCTTCAAAGATCCAGGTCGTGCAGTTGATCATGATTCTATTGATCTGCAAGAAGACCTCTCTTATGAAGAGCATCCTGTTCGCATTCTCGATGAGACCGAGCGCAAAACTCGCAACAAAAGCACTAAGTACTTAAAAGTGCAGTGGTCTCATCATTCCGATAAAGAGGCAACGTGGGAGACCGAAGAGGATCTTCGCAAGAAATATCCGGACCTTTTCTCTTCTCAGTAGGAATCTCGGGGCGCGATTCCTTCAAGGGGGGGCGTTTTGTAACATCCCAAGTATGAAAAACACCTTTAGAATGTTTTCTTTTTGTTAATTTATGTTTTGCATCATGTCATCATAAGTTTTGCATTTGTTTTGCATTTGTTTCCATTTGTTTTCCCTTGTTTTTCTATTTGAATTTCAAACAAATTTCAAATCTTTGTTTCATACTTGTTCTGTTACAATGTTTCAAATAAAACTTGCAATCAAACCAATCATTTGTTTCTAATCAACTTGAAATTAAAAACTATTAACTTGTTTAAGTTTCATTAATTCAAATTATACCAAATTCCTTTGATTTTTTCAAACAGCAATAAATTTCAAAATTCTGAAAAACAAACAATGGCACAGTTGGGGTTTTGTAAATAACCAACTATAAAAATTAACACCAAATTTTAAAACTCCCAAACCCCCCCTAATTTTTCTCTCTTTTCCTTACCTTTCCTTTTCAGCAAAAAAAAAAGAGAAAGAAAAAATAAAAGAAAACGGCTGGGGAAGGCAGACTGGGCCAGCCCAGCCCACCTAACCCCAGCGCGCGCGCAGCGCAGGCCCGTGGCCCCCTTCTCCCTCCTCCGTACGGCTGGCGTCAGCTGACGCCAGCACACACGCAGCAGGGCGCCCTCCACCTGCTCCCTCCACCTTTTCCTCCCCTATTTCTAGCCCCGAGCTCCCCAAACCCTAGCCCTAGTTTTCTTCTTCCTCCCTGCCGCCGCCAGTTCTTCTCCTCCTTCAGATCCCTCCAATCCTTCTCTGAATTTTCTGAAGATTCCGGTGAGCTGCCATGGCCGGAGAGTGATGGGGTGGGTGTAGGGGTTGTGGTCATCGTCGAGCTTCCGCGAGCACGGGAACGTGAACACCGTGCAGTCCTCTCCTTCCTCGCTTCATCGACAGAGCCTGGGAGGCATCCGATCATCGCTGCCGTCCATGTCTCTGTCGCCGTCGTCGACTGCAACCGCGTCGAGCACCTCCTCCTTCCTCTGTTTCCCCTCGGTGAGCACACGTTTTCTCCTTCCCCTCTCTCTCACCTCTGTCAGTTGCGCACGCACACGCACACGAACAGCAGCCAGCACATCGCGCAGCTCGCCGCCGGCGTCCATCCGCCGCTGTCAGTCAGTGCAGTTAACTGACGAAACTGAACGTCAAAACCACGCGCACCCTCTCTCTGTCAACAAACGCATCCGCACCGTACTGGTTGGATCTAACGGCGCGCACGCCCGCGGCGTGGGTTCGATCCCCCCCGCGCGCAGAATAAAACCCCTTTTTGCACCTTTGCCACGCAGGCACGCAGGCCCCACCTGCCATTGGCAGTGGTGGCCACGCAGGCGCGCCACGCAGCGCCAGCTGGGCGCTGGCCCACAGGCCAGTGACCCAGGGGTCGATCTGCTGCGTGAAAAAGGGTTCCAGGGGCCTTTCTGTGAGATTCTTTTGCATCCAAGCCCCTGGACCAAATCTGAATGTTCTAAAATTGCAGAATAGCCCCTGCATTTAAAATTCAAATGACTTTTGTATTTCAAATCCAAATAAAATAAATAAAATATGTTTTCTGTACCAAATTTAATTCTCTACATGTTTAAACCATTTTTTTACTGTTTTGAACATTTCAAATGTTTTCAAAATTCAAATTCAAACAACTCATTTCAAATTTGGTCAAATTCTTAACTATTTCAAATTTAATTCAAATGTCACATATAAAATATGTTTTCCATGCAAAATTGAAGCACCTTTCCAAATATAAACTTTGTTTCCTGTTTTGAATAATTAAAAATTGGTTAAATAATTTAAACCTTGTTTAAATCATTTAAAATTGCTAAATTCATAACTTGGTCAAATTAAATTCTTTTTGAGCATATAAAATATGTTTTCAAACCAGAAAAATATAATCTTTTCAAATATGAATTTTATTAAATGTTTTGAACAAATAAAAATTCAAATAATTTCATACCTGATTTAAATTCATTTAAATCTTGTTCAAACTTGTTTAATTCATAATTAATTCTTCCTAATTCCTTTTTCAACAAATGGAACATGTATTCCACCTAAAATTTTGTGTTCTTTCCAAATATGAACTTTGTTATCTATTTTGAACAATTAAAATTGGTGAAAACAACAAATGCTTGTGTAACTCCTTGAAGAAGCCAATTTTCATAACCTAATAAATAAAATTTCCAAACTTGGTAAACACCTTTTCAAATTGAATCTAATGTTGTTTTCTCATTGTTTTTCTCATCCATGCATCATTCTAAACAACTTTCACATGTTGGTTAATTGTAGATCATTTAATCCAACCTTAATTCATGGTGCTTTTCATATGCGATCCAAATTGCATATAGTCCCATTTAATTATGTTACCATGTCAACTAGCTTATCTTTGATGCATCAATTAAATTGTCATGCATCATCCCATGATTGTGCATTATGCCATGTTATTGATTGTTTGTCTCTCTGCGTTGTTTGTTTGCTTCTTCTCGAATAGACGACGACGTTGAGACAGACGAGGGTTACGACACTACTTCTGAGGAGTTAGCCCAGTACCAGGCTACTGAGTTTGCAGGCAAGTATTCACTCACATGAACCATTGTGTCCTTTCCACACTGGATATCGATACTTTCCGTTGTCTATTTATGCTAGCCTTAAGATTCTTTGCTTGTGTTCCGATCCTATCACATGTTATCCTGTAACCCTGATATAGCCTATCCTCCACACCTATAACCCTGTTGCTTGTTGCCTGTGTCTTACTAGCATGCTTAGGGTTGTTTATGCTCGAGTCTGCTGTCCGTTATTTCTGTTACCATATTTATTATGTTCTGGGGGCTCGATGTGTAAACAACAACCTGTTAATGTTTGAGGTAATGCTAATTTGATGATAAGGCACCGGCAGGAGGCCGGGTATGGTTTTGAGGCCTGCTAGTGTCGAACTCAGGAAAAGTCTTTGTCCTCTAGATCCATGATGAGCGCGCTAACCGCATGTGGGAAGCGTGTATGGGCGCCCCCTCAACTTTGATTCGATTCGCATCTCGTCCAAATCGCCTCATTTAGTTCGGGTTTTCCATTTGCCGCATGCATATGCAGGTGCGAACCCGAGGCCAGGGTGGTAACTTTTGTAGTCGGCATTTAGGGAGACACGTTATTAGAGTGCTATGAGGGTCCCCTTTTCTTCGTGGGGCTTGATTAGCCCTGCGCTCAATTGCACGGGGTTCTTTGGGCTTGATGCGAAGAAGAGTTGGGTTGTGTTGAGTGTCTCGCTTGGTGGGTTTGATCCCCGTCTGGTGGGATATTCTTACGTGTACGTCCAAATTGGTGCATCCCTGCAGGGTTAATTCTTCTCGAGAAGCCGTGTTGTCCGCGGTTATGGATGACTTGGTGATAGGGCTGGCTAACAAGGATTAGACAACTTACACCTAACTAATGATAACTTGACTAGTAATAGTCTTATTGACACAATAACTTGAACCATCATTAATCCAACTGTGTGAGTTATCATCGGATTGCTTCTTCGGATAAGGAGCGAGATCCAGGATGGGTTTTTTTGAGGATAGTGGTAGTTGGTTACGATACGCTATCTTATCCCCTTCTTTTAGCCGGAAGTTGTAGCGTGTTTCTGTAGTTGGTTAGAGCAGCCTGCTGCCGCACTTTTGTGTCACCTATTCTTCCGTTGAACCCAAAGCATCTGTACTTGGTGTTGCCGGGTACACTTTGGTATCTTGTGAGTCTTGCTTGCCAGTACTTGTCTGTACTGACCCCTTTGGGGCTGTGGTTTCCGCAGACTACGTTTCCGAGGATCCCCATGGTGGCTACTACGTGGAGTACGACGAGGCTGCTGACGAGTAGATAGCGGACCCGGGCAGGATCCGAGACATCGTGGATGGGCTCCGTCTTTTCGTTTCCGGCCTCTTAGGCCTATTTGGATCTTGTCTGTACTCAAACACTTTGGATGCTTCCGCTGTGATGTAATGATGAATTGTTGGGACATGTGTCCTCTGGATGATTGTATTTGCTATCTCTGCTCTAGTGAGAGCTATTTGCAACTTATTTCTATTTCTTTGTGTCTTAGAGATTTTTTGTGATATCACTTGTTCAAATGCCGTTGACGTACCATGTGTGTATGATTATGAAGTAAGTCAATGGAAGTAGTCGGATTTCTATGGGATGGTTTACGCAGACGATGGATAGTAGAGAATGGTTGTCACACGTTTACGTGTTGGCCTGCTCATATTGAGATGCGTGTGCCGGTATGCCCCGTAAGCCATTTATCTACTGTCTAGCGGGCTGTGAGTATCCTCTAGAAGTCCGGGTGCGACATTTATTCAATGGCTTAAAACCCAGCCTCGTACCGTTCATGGTTCGATCAAAGAAGCACAAAGATCTCGGATCTATACTTACAACCGCAAATGAGCATGCAGCGGCCGAAGATGACATCAGAGCGAGAGGTGGAAGTATCGAGGCTTTGGCTTAGGACAAAAAGATGCCTCGTTCTGAGAAAAAAGCTACTCCAGAAACACAGCCAAAGCCTAAAGAAGTTAACCTAGACTTTGGAAAGGACAATGGAAGCAAATGGAAAGGAAGAAACATAGAACCTATCTCCTACACAAAGGAAGAGTGGGAAAAGATTAAGTCGGAGAACTGTGTCCACCATTCGCAATTTGGGAAACCCACCCATACTAACGCACAATGCCGGCTTAATAAGCATATGAAAGGCAGTGCAGGATCCGGGAACAAGGGAAGAACTCCAAGAGGAAATTCTCCAAGCAAAAGCTAGAAGCTGAAAAAGAAGACAGTGAATCGGACACTAACAAAAAAATCCATGAACATCAGCGAAAAGGCGAACCAAAGTTCTCGAGAGTCGATGGAGAATGCAATTAAACTTTCCTCGCAACTCCCTCGGCAAAGGTGGCAAAGAGGACACTTCGAGAAATAAACGCGGTTGTTCCACCAACCCCCAAATTCTTGAAATACTCGAATACACCAATTACCTGGGATCAGTCTGATCATCCCGGAAATATCCCAGAACCCGGCACACAAGCTCTAATTGTAATCCCTATTGTTCAAAACACTAGGCTAAAAAGAGTGTTGATGGATGGAGGATCCAGCATTAACATAATGTACCTGGATACACTGAAGCATCTGCGAATCTTCGAGACCTACCTCAATCATAGCAACATACGTTTCCACGGCATCGTTCCTGGAAGACAAGCACAATCCCTAGGAGAAATTTCCCTAGACGTAACCTTTGGAGAAAGAGAGCACTTCCGACAGGAAATTTTTTCTTTCGAGGTTGTGCCATTCGAGAGCGTATACCACACAATTCTCGGACGTCCATCTTTCGCCAAATTCATGGCAAGATCATGTTATATTTATAACAAGCTGAAGATGCCAGGGCCAAAAGGAGGAGTTATCACCATATCAGGAGACTTCAAATTACCAAACGAGCTGGAAAATTGAAACGCCCTTTGTGCAGAAAAAGTGATAGCAAAGGAGGAATTGAAATAGCTGGCAAAAGAAGTATCGCCGACAGAAATGCCGGCAGGAAAAGAAAGCCGGAAGCCCGCAGATAGCTTCAAAACTTCCGAGAATACAAGGCAGGTTATCCTAGACCCCAAAGATCAGACAAAATTTGTCGTAGTGGGAACTAGGATGACTGACAAATAGGAAAGCAAGCTCATCAAGTTCCTCTGTGAGAACTGGGATATTTTTGCCTGATGTCCTGCGGACATGCCAGGTGTACCCAGGGAGCTTGCTGAGAATCAACTCAAGGTGATTCCAGGATCTAAACCCGTCAAACAAGGTCTCCGTCGATTTGACGGAAGAAGACAGAAGGCTATTAGCAAGGAAATCATCCGGCTATTAGCAGCTGATTTTATCCGGGAAGTTATACATACTGAATGGTCTGCGAACCCAGTATTAGTCCTGAAGAAAGATAGTACTGTTCTTAGGATGTGTATAGATTACACCGGCTTGAACAAGTTTTGTCCAAAAGATAGGTACGCATTACCGTGAATCGATCAAATAATAGATGCCACTGCTGGCTCTGAGCTTTTATGCCTTTTGGATACTGATTCCGGGTACTATCAAATACGTATGAGGAAAGAAGATCAAATCAAAACTTCCTTCATAACCCCGTATAGAACATACTATTACATAACATGCCTTTTGGCCTAAAGAACGCAGGTGCAACTTACCAGCGTTGCATGCAACGATGTTTGTATAGTCAGATTGGCAAAAATGTTCACGTTTACGTGGACGACATTGCCGTCGTTTCCAAGGAAAAAGACACACTCCTTGAAGATTTGCGAGAAACCTTCGAAAATTTGCGCACTTACAAAATGAAGTTGAATCCATTAAAGTGCGTATTCGGGGGTTCCCTCAGGAAAACTTCTGGGTTTTATTGTTTCTCACAGAGGAATAGAAGTAAACCCAAAAAAGATCAAGGCAATCTTAAACATCACAAAGCCTACGTGCTTAAAAGATGTACAAAGATTGATGAGTTCTGCGGCCGTAGTCAGCAGGTTTATAAGCCAGCTAGGAGACAAAGCTCTGCCATTATACAAATTGTTGAAGAAATCCGACAAATTTGAGTGGACAGAAGAGGCGGACAAAGCATTAACCCATCTAAAAGAAACCTTGATGAAAGCTCCGATTTTGGCATCACCAAAAGACGAAGAACCCATGTTACTGTATCTCACAGCAACAAACAGGGTTATTAGCGCTGTGATAGTTGTGGAAAGGCAGAAAGAAGAGCAAAGCATACCAGATCAACATCCATTATATAAGCGAAGTGTTTTCCGACTCCAAACAAAGGTACCCACACTATCAGAAGCTGTCATATGGCCTGTTTTCGCATCTCGAAAACTCCTCCATTATTTCCAAGGACATTCCATAACAGTGGTATGTAAAGGACCACTAGGGGATATAATTAACAATGCAGACGCAGCAGGCCGAGTAGCCAAATGGGGCATCGAGTTGGCTGCGTTCGACATTAAGTACCAACCCTGGACGACAATTAAATCCCAGGCGTTGGCAGATTTTGTCGCTGATTGGACATAAGCAATGGAAAACACACCAATGCCGGAGTCGGAATACTGGGTTATGCACTTTGATGGATCCAAGATGAAGGAAGGCGCTGGAGCTGGTGTAGTGCTAAAATCCCCAAAAGGAGATACTATGGAGTATGTATTACAAATACACTTCAACGCCAGCAATAATGTGGCAGAATACGAAGCTTTGCTTCATGGCTTTCACATTGCAAAAGAAATAGGTGTCAAACGCATATTATGCTATGGCGATTCAGATTTGGTACAGCATCAGCTCAACCAAACATGGGACGCCAAAAGCCCCATCATGGCCGAATATCGGAGTACGGTGGACGAGTTTGCTATTTGCTTCCTAGGATTTGAAGTACTTCACGTCAAAAGGGAAGAAAATTGGAACGCGGATGCATTAGCCCGCATGGGCTCGAAAAGAGTGAAAACCCTACCACCAGGTGTGTTTGTCCAACATTTGCATAAACCATTGATAAAAGCTGGAGATGTTGATTATCCTCTTGTGTCCGAGTCAATTGAAGTCCTGCTCGTTAACCCGGATTGGACAATTCCATATTTAAACTTCTTAGTAGATCAGAAGTACCCGGATGGAGCAGACGAGGTCTTGCAAAGACAAATAAAATGTCGATGCAAAGGATACACGGTAATCAATGGTTGCTTGTATAAACGCAGCACTACCAGAATCTTTCAGCGATGTATTTCGCCAGAAGAAGGCCGAGAAATACTGCAAGAAATCCATGCAGGGGATTGCGGACATCATGCTCAATCAAAAAGCATAGTTAAGAAAGCATTCCATGCAGGTTTTTTTGGCTAACAGCTAAGACAGACGCCGAACACATAGTAAACACATGTGCCGGATGTCAGTATTACGCCAAGCAGACGAATATGGCAGCCCAAGCACTCAAAACTATCCCTATCACATGGCCATTTGCGGTCTGGGGGCTAGATATGATGGGACCATACAAAACTGCAAGAGGCGGACTCACACATCTACTCGTTGCAGTAGATAAGTATACCAAGTGGGGGGAGGCAAAACCCATCAAAAAACTTGACGGTGTGACCGCCAGAAACTTCATCATTGACGTAGTCATGAGATACGGCGTTCCACACAGTATAATCACCAACAGTGGGACAAATTTCTCTATTGGAGAGTTGGCAAATATTGCCGACAAACGGGAATTCGCCTAGACCTTGCATCGTTGGCTCACCCATAATCCAATAGGCAGGTTGAAAGAATGAATAGCTCAATCCTGCAAGGAATACGCCCAAGACTCGAATCTCCTCTTCGTAGAGCAGCTGGAGCATGGGTAGAAGAATTACCTTTCGTGCTTTGGAGTATTCGAACGACGCCAAATAGATCAACCGGGCAAACCCCGTTTTTCTTAGTTTATGGCGCAGAAGCAATGCTTCCAACGGACATGCTCCATGATAGCCCAAGAGTGCAGGCTTATGATGACTCGGATGCCGAATGTGCTCGACAGGATACCGTCGATCTTTTAGAAGAAGAACAAGACCTTGTGCTTCAAAGATCTGCCATTTATCAGCAAGGATTGAGACGCTACCATAGTCCGAAAATCGGGCATCGATCTTTCAAAGAAGGTGACCTAGTGCTAAGATTGGTGCAAGAAAGGAAGCACAAGTTAGCCCCAGTCTGGGAGG
Organism: Alopecurus myosuroides; assembly: GCA_028641055.1. NCBI lineage: Eukaryota > Viridiplantae > Streptophyta > Magnoliopsida > Poales > Poaceae > Alopecurus > Alopecurus myosuroides. Next base: position 659,952,301 of record CM054057.1, read on the forward strand.
GACCATTTGTCATTAGCAAGGCTATGAAAAATGGATCTTATTATCTTGTAGATATTCGAGACACGGAAGATGATCCCAAGCGTCCGAATCGCAAAAGAAAGAGAAAGATAGATGTTGAGCTAGGAGAGACAAAAAGGCCCTGGAGCATCCATCAGTTACGTCCCTTCTACACTTAGTTCAATTTCTATGTAAACATCTTTGAGATCATGATTTAAAGTTGTCGGAATTCATGCATTACTGTTTTATCTGTTTTCATACAAAGCATAAGTCCGCCTTATCTATTTCCCAATAATCTTTCAAAATACTTAATGTCAACCCGAATTGTGCCTGCGTGCTCGGAGTTAAAAAAAACTGAATGATTTTCAGCCTAAGGAGGCTTAAGGAAACCCAGATTGTGCCTGTGTGCCTGAGTTTCATACAAAATTCCTTACTTTTTTCTCTAAGTATTATCTGATTGTTTTTATGTTGGGTCACTGGAGCTAGTAAGTAAAAATGCCTTTAGTATGATCCATGTTTCCGAGTTTTGACTGATTGGTTGTACCCAGTCACTTGGCATGAAGATTAAGTACTATCGAGCCATTTCAAACACTAAGGAAAGTTAAGGCATACAAACCAGAGAACTTAGAAGATAAAAGAATAAAAGCCCGGAAAACTTGCAAAGACTTCAAAATTTAACTGCAAAAGCAGAGTACTTGTTTATACAAAATAATAGAAAGCATTACAATAAGGTTTACATTGTAAGAACAATAATGCTTCTATTTTTTCCCATCTCCTACTCGGGACCAGGCAGCTTCTTTAGGCATCCGACTCTTCCTCGCTGCTGGATTCCTCGGGAGTTGCCGGGATTGCCTCCTCAGGGTAGAAGGTGGAGATGTTCACCATGTTGGCAATCTTGGTGGTGTGACCTTTGATTTCATCAAATATGCTGGCCCGTTGACCTTCCGTGAATCCCAGAGGAATGCCGGAGGCCACACGCAAAGATTTGGCAGTAGGGTAGTGCATGCGCATGAGCCCAAGGGACATGCGTGCACCACCGCGGGCCGCAGAATGGAGCAGGTACTCCTTGCGGTTCGCCACCTCCACAATAGCCTCAGGAAGATCGCTGACTTCCGAGAGCTCCCTAGATTTCTCGAGAATGTACTTGTTGATATGTAGCATTCCCGTAGCCTTGATTGCGGTGAAGACCTTCCCAAAAGCCCAGATTCTTTCAATCCGGGTAAGCTGGGGGCTACCTTCTATTTCAACCAACAAAACAAATATTAGGAAAAACAGAAGAAGGGAAACATGGAAAATACGGTAAAAGGCAAAGTAACTTAATACCGAGAATCCGGTCCATCTCGGTACCTTCCTCAAGGCGCTGGTTCAAGGCGTTCTCCAGATCCCGGATGGTGGCCTTATCTTTCTCGGCCTGGCTGGAGGCCTTAGACTCGGCAATGCCAACAACTAGTTGGCTGGCCTCCAGGTCCTTCTTGAGCTTCACAGTCAGCTTGTGAAGATCCAGGTTCTCGCGGCGTAGGTTTTCGGCGTTGCCGGCATCTTCAGCAATTTGTTTGGCTTTCGCCAAAGAAGCTTAAAAGCAAGTAAAGGAAGAGTTAAAAACTCGGAAAACTACTTAGAAAATTCACAACTGAAAGCAGAGAAATATTTTACCCGCTGATTCGCTCAGCTGTTGCTGAGTGAATGCCAGTTGTGTCTCCTTATCCTCAAGAATGGAAAGAAGGGTTTTCACCTCCTTGTTCTTGATGGTAAGTTTGTTGAAAACTTCCGAGTTGATGTTCTCAGCAGTTTGTTGAAACACGGAAAAGAGATAAATAATTCTTAAGTTCAAAACAAGCATAACAATGAAAAAAGCAGTAAGACAAAAGTATGCATTTCCCGACTTGGGGGCTAGAGATATTACCTGGCTCATCCGCTGCAGACACGGCAAGTTTTCGTTAAACTCTTTTGCATACTCTGCCAAAAGAGTCCCGACGTGACAGAGCCCATCCTGGATGACATTGAAATCTTTATCGAAAGTTGGAATGGGCTCCTCCTCAGCTGTATGAGAAGGACCACCCACTTCCGGGACCGCCTTTTCCCTTGTTTTCGTTTCCGGCACAATAGGTTGGCTGGTCTGCTGGGTTTCTCCGTCCCTGATAGCAGTGTTTCCTTCTGCGGCCGTGACCGGAGTGTCTAAGGCAGTAGCAGGAGAAGGCTGTGGCCCTCTTTTGGCCACATACTTCATTTTCTTTCGGCCTTTTGGCTTCAACGTTGTCGGAGTCAGGCTAGAAATATAAAATCTGAGATGTTAGAATTCCGATAAAATAATAAGAGGTCCTATGATAAAAAACAGAGAAAGAAGTAACCCGGATGATTTACCTGGAAGTAGCGACGGGAACTCCATCAAGGTCGATTATCGCCTGGGTAGCAGAAGGATTCTTGCGTTTCCGTCCGTCTGCAAAGTTGTCACGCATTGCGTCCAACTCGGCATCGGTCACAAGATCTGCCTCAGGAAGATTGACAATCTGTCAAAAAAGACAAAGTCCGGGTTAAGACGATTATCCGAGAAAGAAGAAACGCAAATCGAAAGCCTAGAATGTAAAAGATGTACCTTTGGAGCCGGGTTTGTCACCGTGTACAACAGCCGACTTTCCTCATATTGGTCGCGTGCTGCAACCAACTGGTTTACGCGTTTCCTCAAATCTTTCACCGTCAAAGATTTGTTCGTTGTCCGCATGGCGTCCTCGGTGCCCGAGTACTCGCATATAAGTCGACGACCATGATGAGCCAGAGGCTAATTTCGCCTTCCTAACCAGCATAGGACGGTATCCATGCCGGTGAGTGGTGGATCGGAGGAGACGAGTTTGGCGATGCGCCGCTTAATCCTAAGAAAATCCGGCGGCAGAGTTTGAACTTCCTTCACTGTCCAGTTATCCTGGGGAGTGGCAGCGCAGTTGGTGAAAGGTGGAATCCCCGTTTCCTTTCCAGGAAACGGGATGTATTGGTGGTAGAAAAAGGAACCCGTCCAGAATTTGACGGATTCCGATGTTTTGATCTTGGGGAACCAATCCTCCCTGAATCTACGCAGGGTAAAGGATATGGTCCCGCAAGTCGGGAGTGCGCCCTCTGAGGGGTTTCGCTTAACCCTGAAACAATACTGCCAGAAATCTAACCTAGGCTCTAATCCTAGATACCCTTCGAACAGGGCCTGGAATCCGGCTAGATAAAGAATAGAGTTTGGGGGCAGATTTTGGGGTTGGATGTTGTAGTGGTTGAGAACTTGAAGAAAGTAGGCGGAAGGCGGAATTTCCATACCTCGAGAAATATGAGAGGTCAGGAGAAGCCTTTCCCCGGCATTGGGCAAGGGCTCGGACCCTTGTTCTTCATGCCACCATTTCCCCTTCACAATCAGCCCCTCCTTCTCCATTGTCGGAAGAAGGGAAGGGTTCAAGTTGCACCGGCTCCAATTGCCGGACATCTCACCCTCTTCGGCTCCAGCGGCGGCGGCCGCAGCAGCGAGCTCTTCCCCAACGAGGAGGATTTCCTCTTCCGCCGTATCGGGGACGAGTGGCGTAGGCGACGCAGAGGAAGAGGCGGCCAGGTTCTCGGTCGCAAGGGGAGGATCCTCGCGGGCCTGGTCGCTGGAAATTTTCTCCGGTATGCTAGCAGCGGCGCGGCTCGGAGAGTCGAGCCGCGGGTCAATGTTGTTGATGATCTCGTCGATGTCGACGGAGACCGGGTGCTTCTCTGCGGCGCGCGGTGAGTCACTTGTGTCCATTTGTGGGCGGCGCAGTGAGGGTCTTGAGCTCCCGACGAAGAAATTCCGGGAACCCGTGCTGGACGTGCACGAGCTCTGCTCTCGCTAGAAGAACCTTGGCTTGGGGGCTATGGTGCTTGGGAACTGGGAGGTGAAGTGAGAGCAGAAGAATCGCAGGAGGGCTCGAGGGAGGCTATTTATAGCCGGAAAACCTTTGAGATGTGCTTCAACGGCTCTTTGCACCGTTAGATCTTCAACGCGTGTCACTCGCCGGACAATCCGGGAAATGAGGTGGCGGGTGATTATTGCTAGCTCCTCGTTTCCCGCTAGAATCTGTCAGAGATACGTTTCAAGGTTTCACATTTGGAACCCAAACGTCCCTGACGTCATTATGCTTTTATCGCTAACGTAGGAAGTTCCTTCTCCACGAAGGCTCGTGGAAGAGAAAGCCGGATTTTTCCAGAAATCTGAGTTTCGCGTTAATGCATGGTTTAAGGAAAAGAATAATCGAGACGAAGAGCCAACATTTCTCAGAAATAATTCAAATTGACGAAAGACGACGAATTGAAGTCTCAATCCTTCTTGGGGGCTACTGTCGGATATATACCGATTAGGGATATATCCGGCATTGTCCTAAAGAGCCGGATTACCAGGGTGGCCTGATTAGTAATTGATACAAGTCCATTAGGCGGCCCAGTAAGCTGACGCGTAGGAGCCGGATTCTAGAAGAACCCGGACCACGTCCCACGTGGTGCGGATTTGAGTAGAAGGCGGATTCTTGCCTTCCAAGTTAGAATTTACCGTAGTCTTCTAGGTTTCTTTTCTGTAAGCCCTAACCCGGCTATCTATATAAAGCCAGACGAGAGAGAGGACACAGAGGCAATTAGCTAGAAGCCAACTCGCTGAGAAGTTGATCCTCGTCAAGTTAGCAACCCAAACTCACATTGTACTCTGTATACTTCAGGTTTCAGCCCTGATTTAGTGAGATTGCAGGAGTAGGAACGCCACCTAGTTGCGACGTACCGAACCTGGGTAAACTTTGGTGTCCCTGGTTGTCATACTACCACGTTCCCCCCACGTCTCTACCCGTAGGCTCATGGCACCCCAGTCTATGAACCCTACTACGATGTTTCGACAAAGCTTGTATAGACTGTAGCTAGAACTTTTTCATGCCATGCTAAATGTTATTTTAGTTTTAAAGCCTTGTGGTTATTGAGTAGCATGAATAGCCTTAAATAGCTGAGAGCGTTTAATATGTCTTGAAAGATTCATGAGTTGTTCTTGTCATAGTAAAGCATCAATATATGGTATTCTCTTTCGAATGTTTTATTTGGTTGACTTGGCGCATGCTCACACCATGTTTATGACTACAAACCAGTCACGAATAGCCTCCATGACCACTTAGTTTTTGAACTTGTGTTACCTCTTATGCTTTAATTAATGATGCTTATGTCGCTGTGCATGATTATGGCTCTTGTGCTCTCTTCATTTGTCGCTCCCAATCTTTTGCTAAGCCTCCACCTGTACTGAGTATGGAATTCTACTCGTGCATCCAAACTCCTTAAACCAAAGTTTTCCCATTATGTACACCATACCTACCTACATGTGGTATTTAACTGCCACTCCAAGTAAATTGCTCATGTGTTACCTTTAAAACCTTCAAAATTATTCCTGTTTTGTGTTCTTGTTTTTGCTCACGAGGACGTCAATAGAGAATCTTTATCTCACTCGTTGATTGGATTTCACACCTTGGACTAGTGGCTTCATCCGCTTATCCAAATGATAGAAGATCTGGCATCGGGGTGCCCAGCCCCAAATCAATACAAACAAATTATCTTCACTATTTTTCCCCTGATTTATCTGTTGAAGCATAATTGTGTAAACAAAAGAGAAAGGGGGTGACCTTCTACACCAGTTGCGTCCTTCACCATGGATCCGCTCTTGTGAATCCAGTTGGATTGTGGCATACTGTATTGTCTGTTTACCATTCGCTGACATAAGCATACATTTCTCCTAAAAAATAGACACTCCTCCATGGTGTCAAACTTTTAATACCTCTGTTTAATAAAATAAAAAGCTCTAGCACATGAGAGATCTCTGCTTCCCTCTGCGAATGGCCTTTCTTTTACTTTTATGTTGAGTCTCCATCTTCTAACTCTATGCACAGTTTAGAGAGCATTTTTGCCATTCTGCGTTCTATGTGAACTTGTCCCATAAACATATATAATTACTTCATGATGTGATATTATTTGTTCTAGTCTTCCTCATGAACTTTGAAAGTGTCCTGGCATTTATGTTTTGTCCCACTCTTAAGGACTAGCGAAATACCACTTTGCCATGCTTTCTCTATACCTTAAACAAACGGTTATCTTTCTTTGCATTATTATCCATGATCCTTTATTTAAGATACTCTTCATGGCGCAAAGTGATTGCTATGCTTTATTATTAAAGTTCTATTATCATGTTTGTGTTTGATGTTCTATGATCTCAGCTCACATATGCTTTTACATTTTAATGATCAAGTTTATGATAGTAGCATGTCACCTCAGAAATTATTATTTGATCGTTTACCTACTCGAGGACGAGTATGAACTAAGCTTGGGGATGCTTGATATGTCTCCAACGTATCTATAATTTGTGATGCTCCATGATCATATTATGCCAATTGCTACATGTTTTCTCCCTTATTTATAGTAATTTTATACGTTTTCCGGGACTAACCTATTAACAAGATACCAAGTGTGAGTTCCCTGTTTTCTACTGTTTTTGGTTTCAGAAAATTTGTTCTGGAAACATTCTCGGAATTGGACCCCACAAAGACCGAAGTGCCTATTTTCCCCGGAAGCATCCAGAACACCGAAGAAGATTCAAAGACGGGCATCGGGGGGGCCACACCATAGGGTGGCGCGGTCCCCCTGGCCGCGCCAGCTATGAGTGTGGGACCCCCACGCCTCCACCGCCTCTGCCCTTTCGCCTATCTATTCCCCCGGATGGAAAACCCTAGAGAGCTGATAAAAAATCCCCGAAAAGTTCCGCAGACGCCATCGTCGTCAACCCTAGATCAGGGGGTTCTCGAGCTGTCTCCTGGCACCCTGCCGGAGAGGAAATTATCACCGGAGGCTTCTACATCACCATGCTTGCCTCCGGAGTGATGTGTGAGTAGTTCATCCCTGGACTACGGGTCCATAGTAGTAGCTAGATGGTTGTCTCCTCCTCAAATGCCTCCATGTTTAGATCTCGTGAGCTGCCTATCATGATCGAGATTGATCATATGTAATTCTATATGATGTGTTTGCTGGGATCCGATGAATATTGAACTTATGCCAAGTTGATTACAATATTTATTGCATATGTTATTTGTGATCTTGCATTCTTTCCGTTGCTAGTGGTTGATCTGGCCAAGTAGTTGCTAGTGACTCCAAGAGTATTTATGCTAGATAGTGGGTTCATGGCTCCTTTTCGCCTATGCTCGAGTGACAAAAACGTGACGGGGGAGGATGTGATGTTGCCACTAGGGGGAAAACAGCGGTGTGAGTGCCTGCGTGCAAAAGCATTTCTTACATTACACACATTGTTTAATGCAGTTATCTGTTGCTTGCAACTTGACACCTAAGGGGGTTCAGATGATAACCTGAGGGTGGATTATTAGTCATATATGCAGATGGATTTTGGTCTATGTATTTTGTTGTAATGCCCGCACTAAATATCATTGTAGTCATCATGTTATAATGTGCACTATGGTGCAACCTCTATTTTTCAATTGCCCAGCTGTAATTTGTTCACCCAGCATGTTAACTTTATGGAGAGACACCACTAGTGAACATATGAACCCCGGTCTGTTTTCCACACTGTTAAACAAACCACAACAATTTCCTGCTCTCTTTACTTACTGCAAGCATACATCATTTTCCACACTATACGTCTAATCTTTGTTTTCAGCAAGACCGGTGAGATCGACAACCTCACTGTACCGTTGGGGCAAAGTATTTTGGTTGTGTTGTGTGCAGGTTCCACGTTGTTGCTGACACCGGTGAAGCGCCATCACCACCTTCAGTGGCATCAACCTTCCGAAGATCCTCTTCCTCCTACTGGATTGATAACCTTGGTTCTTAACTAAGGTAAAACTCCTACCGTTGTGCTCATCACACCCTCCTCTTGGGGTTCCCAACACAGGCATCAAAGACCAAATCGAAACCTCTTTCATAGCACCCTACGGAACATACTATTACATAACCATGCCTTTTGGCTTGAAGAACGCGAGTGCAACATACCAATGTTGCATGCAACGTTGTTTGCATAGTTAAATTGGCAAAAACGTGCATGTTTACGTGGATGACATTGCCGTGGTTTCCAAGGAAAATGATACACTCCTTGAAGATCTATGAGACACCTTCGAAAATTTGCGCACTTATAAAATGAAGTTGCATCCATTAAAGTGCATATTCGGGGTTCCCTCTGGAAAGCTTCTGGGTTTTATCGTCTCTCACAGGGGAATAGAGGTAAACCCTGAAAAGATCAAAGCAATCTTAAACATCAAAATGCCTACGTGCCTAAAAGATGTCCAAAGATTGACGGGTTCTGCAGCCACCGTGAGCGGGTTTATAAGCCGGCTTGGGGACAAAGCTCTGCCATAATACAAATTGTTGAAGAAATCCGACAAATTTGAATGGACAGAGCAGGCGGACAAAGCATTAACCCAGTTAAAAAAAACTTTGGTAAAAGCTCCGGTTTTGACATCGCCAAAAGACGAAGAACCCATGTTACTGTATCTTACAGCAACTAACAGGGTTATCAGTGCGGTGATAATCGTGGAAAGGCGCAAAGATGAATAGAGTATACCAGATCAGTATCCAGTATGTAGGAAAACGGGATAGGCTACACTAGCGCAAATCAAAATTTCTACCGCGTCAACCAAGATCTGCTGCAAGATACAGATCACGAGATTACCACTAGACGCGTTCTGCCGATCTCGGTGAAGCGGGTCGGGGCAGGGTAGTCGTACGAATCCTCCGGATCCCGTCGCTCCCACGAACAGCTCCTCTTGGCGGCTCGTCCGAGTGCTACAGATGCAGCACCTCTATCGGTATCCACACGTGCGGCGTGGAAGCACCGCTCGCCGGACTCTAGGTCCGCGCGGGCGGCAGAGGCGTGGAGAGATGGTGGCTGCGGTGGAATGTGGTGCGGAATTAGCAACCCTAAAACACACAACCTCCTCTCCTTTATATAGACGTCCCCATAATGGGCTGCCACTAAAACAGCCCACTCTAGAGTCCATTTCCAGCCCATTTCGGATCCAATCCGAATTCTACTTCTTTTGCCTTACGTGTGCGACCCTATAGGTTCACGCACGTTTAGACATGACACGAGTACACCTACTCGGACAATAGTTGGTAGCGGCTTCTAGCAAAACGTGCCAACTCCCAAACGTGCATAAAGATCACATCGGACGAACCATCACATGTTTATGCTATTCCTTTTGCCTCACGATATTTGATCATGCTCTTAGCTGATCACTCTTTATCGATCTTGTGAATCGGAATCCCTTTCCAGATTAACTATTAACCTTACTCAGCATGGCCATGCATTTCTGGATCCGATCACTCGAGGGGCCCAGAGAAATATCTCTCTCTAGTGAAGAGAGGGGAAACTCCCATCTTGACTGACCATGCCTTGCAGCATGCTTCATGACAAACCCAAAAGCTACCTTTATAACTACCCTGTCAGGGTGTAGCGTTTGATAGCCCTAAAGTAGGTCGATTTACATCTCAAGAACATGCGACAATCTCAGGTCTAAGGACAAAGCAAGCACAACGTGTAGAGAGAGAACTATTAGCATTGTTGTAATGTCTCAAGCTGGGTCAGTCCAACACCATGTTCGTAACATGAGTTCACATTATTAGTTTGACATCACCATGTCTATGTCTTGTGAAACATAGCCATCAACCAATACATGTGCTAGTCTAATGTTCAGATGTGTCCTCACATGAACTCCGACTAGGGACATATTTAGAATAACCATGTAAGTAAAGAGTTTCACAAACAAGTCACATACTTGCCAATAAATACAAAGGTATTATTCAAGGCACATTATTACAAATCATGGATACATATATATATATATCATCATCTCTATGATTGCCTCTCGGGCATATCTCCAACAGTCTCCCACTTGCACTAGAGTCAATCTAGAAGATATCTAATACCCATAGCTCTTGTGTGCGCCTCATGCTTAGGCTTGGGGAGAGGTTTTGTCAAAGGATCATCAACATTCAGATCCGTATGTATTTTGCATAAGCTTACTTCTCCGTGTTCGATGAACTGTTGAATGAGATGATAACGCCGCATAAAGTGTTTGGTTTTCTGGTGACTCCTTGGCTCCTTGGCTATCGCAATGGTCCCACTATTGTCACAGTAGAGATCCAATGGATTGGACGCACTAGGGACAACACCTAGATCAGAAATGAACTGCTTCATCCAAACACTTTCCATGCCGGCTTCAGCTGCCGCGATGTACTCGGCTTCCATTGTAGAATGAGCGACCGTGTCCTTCTTGGAACTCTTCCAGCTAACCGCTCCACCGTTCAACGTGAACACATAGCCCGATTGCAATTTGGAATCATCCATATCGGTTTGGAAACTAGCATCGGTGTAACCATTTAGAACGAGCTCCTCCTCACCTCCATAAACTAGGAACATATCCTTAGTTCTTCTCAAGTACTTAAGGATATGCTTTACCGTTGTCCAGTGACTCTCACCGGGATCAGCTTGGTACCTGCTCGTAGCACTTAGAGCATATGAGACATCTGGGCGAGTACATATCATTGCATACATGATAGACCCAATTGCCGAAGCATATGGAATCCTACTCATGCGCTCTCGCTCATCAGTTGTCGAAGGACACTGAGTCTTGCTAAGATTTATGCCGTGTGACATGGGTAAGAACCCTTTCTTTGCCTCTTCCATGCTGAATCGTTTCAGCACTTTGTCAATGTAAGTACTCTGGCTTAATCCTATTAGCCTCTTTGATCTATCTCTATAGATCTTAATACCCAGAATGTATGTGGCTTCCCCTAAGTCCTTCATGGAAAAACTATTTTTCAATGAGGTCTTAATGGACTCGAGCATGGGAATGTCATTTCTAATCAGTAGTATGTCATCCACATATAAGATCAGAAATACGAGTGAGCTCCCACTTTCTTTCTTGTAAACACAAGACTCTGATTCGTTTTTGATAAAGCCAAAACCATTGACTACCTCATCAAACCGAATGTTCCAACTCCGAGATGCTTGCTTCAACCCATAAATGGATTTCTGAAGCTTGCATACCTTTCCAGCATTTTTAGGATCGACAAAACCCTCAGGCTGCATCATATACACGTCCTCGGTTAGGTTTCCATTTAGGAAAGCCGTCTTGACGTCCATTTGCCATATCTCATAGTCGAAATATGCAGCAATAGCTAGAATTATCCGAATAGATTTAAGCATCACTACGGGAGAGAAGGTCTCGTCGTAGTCAACTCCTTGAACTTGCCGAAAACATTTTGCGACAAGTCAAGCTTTATGGACACGAACATTTCCGTCCATATCAATCTTTCTCTTATAGATCCATTTGCACTCTATGGTCTTATGACCATCAGGCAGATCAACCAAGTTCCAAACTTTTTTCACGCATAGAATCTATTTCGGATCTCATGGCACTTTGCCATTTCTCGGAGTTCGGGTCCATCATTGCTTTCGTAAAGGTCGTAGGCTCATCATTATCTAACAATAATATTTCTCGCGTATCATTGTCTAACAATAATATCTCTTGCGAGTTACGGAGCCTTTCCGACCTTCGTGGTGGTGGTGCTTCTCTTGCCACGGGTTCTTCAACTCGTTCTGCCATTATAGCATCACTCATTGAGTCCACCCCGGTAGGCTCATCTTGAACTTCATCAAGCTGCACCGTTCTTCCACTTGTCTCCTTTGTGAGAAACTCTTTCTCTAAGAAAACACCATTCCGAGCGACAAACACTTTGCCTTCTTCTCGGTTGTAGAAGTAATACCCAAATGTTTCCTTTGGATATCCCACGAAAATGCATTTATCCGACTTGGGTGTGAGCTTGTCCGACTGAAGTCGCTTGACAAAAACGCCACAGCCCCAAATCTTTAGAAAAGACAAGTTGGGACTCTTCCCATTCCACATCTCATATGGCGTCTTAACTACGGATTTAGATGGTACCCTATTTAGTGTGAGTGATGTTGTTTCTAGAGCAAAACCCCAAAATGACAATGGAAGATCTGACTGGCTCATCATTGATCGAACCATGTCCAACAAGGTTCGATTACGCCATTCGGAAACCCCGTTTCTTTGAGGCGTTCCAGGAGGCGTAAGTTGAGGAACAATTCTACAACTCTTAAGATGATCGCTAAATTCGTGACTCAAATATTCTCCTCCACGATCGGATCGTAGAGCTTTAATTTTCTTGCCACGTTGATTCTCTACTTCATTCTGGAACTCTTTGAACTTTTCAAAAGTTTCAGACTTATGCTTCATTAGATAGACATAACCGTATCTACTAAAATCATCAGTGAAAGTTATGAAGTAGTGAAAACCACCTCTTGTTGTCGTGCTCATTGGTCCGCATACATCAGTATGCACGAGTTCCAATAAGTCCGTCGCCCTCTCAGGAGAACAGTTGAAAGGCGACTTGGTCATCTTTCCAAGTAAACAAGCTTCGCATGTCTCGTATGATTCAAAATCAAACGAAGTTAGAAGACCATCATTATGGAGTTTCTTCATACGCTTTTCACTTATATGACCCAACCGACAATGCCAAAAATAGGTGGATTCAAATCATTAGGCCGTAGCCTTTTAGCACTTACGTTATAACATGCACATTATCATGAGCATCAGCAGGATTTATAATAAAAAGCCCATTCACAATGGAAGCAAAAGCCACAAACATATCATTCTTGGAGATTAAACAACCATTGTCTTTACTCGCAAATGAACAACCATCTCTCATCAAACATGAAGGAGAAATAATGTTTCGGTTAAAACTAGGAACGTAATAACAATTATTCAATTCCATAATAAATCCTGAAGGGAGGTGCAGTTGGTAGACGCCAACGGACAATGCAGCAACCCTTGCATTATTTCCGACGCGAAGATCAACTTCTCCTTGTCTCACGCTTCTACTCCTTACTAGCCCCTGCATCGATTTGCAAATGTGAGCAACCGATCCGGTATCAAATACCCAAGAGTCAATAATAGAGTCAGCGAGAAAAATGTCTATAACATTAATTACAAGCGTACCTGAGCTAGAAGTCTTACTTCCACTCTTCTTCACTAAAGCAAGGTACTTGCTGCAATTTCTCTTCCAGTGTCCAGTATCATGACAGTAGAAGCACTCCATGTCAGTTTTAGGTCCGTCCTTAGGCTTAGGCTTTGGCTTAGAGATCAAATCTTTAGCCTTCCCTTTTCCCTTAGACTTACCCTCCTTATTGAAGCTAGGCCTGTTCTGCACAGCCAACACTTGGTCATGCCCTGCACTCTTCTTAATGTCATTCTCTACCGTCTTGAGCATCCCACAAAGTTCATTAAGGTCCTTCTCAGCCCCGTGCATATGGTAGTTCGAAATGAAGTTCCCATAGCTAGATGGAAGCGACGCCAAAATAAAATCTGTGGCTAACTTAGGGTCCAATGGAAAACCAAGCTTGTCCAAAGTCGGCACGTAACCAAGCATCTTGATCACGTGCGGCCCTACTGCTCCGCCCTCAGCTAGCTTGCATTCACCAAAAGCCTTAGCGACATTGAACCTTTCAGTCCTGGCTTGAGTCTGCAACATATCCTTCAGCACAATGATCATATCGTACGCTTCCTGACCATCAAATTGCTTTTGAAGGTCGGGTTCCATGCATGCAAGCATAAGGCAGCTAACCTCAAGAGACTCATCACATGCTCTCTTAAAGGCAGTTCTAACGGCAGCAGTGTCAGTATCAAGAGGCGCATCTGGGATTGGGGTATCCAGAACACTTTCCTTTCTCTCATCCCTGAGAACAATTCTCAGGTTTCAGATCCAATCCGAATAGTTTGTTCCATTTAACTTTTCCTTTTCAAGAACGGATCGCAACGCAAAAGGGGTGGGTTGGTTGTTACGTGCCATTGATCTACAACAGAAAAACATGCAAAATACTAAGACAAAATCCATGATAGAGTAAAATACATTAAACAATTTAACGTGGTCTACTCCCACTAAAACCAACATCCCTCTGTCGGTACTTAGTGATTCAAGATCCGCAACGAACAAGTCAACTAGTGACGTTTGCATCACTGCTAGAAGACAAGGTAGATCGGTAAGCAACACTTGCTAATCATATCACATATGACTCTTGTTGTTGGGTGACATCTCCATGTCAAGAACACCAACGTTTATGCCCCAAGGCGCTTAACCGTTAAGATTACCTTGATGAGTTAACCAACCCTTTATGCGCGTAAGCATCAGCAGATGGCACCCTGCTGCAACAGTCGTACCACCTAACCGATACATACCCACCTAGTCAACGAAAACTGATGGCGTCGTGCTGCAACAGACCCACCATCAATCGTAGAAGACATAGGATGGTGAAAGTTTTAGTTGGGGGGCAAGGGAACTTAACATTTGCGAGGGATCGTTCTACTTCTACGAATCTAACATGCATAGGAGTAAAACAACAGGAATAGCAATCACATAGTTGTGACACAGTATGGCCCGTTTCACATGGTGATCTCCATCTCCATGGAACCTGTCCACCATGATGATCTCCATCTCCATGGTCCATATGCGCCATCCCTCCGGGTGATGAGTCCTCCAAGAAACTTCTACAAGCTATTACTACTAACAGCTAGAAAAGAAGATTACATGGATAGAGGGAATCATCACAAGTCGGCACGCAGGCCGTTAATACAATAAGTGACAACACAATATGGCTCCAGCCGTGTTGACATACTCACGACACGCAGGTCATGAAAATATTACACACATACATCACATACACATAGGGCCATACCGGTCACAAAATCTGCAAAAACGAGTTAGACGTTCTAACGCCGAAACTTGTATAGCCTAAAAGACTGTCTTAGAAGTATAATTAGACAAAACCTTAAAATCGATCGGATCTCAATCAACCGGCGGAAGGTTTCCAAAACAAAATTTCGTTGCGCATCTTTTTCTAGTTGAGAATTTTTCGATCCGAGGTCGTATGCAAAAGTTACAGCCGTTTTACAGGGACTGTTCATTTCTGCGAATTCCCCGAAACCGGCGGCAGATCCAGTCTGTCACCCCGCGCATCTCATGCACATCGTATATGATCTAGACTCCAATTCGACCAATCATATTGATCTTCGCGTGCTGCAATTGGATTTACATGTCACAGTCTACCCCGATGGAGGAAACCGACCGGTAGGGGTATGTCGTTCCACGACCTCTCGCATCACGATCACGGAATCCAAATCACAGGTCGAAACATCTACTCGATACAATCGATCACATCGATCATACCCCATCTACATATCACATATGCAAACGATCCGAATTTATAACTACGCAGCATCGGCTCTGATACCACTGTAGAAAAACGGGGTAGGCTACACTAGCACAAATCAAAATTCCTACCGCGTCAACCAAGATCTGCTGCAAGATATAGATCACGAGATTACCACTAGACGCGCTGTGACGATCTCGGTGAAGCGGGTCGGGGCAGGGTAGTCGTACAAATCCTCCGGATCCCGTCGCTCCCACGAACAGCTCCTCTTGGCGGCTTGTCCGAGTGCTACAGATGCAGCACCTCTATCGGTATCCACACGTGCGGCGTGGAAGCACTGCTCACCGGACTGCTAGGTCCGCGCGGGCGGCAGAGGCGTGGAGAGACGGTGGCTGCGGTGGAATGTGGTGCGGAATTAGCAACCCTAAAACACACAGCCTTCTCTTCTTTATATAGACGTCCCCATAATGGGCTGCCACTAAAACAGCCCACTCTAGAGTCCATTTCCAGCCCATTTCGGATCCAATCCGAATTCTACTTCTTTTGCCTTAAGTGTGCGACCCTATAGGTTCACGCACGTTTAGACATGACACGAGTACACCTACTCGGACAATAGTTGGTAGCGGCTTCTAGCAAAACGTGCCAACTCCCAAACGTGCATAAAGATCACATCGGACGAACCATCACATGTTTATGCTATTCCTTTTGCCTCACGATATTTGATCATGTTCTTAGTTGATCACTCTTTCTCGATCTTGTGAATCGGAATCCCTTTCCAGGTTAACTATTAACCTTATTCATCATGGCCATGCATTTCTGGATCCGATCACTCGAGGGGCCCAGAGAAATATCTCTCTCTAGTGAAGAGAGGGGCAAATCCCATCTTGACTGACCATGCCTTGCAGCATGCTTCATGACAAACACGAAAGCTACCTTTATAACTACCCTGTCACGGTGTAGCGTTTGATAGCCCCAAAGTAGGTCGATTTACATCTCAAGAACATGCGACAATCTCAGGTCTAAGGACAAAGCAAGCACAAAGTGTAGAGAGAGAACTATTAGCATTGTTGTAATGTCTCAAGCTGGGTCAGTCCAACACCATGTTCGTAACATGAGTTCACATTATTAGTTTGACATCACCATGTCTATGACTTGCGAAACATAGCCATCAACCAATACATGTGCTAGTCTAATGTTCAGGTGTGTCCACACATGAACTCCAACTAGGGACATATTTAGAATAACCATGTAAGTAAAGAGTTTCACAAACAAGTCACATACTTGCCAATCAATACAAAGTTATTATTCAACGCACATTATTACAAATCATGGATACATAGATATATCATCATCTCTACGATTGCCTCTCGGGCATATCTCCAACACAGTATACTATGTCAGCGAAGTATTCTCTGAATCTAAGCAAAGGTACCCACATTATCAAAAACTGGCATATGGCTTGTTTTTCGCATCTCGAAAACTTCGCCATTATTTCCGAGGACACTCCATAACAGTGGTAAGAAAAGCACCACTAGGGGATATCATCAACAATGCGGCCGCAACAGGCCGAGTTGCCAAATGGGGCATTGAACTGGCTGCGTTCGACATTAAGTACCAACCTAGGACGGCAATTAAATCCCAGGTTTTGGCAGATTTTGTCGCTGATTGGACAGAAGCAATGCAAAACACACCAATGCCAGAGTCGGAATATTGGATCATACATTTTGACAGATCCAAAATGAAAGAAGACGACGGAGCTGGTGTAGTGCTAAAATCTCCAAAGGGTGACATTATGGAGTATGTATTACAAATACACTTCAGTGTCAGCAACAATGTGGCAGAATACGAAGCATTGCTTCATGGCTTGCATATAGAAAAAGAGATAGGTGTTAAGCATATACTTTGCTATGGTGACTCGGATCTGGTACAACATCAGCTAAACCAAACATGGGATGCTAAAAGCCCCATCATGGCCGAATATTGGAGAACAGTGGACGAGTTTGCCATTTGCTTCCTAGGATTTGAAGTACTTCATATCAAAAGAGAAGAAAATTGGAACGCGGATGATTTAGCCTGCATGGGCTCGGAAAGGGTTAAAATTCTACCGCCTTGTGTGTTTGTCCAACATTTGCATGAACCATCAATAAAAGCGGAGATATTGACTATCCTCTAGTTTCCAAGTCAATAGAAGTTCTGCTCGTTAGCCCGGATTGGACAATTCCATACTTAAACTTCTTAGTTGATTAGAAGTTCCCGGATGGAGCAGATGAAGTCTTGCAAAGGCAGATACAACGCCGATGCAAAGGATACACGGTAATCAATGGTTGCCTGCATAAACGCAGTACTATCGGAATTTTTCAGTGATGTATTTCGCCAGAAGAAGGCCGAAAAATCTTGCAAGAAATCCATGCAGGAGATTGCAGACATAATGCTTAGTCAAAAAGCATAGTTAAAAAAGCATTCCGTGCAGGGTTTCTCTGGCTCACAGCCAAGACAGACGCGAAACACATAGTAAACACATGTGCCGGATGTCAGTATTACGCCAAGCAGACGAATATGGCAGCCCAAGCACTCAAAACTATCCCCATTACATGGCCATTTGCGGTTTGCGGGCTAGATATGATGGGACCATTCAAAACTGCAAGAGGCGGACTTACACATCTAATCGTTGCAGTGGATAAGTATACCAAGTGGGTGAAGGAGAAACCCATCAAAAAACTTGACGGTGCGACTGCCAGAAATTTTGTCATTGACATTGTCATGATATACGGCGTTCCACACAGCATAATCACGTATAATGGGACAAATTTCTCCTTTGGAGAGTTGGTAAAGTATTGCCGACCAACAGGAATTCGCCTCGATCTTGCATGTGTGGCACACCCGCAATCCAATGGTCAGGTTGAAAAATGAATAGCTCAATCCTGCAAGGAATACGCCCAAGACTCGAATCTCCTCTTCATAAAGCAGTTGGTGCATGGGTAGAAGAATTACCTTCTGTATTTTGGAGTATTCGAACGACGCCGAATAGATCAACAGGGCTAACACCCTTTTTCCTGGTTTATGGTGCAAAAAGGAGTGCTTCCTACGAACATGATCCATGATAGCCCAAGAGTGCATGCTTACCATGACTCGGACGCCGAAAACACACGAAAGGATGTCGTTGATCTCTTAGATGAAGAACGAGAACTTGTGCTACAAAGATCCGCCATTTATCAGCAAGGAATGCGACGTTATCATAGTCAGAAAATCAAACATCATTCTTTCAAACAAGGTCATTTGGTGCTAAGATTGGTACAGGAAAGGAAGCACAAATTAGCACCAGTTTGGGAGGGACCATTTGTCATCAGCAAGGCTATGAAAAATGGATCATATTACCTTGTAGATATCCGAGATACGGAAGATGATCCTAAAAACTCGAATCACAAGAGGAAGAGAAAGATAGATGTCGAACTAGGAGAGACAAAGAGACCCTGGAGCATCCAACAGTTACGTCCCTTCTACACTTAGTTCAGTTTCTACGTAAACATCTTTGAGATCATGAAATAAAGCTGTCGAAATTCATGCATTCCCGTTTTACCTGATTTTTCTCATTCAAAACATAAGTTTGTCTTATCTATTTCCCAATGATCTTTCAAAATGCTTCAATGTTAACACGAATTGTGCCTGCGTGCTCGGTGTTAAAAACTGAATGCTTTCACAGCTTAAAAGGGCTAAAGAAACCCAGATTGTGCATGGGTCCCTGAGTTCCATAATTTTCCAAAATTTCCTTACTTTTCCTAAGTATTATCTGGTAGATTGTGTGTTGTGTCACTGGAATTTGTAAGTAAAAATGCCTAAGTACAATCCATGCTTCCGAGTTTAGACCGATAGGTTTGAACCCAGTCACTCGGCATGAAGATTAAGTACTATTGAGCCATTTCAACAGGCCAGAGAACTTAGAGGGAAAACAAATTTAAACCCAGAAAAACTTGCAAAGACTTCAATTTTACTGCAAAAGGGATGAATACTTGTTTATACAAAAGATAGATAACATTACAACAAATATTACATTGGAAGAATAGTAATGCTTCTATTTGTTCTCGAACAGCTACTCAGGAATCAGGCGGCGTCAGAAGAATCTGAGTCTTCCTCCTCGCTGTCGCTGGGGTTCTCCGGAGTTGACGGAATTTCTTCCTCCGAGTAGAATGTTGAGATCGACACCATTTGAGCTATCTTGGTGGCATACCCCTTGACAGACTCAAATATATCGGCTCTCTGCACATCCGTGTAACCCTGAGGGATACCGGTAGAAACACGCCAGGACGTTGCGGTGGTGTAGTGCATATTCATCATCCCAAGGGCCATGCCCGCACCACCGCGAGCTGCAGAGCGGAACCAGGATTCCTTCGGTTTGCCACCTCTTCATTTGCTTCCGGAAGCTTGCTTACTTCCGAGATTTTTTCAGCTTTGTCGGGAATGTACTTGTTAACAAGCAGCATCCCCGCAGTCTTCAAGGCAGAGAAGATTCTCCCGAAAGCCCGGATTCTGTCAATCTGGGTAAACAAGGGGTTCCCTTATGTTTAAAATAACAAGGAAAAGTTAGAAAAACAGACAACGAGAAACGAAAAATACTGTAAAAATTATAAGGAGAAAAACTCGGTAAAAGGAGCTAAAACTTACCGAGAATCTTATCCATCTCAACGCCTTCTTCAAGTCATTGGTTGAGATCGTTCTTTAGGTACCGTATGGTGGCCTTGTCCTTCTCGGCCTAGGCAGAAGCCTTGGACTCGGCAATGCCACTAGCCAGTTGGCTAGCCTCCAGATCCTTTTGAAGCTTTACCGTAAATTGGTAAAGTTCAGAATTTTCCTTTTGGAGTTTATCGGCATTGTCAACATCTTCAGCAATTTGTTTGGCTTTCGCCAAAGAAGCTAAAAAGAGTAAAAATGGAGAGATCAATACTTGGAAAAAGACTTAGAAAAAATAAGCAGTACAAATGAGAAAAACATTTACCTGTCGAGTCCTTCAGCTGCTGCTGAACCGATGCCAACTCCGAGTATTTATCATCAATAATACTTAGGAGAGTTTTAAACTCCTTGTTCTTGATGGTAAGTTTGTTGAAAACTTCCATGTTTATTGTCTTGGCAGTTTGCTGAAACATAGATAAGGGAAAAGGTCGCTTAAGTCAAAAAACAAGCAGGCATAAGAGGAAAGCATTAAGTCAAAAAGAATACATTTTTCTAAATGCTTGGGGGCTAAAGGTATTTACTTGGCTCATTTTTTGGAGACTCATCAGATTCTCGGAAAATTCCTGTGCATACTCTGCAAAGGTAATTTCGACATGGCAAAGGTCGTCTTGTATGACCTGGCGAGGCGAGAACACGTAATTATTCCTAACTATAAGTCCGCCTTGCGGCCATGGACGGATTAAAGGAGCACGAGTGAAGTATTTTTTTCGCCCACGGATGAATATATCCGTGTTCGTCAAAATGTTCTTCTTGTTTTACCTTGAACTCCTTTTCAAAGTTAGGGATGGGCTCCTCCTACGGAATGTTTGAAGGCCCACCCTCGTCCGGTGCCACCCTTTCCCTCGCATCAGTGTCGGATGCAATAGGCTAGCTAGACGGCAAAGAATGCTCGTCTTCTCGGGCAGCCGAGTTTTCTTCCCCCTCCGCTGTAGGAGTATCTGGCGCATCGGTGAGAGGTGGCTTTGCTCCTCTGTGAGCAGCGGCCTTGTGCTTCTTCCGGGATTTCCCTTCAAAGTGGTAGGGGCAAGGCTACAAAGGGAAAGGAAAGAAAATACTGAGAAATAAAGAACATGCAATAAAACGCATAGAAACGAAAAAGCCTGGGTTTATTACCTGAAAGTTGCGACGGCCACGCTGTCAAGATCAATGACCTCCTGAGTGATGGACGACTTCTTGTGCTTCCGTCCTCTAGACTAGAAGTTGGCACGAAGCGCGTCCAACACTTTGTCGCTAGCAAGTTCAACCTCAGGAAGATCGATAAGTTGTCAAAAGAAAAAAAATCTGGGTAAGAAACAAAAAAACATCCGAGAAAAAGAACACTCAGGAAAATCCCCAAAAAGACAAAACCATACCTTTGGAGCTGGGCTTTCGGCGTTGTACATAGGCCGGCTCTCCTCGTACCGATCACGAGTAGAAACCAGCTGGTTTACACATTTCTTCAAGTCCTTTTTCGACAAAGACTTGTTTTTCGCCCTCATCGCGTCTTTCGGGCCCGTGTCTTCACACATAAATCGTTTTCCGCGATAGACCAAGGGCTGAATCCGCCTTTCGATCCAGCATAGGACGGTTTCCATGCCGGTCAGAGGAGGAGTGGTGGAAACAAGTTTGGAAATTCACCTCTTGATCCTCATCAGATCTGCATGCAGAGTCTGGACCGCGTCCAGCGTCCAATTATCTTGGAGCGTGGCCGCGGAATTGACAATAGGCGGAATGCCCGTTTCCTTTCCAAGAAACGGGACATCCGTATGATAGAAGAATGAGCCCGTCCAAAACTTGACGGACTCGGATGTCTTAATTTTTGGAACCCAAACCTCCCTAAACCTACGGAGGGTGAAGGAGATGGTTCCGCAGGTCGGGAGGGCGCCCTCAGAGGGGTTGCATTTGATGCTGAAACAATATTGCCAAAAAACTAGGCGGGGTTCTATCCCTAGATAACCCTCGAAGAGGGCCTGGAACCCCGCTAAGTAGAGAATAGAGTTGGGTGGCAGATTATGTGGCTGGATTTTGTAGTGATCTAGGATCTGGCTAAAGAAGGCGGAAGGGGGAAGTCCCATACCTCGGTTGATATGGGATGCCAGGATAACTCGTTCGCCGGGTTCCGGAGATGGCTCGGTGTCGTCCTTGTCATACCGCCATTTGCCTTCCACTACGAACCTCTCCTTCTCCAAAGCAGGGAGAAGAGAAGGAACCACGTTGCAGTGGCACCAGTTCCCAGCGGTCTCCTTGCCTTCGTCAGCTGTGAGTAGAGATTTCCTCCGCTCGCTCGGAGAAGGGAGGCGGAGGAGGAGCAGTGGACGTTGATGGCGGCGCGTTTCCGGCCGCGGGAGGCAGATCCTTACCGGGCGGCTCGCTGGCGGCCCCCTCCGGTGCGTTCGCGGCAGTGCGAATCGGTGAGTCGAGGCGGGGGTCGAGGTCGTTGATTATATCTTTGATGTGCATGGCGGCGCTCGTCGAGTCAGAGGCATGGGGGAATCCCCGGTGGCCATTCTTGGGTGGTGCAGTCGTGAACTGGTTCCTCCGATGGTTTTTCCGGGGAGAGGCTCGGGGGCTAGGCTCTCTGCGCTCACTATGCTTGGGCTCTGGTTGCTAGCTAGGGCGTTGTGAGCTCGAGGAGGAAGTCCGGAGGCCCCGAGGCGGCTATTTATAGCCAGGTGCACGGAGATTGTCTCCAACGAATCTTTTAGCCGTTGGATGCGCGATGCGTGTTACGCCCGATTTTTTTTGGAAATGAGGGGACAGGGTGATAATTACTATCTCCTCGGTTCCTGCGAGAATCTGTCAGAGGATATGTTTCAGGGTTTTGACTGAATCCAAACAGCCATGACGTCAGCAGGATTTCATCGCTGATGTCACGAGGTTCCTTCTCTACGAAAGCTCGTGGAAGAAAAAGGCGGACTTTAGTAAAATCCGAGTTATGGGTTAAGAGATTTTTGTTAAAAGAAGAATCAAGACAAAACGCCGACATTTCTCAGAAAAGAATGCTAATCGACGAAAGGCGGTAGAATGAAGTCTTAATCCTTCTTGGGGGCTACTGTCGGATATATACCGATTAGGGGTATGTCCGGCATTGGCCTAAAGAGCCAGATTACCTGGGTGGCCTGTTGGTAATGGATCATAGTCCATTGGGCGGCCCAGTAAGCTGATGCGCAGAAAGCCAGATTCTAGAAGAACCCGGACCACGGCCCAAAGTGGTGCGTCTTGGAGAAAAAGATGGATTCCTTACTTTCCATGTTAGATACTTTCCGTAGTCTTCTAGGTTTCCTTTCTGTGAGCCCTAAGCCGGTTATCTAT
This sequence comes from Alopecurus myosuroides, assembly GCA_028641055.1. Classification (NCBI taxonomy): domain Eukaryota; kingdom Viridiplantae; phylum Streptophyta; class Magnoliopsida; order Poales; family Poaceae; genus Alopecurus; species Alopecurus myosuroides. The sequence goes on from CM054057.1 coordinate 659,975,558, forward strand.
ATAAAGCCTGACGGGAGAGAAGAAACACAGAGACAATTAGCTAGAAGCCAACTCGCCGAGAAGTTGATCCTCGCCGAGTTAGTGAAACCCTACTCACATTGTACTTTGTATACTTCAGGCTTCAACCCTGATTTAGTGAGATTGCAGGAGTAGGAACGCCGCCTTAGTTGCGACATACCGAACCTGGGTAAACCTGGTGTTCTCGTTACACTACTTCCATGTCCCCCCCCCCCCCACGACTCTACCAGTAGTCTCATGGCACCCCCGTCTATGAACTCTACTATGATGTCTCGACAGCTCAAGAACCAAATGCCAGTGATGAATCAGAGAGTGTCAGTGATGAAGATTACACACCTGAGATAGAGGACTATGATTTTGCCCTTGGTGAAGGAGATGATGATCTTTTTGACAGCAATGTTGATGAAGCAAAAGGAAAATTTGTGCATGTAGAACCTGATGACAATGCTAAAGGAGATGATCTCTATTTTCATGACTCTTATGAGGATGAAGTTAGACTAAATTTCAAATTCTTCAGGCATGAAGACTTGAGTAGCCCAGAATTTCACACATATTTTATTCAGTTGAACTACTTAGGAAAGCTATCAGAGAGTATAGTTGCAGGGAGAGAGAGTTGAAATTAAGCTTCCCAACAATGACAAGCAAAGGGTCCTGGCAAGGTGTTATGAAGAAAAAGATGTGCGGTGCAGTTGGTATTTGTGGGCCACTTTTGACAAGAGAAGCAAATGCTTCATGGTAAAGAAGTATTTGCTAGAACATAGCTGCTCAAGGAAATGGAGAGTGATTGCGTTTAGTGCACCTTTTGTTGCAAGCAAGTATATTGATTCCTTCACAGTAGATGAGAACATGAACATGAGAAACTTTACAAGAGTTGTGGAGAAAGACTAGAACATGGCTGCATCAAGGAGCAAGCTTAGAAGAGCAAAGAGGCTAGTGAAGAAAGTGATAGAAGGAGACGAGGAGGAGCAGTATAGGTGTTTGTGGGATTATGCTCAAGAAGTGAGGAGATCTAATCCAGGGAGAACATTTTTCTTAAGTGTGAACCAAGGAATATTTTCAAAAGCATATTTAACATTAGATGCTTGTAAGAGAGGGTCCATGAAGAACAAGCGGTTACTCAGGAAGCAGCGGTTCATGAAGAACAAGTGGTTGATGAAGAACAAGTGGTTGATGAAGAACCAGTGGTTACTCAACAAACTCAAGAAACAATGGTTACTTAGGAAGCAGAGGTTAATCAGATTATTACTTTATCTTTTTACTGAATTTTTGGTATTGTTTCTCCATTCCTTTATGTATTGAATTTGGCTACTTCATGTAATGTTTCAGTTTGACCGTGGATCCACAATGGTTCAGCCGTTGTAGTAGAGGAGGCCAACTCCTAGCCTGGAGGTCAATGATGATACACCTGATTCATTGTTCATACAACATGCTATTAAGTGGTGAACCCTCAAGTTCAACAACAACAACAAAAGATGCTAACCTGACAACTAAGTTAGCAAAATTGAATAGAGACAAGGAAAGAGAGCACGCAGCAAGGAGAGATGCTGCATTAGAGTCCATGAATGAAAAAATTGATAAAAGAGAAGCAGAAGCTGAAGCCAAAAGAATTGAAGCAGCTGAGGAAAAACAAGAGAAAGCTGCAAAGAGAAGGCAAGAAGCTCAGGAGAAAAGAGTTGTGGAGCAGGCAACAAAAGAAGCAACTGCAACAGCTAAGAAGATTACACTGCAACAAGAGAGAGAGAGAGAGAGAGAGAGAGAGAGAGAGAGAGAAAGATGTTGAAGAAGAAGCAAGATGCAGAGGCTAAGAAATCCCAAATGGGGGAGGCTAAGATGCTCACGATGGTTAAGAAAGTAGAAGAGGAGGAACTGAAAAAAACAACTGGAGGAGGCAAAGAAGATGAGATTGGCAAAGCAAGCACAAGAGGCTGTAGTGAAGAAAGCACAATTTGAGGAGGTGTAACAGCCCAAGTATGAAAACCTACCATTTAGAATGTTTGATTTCTTGTTGTTAAAGTATTGCATCATGGCATCATATTTATTTTCCTTGTTTGCCTTGTTTACTATTTGTTTTGCATCTGTTCTTAATTGTTTTCACAATGAAAATCAAACAATTTCCAATGCTTTGTTTTCATACTTGTTCTGTTACAACCTTTGAAAATAAAAATCACAAATAAAAACAACCACATTGTTTTCTTTTTAATCCATAATGATCACTTATTAAATTGATGGTTTTAATCAAACAATTAATTCAATCAATTAATTCCAAATCATTTCAAATTCAAATCAAATCTTCAAATCAGCACCCAATTTCAAATTATAAAAATTACCAAACAAATCAAACCATTTGATCTCTTTAGTCATTAGGGTTCACCCTAATAAACATGTTGATTTTAATAAAAACACAAATAATAAGCAATTCTTTCAAATGTTGATTTAAATTACAAAACAGTAATTAAAATTAAACTTTTGAAAACCCAAACTTGGCATTGGTTGTTACTGACCTAAGTGGCCACACCACATTTTTCTAAAAATTTCGTTAACCCCAAAACTCTCTTTCTTCCTTTTCTTTTTCCTGCAAAAAAAAAATAACAGAACCAAAGAAATAGAAAAAAAAGAGGGGGTACTGTTGGTGGAAACCGGCCAGCCCACCTCAGCCCACTTCCACCTTTGGGCCCGATACCCCTTCATCTCTGTTGTCGTCTTCCTCCTAGCGAACGTCAGCACTGTACATCCTTTTCCTCCTCTCCCCTCTTTCAACCTCCTCCTCCACCCGATGCGCACCCGTACCAGCTAGGCCCCTCCTTAAAAACCAAGCCTACCCCCTCCTGCAACCCTAACTGCCCCAGCTACCTGCCGCGCCGCCATCCCTCTCTCTCTGTTCTCTGTAACCATCCCGTGCCACACCACCGAGCTGCCTTGACCGGAGGAGGAATCACCACGGCGGCGGGGAAAGGGTAGAGATCGTGGGCTGCCGAACGCGGGAACGGAACGCCGGCGTCCTCCGCATCGTCTACGCGGGAGTTGCCGAGCCGGAGACGCACTGGACGCCTCCCTCCCGCGCCGTCGACGGCGCCACCGACCACCACCGACGCCACCGTCCTCGACTCCTGCTGCTTCCGCGTCGACCAACCGCGGTGAGCGCACACTGCTCCTTCCCCTCTCCCTCCGATCCGTCCTGCACCTCACCCCGCACACGCCCCACAGCACACGCCGGACGGCGCCACCGCGCGCAGCGGCAGTGCGCAGCGATCCGCCGGCGGGCGTCGATCTCTGTCGCTCGCCTGCAGTAACCTGAACCTGCGCGCACCAAGAAAAGTTCAGTTAAAAACTTACCTGTCGAAACTGCACCTTAACCTACCACCTGCTCTGTACCTAACACCAAACGGTCCACAGCCCAACTGGCACAGCGCGCGCTCGCTCGCCCCAGGGTCGCGGGATCAAGTCCCGCGGGAGGCAACTTTTGCCTCCCATTTTTCTCCTTCCACGCGCGCGCGGGACCCGCTTGTCATTGACCTGCAGGGACACATCATCTCCTAGCCTGTGCCACGCCAGCGCCCAGTGGCCACGCTGGCCCCGTGGCCCACCCTGCAGTGGCTGTGGCTAGCTGCTGCACGGTGCAAAATGTTTAAAACGTTTTCTGTTAATTCCCAGATACTTTTAAATGGCAGAATTAAACACAAAAAAAACTAAAACTTGAATAACTTTTAATCTACAAGTCCAACAAATACAAGTTGTATATGTTTTCTGCTCCAAATTAATAGATCTATCCAAATAACCCATTTGTGTACTGTTTTGAAATTCCAAAATGCAATTTAAATTTGAATTCAACCAAATCAATTAAAAACTTCTAAATTCAATAACTATTTCATTATTAATCCAATAAATGCAAATAAAATATGTTTTCCATGCCATTTTAAATAACCTTTTCAAATATAATGTTGAAAATTTAAAATAAAATGCCTAAACCATTTAAATCCTGTTTAATTCAATTAAAATTGCTAAAATCATAACTTGCTCAATATAAAATATTTTTGAACCTGCAAGTTATGTTTTCAAACCTTCAAAGTGTGAATTTTCAAATGTGAGTTTGAAATTATGTTTTGAATAAAAAATTCAATTAAATTCATGCTTATTTTAAATTCAATTAAAATTTGTTTAAATATTGTTTAAGTCATAATAAATTCATCCTAACTCCTATTTCAAAATTTAAAACATGTAATCCAACTAAAATTTGATGTACTTTCCAAATATAAATTTTGTTTGCTGTTTTGAATAATTTAAATTGCTGAAAACAATTGTTTCTTAATTATTGCATTTAAAATTGCCAAATAATAACTTGCTCATTTTAATCCAATTTCAACAAATGAAATATGTTTTCCATGCAAAATTAAACCACCTTTCCAAATATATAATTTGTTTCATGTTTTGAATAATTAAAATTGGTTAAATGATTTAAACCTTGTTTAAATCATTTAATATTGCTAAATTCATAACTTAATCAAAACAAATTCTTTTGGGACATATAAAATATGTTTTCAAACCATAAAAACATAACCTTGTCAAATATGAACCTCACTTAATGTTTTGAACAAATAAAAAATTCAAATAAGTTCATGTTTGAATCAAATTCATTTAATTCTTGCTTAAACTTATTTAATTCCTAAATAATTTATTTGAAATCCTTTTTCAACAAGTGAAACATGTATTCCAACTAAAATCTTGTTTTCTTTTCAAATATAAACTTGTTATCTATTTTTGAACAATTAAAATTGGTGAAAACAAAAATGCTTGTGTGACACCTTTAAGTAACCAAAATTTCCTAACTTAATAACTGAAATCCTAAACTTGGTAGACCTTATTTCCATTTGGTTTATTGTTGTTATTTTGTTGTTTTCCTCATCCATGCATCATGCTAATTCACTTACACAATTTGATTAGTTGTAAAACAATTAATTCACATAATTCATGGGCTTTTCAGGTGCAACTCAAATTTCATGTGGGTCCATTTAATCCTGTGTCTATCTTGTCAACTAGTTTTATTTCTATGCATCAATTAAATGGTCATGCATCATCCCATGTTTGTGCACTATGCCATGTTATTGATTGTTTATCTTCTGCATTGTTTGTTTGTTTCTTCTCGGGAACACGACGACGTTGAGACCGACGATACTTACGACACCCCTTCTAAGGAGTTAGCTCAGTACCAGGCTACTGGGTTTGCAGGCAAGTTATCACTCACATGAATCATGTGTTCCTTTCAACATTGGATACCGATACTTTCCGTTGTCTATTCTGCTAGCCCTATGAATAGTTGTTTCTGTTACGAGCCTATCACATGTATCCTATAACCCTGATATTGCCTCACTCCATACCTAACCTTTTGTTTGAGCCGTGTCTTACTAGCATGCTTAGGTTGTTTTGCTCGAGTCTGTTACCGTTACTTTCTGTTACTATTTCTATTACGTTCTGGGGGCTCGATGTTTAATCAATCAATCATGCTAATGTTAATGTTAAATAATAAATTTGATGATAAGGCACCGGCAGGAGGCCCAGGGTGGTTTGAGGCCTGCTAGTGTCGACCCTAATAGGAAAAGGGTCTTGTCTACTGATCCATGATGAGCGCACTAACCGCATGTGGGAAGCGAGTATGGGCGCCCCCCTCAATTTGATTCGATTCGCATCTCGTCCAAATCGCCACACGTAGTTCGGGCTTTCCATTTGCTGCATGCATGATCTTGCGAGCCCTTGGATCCCGGGTGGAACTTTTGTAGTCGGCATTTAGGGCGGCATGGTCTTCCAGTGCTATGAGGGTCCCCTTTTCTTCGTGGGGCTCGATTAGCCGCGCACGCACAGCACGTGGTGCTTTGGGCTTGATGCGAAGAAGAGTTGAGTTGTGTTGAGTGCCCCGCTTGGTGGGAGGCATCCCATATGGCGGGTATTCATACGTGTACGGCCAAATTGGTGCAACCCTGCAGGGATAATCTTCTCGAGAAGCCGTGTTTCCGCGGTTATGGATTACTTGTGAAAGTACTGGCTAACAAGTACTCAGGACAACTTAAACCTAATGATTAACTACCTTACACCCAATGATTAACAACTTGACTAGTAATAGTCTTACTGACACAATAATATGAACCATCATTAACTCAACTGTGTGAGTTATCCTCGGGTTGCTTCTTTGGATAAAGGGGCGAGATCCAGGATGGGTTTGTTTGAAGTTATCTTTCAGTTGGTTACAATCCTCGATCTTATCTTCTTTCTGTTAGCCGGAAGTGATAGAATCTCTGTAGTTGGTTAGAGCAGCCAGTTGCAGCATCTTTTATATTCCCCTTCCTTCCGTTGAACCCAAAGCATCTGTGCTTGGTGTTGACGGGTTACACTTTGGTGAACTGTGAGTCTTGCTTGCCAGTACGTTTATGTACTGACCCCTTTGGGGCTGTGGTTTCCGCAGACCTACGTTTCCGAGGATCTACATGGTGGCTACGACGCGGAGTATGACGAGACTGCTGACGAGTAGATAGCGGACTCGGGCAGGATCCGAGACTTCGTGGATGGGCTCCGTCTTTTCGTTTCCGGCCTCTTAGGCCTATTTGGTTCTTGTCTGTACTCAGACATGTTGAATGCTTCCGCTGTGATGTAATGGTGTATTGTTGGGACATGTGTCCTCTGGATGATTGTATTTGCTATCTCTGCTCTAGTGAGAGCTATTTGCACCTTATTTCAATCTTTTGTGTCGTAGAGATCTGTTGTGATATCACTTGTTCCAATGCCGTTGACGTACCATGTGTGTATGTCTGAAGTACGTCAATGGAAGTATCCTGATTTCTACGGGATAGTTTACGTCGACGCTGAACAGATAGGGGTTGGTTGTCACACATACGTGTGTTGGCCTACTCGTAAGAGGACGCGGGTGCCGGTAAGCCCCGTAATCCAATCTACTACTGTTCAACGGAACGGCGAGTATCCTTTAGAAGTCCGGGTGCGACAAATGGTATCAGAGCCTGTCTGCCTGTAGGATCCCTTTTTACTGGTCGCAGTTGAGTCTAGAAACTATTTTGTAGCTATATAGGAAAAATGAAACGTGAGAGTAGGAATTCTGTCATTTTTCTTCTTTCCCCACCCACCCTCCCTTTTCTGGTAAGGAAGTACTACGTTGTTTTCCCTTCTCATCTCAACTTTCAAGTTAGGATTTCACGAATTCTGGTTTCTCTAGGATGGTTATATCTACTAGACCATAGGAATGGAGGTGGTTGTGACATGATTTATCATGTTGCCTACTCATGATTGAGAACGGAGGCGTGTAAGCCCGAAAGATCCTCTATTCCTTAGCAGTAGATATTGATCCTTTAGAAGCCTGGATGGGTTTTTTCCGTAGTACCTCAGGAGTTTTGTTCTCGTTTTCCCGATGTTGATATCCTGTTCTTCTCAACATCCTTTTCGTCCGTTGAAATCTTGTTGTTGTTTTCCATTTCAGTTCTTCTACCGGCGTCTAATCAAAACTTCCCAAATATCAAGTCTATCTGGCCAGAAAGGTTGTTGTTGTTTCCAAAACTACCAGGCTATGAGAGATGGCATTTCTATCACCTGGGGTTGTTTCGAGGAAGCATTCCTGAATCACCACATTCCAGATAATCTATTCTATAAATTAATCAAATTCTATCCATCTATACACCCTCAATACAAAACCTCTCCCCTTACTTGAAAATGTTCCGGTGGTTTCCAAATTCCCTGACATCTTTCCAGAAGAGTTGCCAGGGTTGCCTATCGTTTTGAAATTCCAGAAACTATCCAATGTGCACGATGTGTTTCACGTGTCACAGCTCAAGTGGATCTTCCCAAGAAGTATCCGGACCTTTTCTTTTCTCAGTAGGAATCTCGGGGCGCGATTCCTTCAAGGGGGGCGTTTTGTAACAGCCCAAGTATGAAAACCTACCATTTAGAATGTTTGATTTCTTGTTGTTAAAGTATTGCATCATGGCATCATATTTATTTTCCTTGTTTGCCTTGTTTACTATTTGTTTTGCATCTGTTCTTAATTGTTTTCACAATGAAAATCAAACAATTTCCAATGCTTTGTTTTCATACTTGTTCTGTTACAACCTTTGAAAATAAAAATCACAAATAAAAACAACCACATTGTTTTATTTTTAATCCATAATGATCACTTATTAAATTGATGGTTTTAATCAAACAATTAATTCAATCAATTAATTCCAAATCATTTCAAATTCAAATCAAATCTTCAAATCAGCACCCAATTTCAAATTATAAAAATTACCAAACAAATCAAACCATTTGATCTCTTTAGTCATTAGGGTTCACCCTAATAAACATGTTGATTTTAATAAAAACTCAAATAATAAGCAATTCTTTCAAATGTTGATTTAAATTACAAAATAGTAATTAAAATTAAACTTTTGAAAACCCAAACTTGGCATTGGTTGTTACTGACCTAAGTGGCCACACCACATTTTTCTAAAAATTTCGTTAACCCCAAAACACTCTTTCTTCCTTTTCTTTTTCCTGCAAAAAAAATAACAGAACCAAAGAAATAGAAAAAAAGAGGGGGTACTGTTGGTGGAAACCGGCCAGCCCACCTCAGCCCACTTCCACCTTTGGGCCCGATACCCCTTCATCTCTGTTGTCGTCTTCCTCCTAGCGAACGTCAGCACTGTACGACTCCATCTCCTCCCTCTGTTCAACCTCCTCCTCCACCCGATGCGCACCCGTACCAGCTAGGCCCCTCCTTAAAAACCAAGCCTACCCCCTCCTGCAACCCTAACCGCCCAGCTACCTGCCGCGCCGCCATCCCTCTCTCTGTTCTCTGTAACCATCCCGTGCCACACCACCGAGCTGCCTTGACCGTAGGAGGAATCACCACGGCGGCGGGGAAAGGGTAGAGATCGTGGGCTGCCGAACGCGGGAACGGAACGCCGGCGTCCTCCGCATCGTCTACGCGGGAGTTGCCGAGCCGGAGATGCACTGGACGCCTCCCTCCCGCGCCGTCGACGGTGCCACCGACCACCACCGACGCCACCGTCCTCGACTCCTGCTGCTTCCGCGTCGACCAACCGCGGTGAGCGCACACTGCTCCTTCCCCTCTCCCTCCGATCCGTCCTGCACCTCACCCCGCACATGCCCCACAGCACATGCCGGACGGCGCCACCGCGCGCAGCGGCAGTGCACAGCGATCCGCCGGCGGGCGTCGATCTCTGTCGCTCGCCTGCAGTAACCTGAACCTGCGCGCACCAAGAAAAGTTCAGTTAAAAACTTACCTGTCGAAACTGCACCTTAACCTACCACCTGCTCTGTACCTAACACCAAACGGTCCACAGCCCAACTGGCACAGCGCGCGCTCGCTCGCCCCAGGGTTGCGGGATCGAGTCCCGCGGGAGGCAACTTTTGCCTCCCATTTTTCTCCTTCCACGCGCGCGCGCGGGACCCGCTTGTCATTGACCTGCAGGGACACATCATCTCCTAGCCCGTGCCACGCCAGCGCCCAGTGGCCACGCTGGCCCCGTGGCCCACCCTGCAGTGGCTGTGGCTAGCTGCTGCACGGTGCAAAATGTTTAAAACGTTTTCTGTTAATTCCCAGATACTTTTAAATGGCAGAATTAAACACAAAAAAAACTAAAACTTGAATAACTTTTAATCTACAAGTCCAACAAATACAAGTTGTATATGTTTTCTGCTCCAAATTAATAGATCTATCCAAATAACCCATTTGTGTACTGTTTTGAAATTCCAAAATGCAATTCAAATTTGAATTCAACCAAATCAATTGCAAACTTCTAAATTCAATAACTATTTCATTATTAATCCAATAAATGCAAATAAAATATGTTTTCCATGCCATTTTAAATAACCTTTTCCAATATAATTTTTGTTTCCTGTTTTGAGTAATTAAAATTGCCTAAACCATTTAAATCCTGTTTAATTCAATTAAAATTGCTAAAATCATAACTTGCTCAATATAAAATATTTTTGAACCTGCAAGTTATGTTTTCAAACCTTAAAAGTGTGAACTTTTCAAATGTGAGTTTGAAATTATGTTTTGAATAAATAAAATTCAATTAAATTCATGCTTATTTTAAATTCAATTAAAATTTGTTTAAATATTGTTTAAGTCATAATAAATTCATCCTAACTCCTATTTCAAAATTTAAAACATGTAATCCAACTAAAATTTGATGTACTTTCCAAATATAAATTTTGTTTGCTGTTTTGAATAATTTAAATTGCTAAAAACAACTGTTTCTTAATTATTGCATTTAAAATTGCCAAAATAATAACTTGCTCATTTTAAATCCAATTTCAACAAATGAAATATGTTTTCCATGCAAAATTAAACCACTTTCCAATATAAAATTGTTTCATGTTTTGAATAATTAAAATTGGTTAAATGATTTAAACCTTGTTTAAATCATTTAATATTGCTAAATTCATAACTTAATCAAAACAAATTCTTTTGGGACATATAAAATATGTTTTCAAACCATAAAAACATAACCTTGTCAAATATGAACCTCACTTAATGTTTTGAACAAATAAAAAATTCAAATAAGTTCATGTTTGAATCAAATTCATTTAATTCTTGCTTAAACTTGTTTAATTCCTAAATAATTTATTTGAAATCCTTTTTCAACAAGTGAAACATGTATTCCAACTAAAATCTTGTTTTCTTTTCAAATATAAACTTTGTTATCTATTTTTGAACAATTAAAATTGGTGAAAACAACAAATGCTTGTGTGACACCTTTAAGTAACCAAAATTTCCTAACTTAATAACTGAAATCCTAAACTTGGTAGACCTTATTTCCATTTGGTTCTATTGTTGTTATTTTGTTGTTTTCCTCATCCATGCATCATGCTAATTCACTTACACAATTTGATTAGTTGTAAAACCATTAATTCCACCCTAATTCATGGGCTTTTCAGGTGCAACTCAAATTTCATGTGGGTCCATTTAATCCTATGTCGATCTTGTCAACTAGTTTATTTCTATGCATCAATTAAATGGTCATGCATCATCCCATGTTTGTGCACTATGCCATGTTATTGATTGTTTATCTTCTGCATTGTTTGTTTGTTTCTTCTCGGGAACACGACTACGTTGAGACCGACGATACTTACGACACCCCTTCTAAGGAGTTAGCTCAGTACCAGGCTACTGGGTTTGCAGGCAAGCTATCACTCACATGAACCATCGTGTTCCTTTCAACATTGGATACCGATACTTTCCGTTGTCTATTCTGCTAGCCCTATGAATAGTTGTTTCTGTTACGAGCCTATCACATGTATCCTATAACCCTGATATTGCCTCACCTCCATACCTATAACCTTTTGTTTGAGCCCGTGTCTTACTAGCATGCTTAGGTTGTTTTGCTCGAGTCTGTTACCCGTTACTTTCTGTTACTATTTCTATTACGTTCTGGGGGCTCGATGTTTAATCAATCAATCATGCTAATGTTAATGTTAAATAATAAATTTTATGATAAGGCACCGGCAGGAGGCCCAGGGTGGTTTTGAGGCCTGCTAGTGTCAACCCTAATAGGAAAAGGGTCTTGTCTACTGATCCATGATGAGCGCACTAACCGCATGTGGGAAGCGAGTATGGGCGCCCCCCTCAATTTGATTCGATTCGCATCTCGTCCAAATCGCCACACGTAGTTCGGGCTTTCCATTTGCTGCATGCATGATCTTGCGAGCCCTTGGATCCCGGGTGGAACTTTTGTAGTCGGCATTTAGGGCGGCGTGGTCTTCCAGTGCTATGAGGGTCCCCTTTTCTTCGTGGGGCTCGATTAGCCGCGCACGCACAGCACGTGGTGCTTTGGGCTTGATGCGAAGAAGAGTTGAGTTGTGTTGAGTGCCCCGCTTGGTGGGAGGCATCCCATCTGGCGGGTTATTCATACGTGTACGGCCAAATTGGTGCAACCCTGCAGGGATAATCTTCTCGAGAAGCCGTGTTTTCCGCGGTTATGGATTACTTGGTGAAAGTACTGGCTAACAAGTACTCAGGACAACTTAAACCTAATGATTAACTACCTTACACCCAATGATTAACAACTTGACTAGTAATAGTCTTACTGACACAATAATATGAACCATCATTAACTCAACTGTGTGAGTTATCCTCGGGTTGCTTCTTTGGATAAAGGGGCGAGATCCAGGATGGGTTTGTTTGAAGTTATCGTTGGTTACAATCCTCGATCTTATCTTCTTTCTGTTAGCCGGAAGTGATAGAATCTCTGTAGTTGGTTAGAGCAGCCAGTTGCAGCATCTTTTATATTCCCCTTCCTTCCGTTGAACCCAAAGCATCTGTGCTTGGTGTTGACGGGTTACACTTTGGTGAACTGTGAGTCTTGCTTGCCAGTACGTTTATGTACTGACCCCTTTGGGGCTGTGGTTTCCGCAGACCTACGTTTCCGAGGATCTACATGGTGGCTACGACGCGGAGTATGACGAGACTGCTGACGAGTAGATAGAGGACCCGGGCAGGATCCGAGACTTCGTGGATGGGCTCCGTCTTTTCGTTTCCGGCCTCTTAGGCCTATTTGGTTCTTGTCTGTACTCAGACATGTTGAATGCTTCCGTTGTGATGTAATGATGTATTGTTGAGACATGTGTCCTCTGGATGATTGTATTTGCTATCTCTGCTCTAGTGAGAGCTATTTGTACCTTATTTCAATCTTTTGTGTCGTAGAGATCTGTTGTGATATCACTTGTTCCAATGCCGTTGACGTACCATGTGTGTATGTTTGAAGTACGTCAATGGAAGTATCCTGATTTCTACGGGATAGTTTACGTCGACGCTGAACAGATAGGGGTTGGTTGTCACACATACGTGTGTTGGCCTACTCGTAAGAGGACGCGGGTGCCGGTAAGCCCCGTAATCCAATCTACTACTGTTCAACGGAACAGCGAGTATCCTTTAGAAGTCCGGGTGCGACAGGAGGCCAAAAAATAAATATGGTTGCAAGACCAATTGCTGATGCTATAGAAAGACAAGCATTCAAAAAACCAAGAAAGGTTAACATGTTTGATGAGCTGAGGGTTTGATGCCTCTATGTAATAGTTACTTAAAATGTTGAACTTTCTTCTCTTTTGAGCTGGCAGGTGAGAGGTTAGAGTAATGAACCTAAAACACTTGTAATATTGTGGTCTTCTGAAGGTGAAGTATGCTCTGACAGCTGATAAGTTTACTTGTGTGTGCCATTTGGCATGCATTTGCTTTTTGAATTCATATCTATGTGATTCAAATATCAGGTTGCAAAGTACTATTCTTACATATTATGTCAATTGTCTTGATCAAATCTTGCCAAATTATCCAAAGTTTATATTGTTCATGATCAAATCTTGCCAAATTTCCAACTTGCATTCATAAAACAGAGTCTGACATAGATAATACTACTTGCATTCATAACTAGCAGAATCTTACATAGATAACAAGCACACAACTTGGTCTTACAGAGATAACAAGCACATACTTGGTTCTTGACAACACTAGGTTCACCAGATTATTACATACTCCAGCAGGCAACACTAGGTTCTAGGTTCTTAACATCTAAACTACTAACATCACACTTCTAGGTTCATCAGAACTACTACCATCAGTGCATCACTTCTTCACAATCACCAGCAGACAAAGCATACATCATCAAGGCAGCAGTAGTGATAAACTTCAGAAGCACCACTATTGACCTCCCAACTGCAAGCATTGAAGCTGCTTGAAGCTTGGTGATGCTCAATGGAGCCCCATTTGTTGTGACAGCAGGGCCAGTCCTCTTGATAATCTTTCCTCTCTTATCTGCAGTTCCAGCTTTTGCCTTTGCCTCTCTTATCTTCTTGAGCTCTTCCCTCCTCTGATATGTTGCGCATAATTGAAAGTATAGTATGGGCACCTGGATGGGGGGTGAATAGGTGCTACGACCGATTTTAATTTTTCTTAGAGTTTAGGCTTGACACAAAGGTAAATTCACTAGAGAATGCAACTAGGGTGGATTTACTTATATGACAAGGATAACAACAATCACAATGCAAGTACAAGTATAGGGATAAGGGAGCGAGGTAACCGGTATGAAGCACGCGGAGACACGATGTAATCCCGAGTTCCTCCTTGTTAAGGGAGTACATCTCGTTGGAGGGGTGTGAGCTCGCCACGAAGGCCTACTCAATGCCACAAAGGCCTCACCCTATTCTCCGATGAACCACGCCACAAAGGCCTAGTCCACCTTCCACTATTGATCCCCTTTGAGGCGGGAATCGAATCCTTTATAAAAAAACTTGGGGCACACACCCACCACCAAATTTGGGGATCCCAACAATCTTGAATCACCAAGAGTAGCAAGATGCCTAGGTTCTCCACAAGAGGAAACCCTAGGCTAGATCCCTCAAGCTAGAGAGGGGGAAATGAATAACGGCTCGGTGAAGATGTAGATCGGGGCCTTCTCCTTCAATCCTCCAAAGATATTTGAGTTTCGTGTGAGGGATTGGGAGTTAATGTGGATTTGGTGAGCTCTTAAATCCTATCGAATGCCAAGGGGAATAACTAGAGCTCAAGGTGGAAGTGGAGGGGTATTTATACCCCTCCTCAAATCTAGCCGTTTGGCTGGAAAACAGGTACCGAAATATCCGGTCCAGTTTGGACCGGAATATCCGGTCTCCAGATCTGCTCGAGTTTGTTGACTAAAACCGGATTATCCAGTTGCCTATGAATAATACGGTGCCAATAATCCGGCTGGCTTCTGTCCCACGCAGGCAACTGAACCGGATATTCCGGCTCCTCCTGAATAATTCGGTACAAACAATCTGGTTCACTTCTGTGAGATACATCTCTAGTCCTTAGCCGATTTTTGAGCAGAAACTCCACAACCGATATATCCGGTATGATATGAATAATCCGGTACTAATATTCCGGCTCATCTCTGTCCCAAAACTGGACCAAAACTATCCTAACCGGAATATCCGGTTTCCCAGAATAATACGGTTTGAATAATCCGGTTGCTCACTGTCCCAAATCTCTTAGCCCCAACTTCACCGATCTTTTTGGTGATCGATGCCGATGTTAAGTATAACACCTGCACACTAAACACCTCGATAAATAATGTACTTGGTATTGTTAACTAACACACAAAACACCGGGAAAACGAAATGCACTTTCAATCTCCCCCTTTTTGGCGTTAGATGACAATACTAGGATTTGTGATACGTCATAAATGTATCCCTAATTTCTGATGCTCCAAGATCATGTTATGCCAATTGCTACATGTTTTCTCCCTTATTTCTAGCATTTTCATACGTTTTCCGGGACTAACCTATTAACAAGATGCCCAGAGCCAGTTCCCTGTTTTCTGTTGTTTTTAGTTCCAGAAAAGTTGTTCTGGAAATATTCTCGAAATTGGAAAATTCAAAGCCCGGAAGTCCTATTTTCCCCGGAAGCATCCAGAAGACCGAAGATGAGTCGAAGAGGGGCAACAGGGGGCCACACCCTTGGCTGGCGCGGGCCCCCTGGTCGTTCCATCTATGGGTGTGGGGCCCCTGGAGCTCCACCGCCTTTTCCCTTTAGCCTATTTAAGCCCCCCGGATGGAAAACCCTAAGTACCTGATCAAAATCCCCGAAAAAGTTTCGCAGTCGCCGTCACCGTCAACCCTAGATCAGGAGGGTTCTGGAGTTGTTTTCCGGCACCCTGCCGGAGAGGAAATCATCACCGGAGGCTTCTACATCACCATGCCTGCCTCCGGAGTGATGCGTGAGTAGTTCATCCCTGGACTACGGGTCCATAGCAGTAGCTAGATGGTTGTCTCCTCCTCATATGCCTCCATGTTTAGATCTCATGAGCTGCCTATCATGATCGAGTTCGATCTTATGTAAATCTATATGTTGTGTTTGCTGGGATCATATGAATATTGACATTATGCCAAGTTGATTATAGTCTTTATTACATATGTTATTTGTGATCTTGCATGCTTTCCGTTGCTAGTGGTTTCTCTGGCCAAGTAGTTGCTAGTGACTCCAAGAGGGAGTATTTATGCTTGATAGTGGGTTCATGCCTCTTCATTTCCTTGCTCGAGCGACAGAAACGTGAATGGGGAGGATGTGTTGTTGCCATTAGGGAGAAAACAACGGTGAGAGTACCCGCGTGTATAATCATTGCTTACATTACACACTTTGTTTAATGCAATTATCTATTTCTTGCAACTTAATAACTAAGGGGGTTCAGATGATAACCTGAGGGTGGATTATTAGTCATAGATGAAGATGGATGTCGGTCTATTTATCTTGTTGTATTGGCCGCACTAAATATCATAGTAATCTTCATGTTATAATGTGCACTACGGTGCAACCTCTATTTGTCAATTGCCCAGCTATAATTTGTTCACCCAACATGCTATCTTTTATGGAGAGACACCACTAGTGAACCTATTAACCCCAGTCCATGTTCCACACTGTTAAACAAACCACAACAATTTCCTTCTCTCTCTACTTTATGCAAGCATTCAACTGTTTTCCACACTATACGTCTAATCTTTGTTTTCAGCAAAACCGGTGATATTGACAACCTCACTGTACCGTTGGGGCAAAGTATTTTGGTTGTGTTGTGTGCATGTTCGACGTTGTTGCTGACACCGGTGAAGCGCCCGCACCACCTTCAGTGGCACCAACCTTCCGAAGGTCCTCTTTCTCCTACTGGATTGATAACCGTGGTTCTTAACTAAGGAGAAAACTCCTACCGCTGTGCTCATCACACCCTCCTCTTGGGGTATCTGATGACTCCCAAGTGCAGGAGATCAATTGTAGTACCTTTCGATAAGTATTTGAGTGTCGAACCCACGAGGAGCTGAAGGTAAGCTATCTATTCTCTAAAGCCCTATAACCCTCTTATATGGTTGTTTATGCAAAGCAATAAGTTTGACTAAAAGGAACTAACTAATTAAAAGCAAGTGACGTGGAGTGTGGTTTGTCTAGTAACTAGTGAAGCAAGTTTAAAATGCAAGTAATCCTAGAGCAAGTTTCTAAAGCAAGTTTCTAAGCAAGTTTCACAAGTAGCAAGAAGCAAATATCTCAAGTATCTCAAGGGAGCAAGTGTTCTAGCAATAGGTGTTTCGTTCGTGTGGTTGTCACAATTAGTGAAGCACATGTTTTAGTCTTAGTTTTTTCTTCTAGGAAGGAGCCATGAATAGGTATAGTCAAGTAAATGATCTACAACCCCTTATGATGGATCATGTGGCCAAGTAAATGAGTGCACAAGATTGATTAAGACATAAAGTCCCACCATAGCCTTACGTTCTAAGGTCCCCTATATATATATCCCCCCAATAACTTAACTTTGTGGCTCGGTCTCACGTTACTGTCACTCCCAAGTCACCACCACTCCATTATGCTACCGGTGATCACCTTACATGCATTCCCTAACATATGCGTGCACTCATATATTGTACATAAAGACAATCATAGAAGATAACAAACTTGTATGCAACCAATCAACGAACTATTTCACCATTGCCAAGAACAATTCACTACTCAAACATAGACGGGGAGACACAATACATCAAGGGAATATAGTATTGCATCATACATCGTGTTTGCCAAGAGATTACAGTGGAGAGATGGAGCTGATCTTGCTGTAGATGTTGATGATGAACACGCCGGAGGGGGGTGGAGCCCTCCGGGGGTGATCCCGGCGGCGTTCCCCCCCCCCCCTCCGATCTTCTCCGGCGGCAGCCTTCTGTCTCTCTGTTTCATGGTTTCGTCTCTCGGCGCCGCCTCTTTCTCGAAAAGTCCAGGGGACCCTTTATATAGTCATTTTTAGGTCACGGGACACTCGGGAGAAGAAAGATCGACGGCATCGGAGCCACGGGGGCAAAAAGGGGGCCCCACACGCGGCCAAGGAATATGGCCGCGTGGAGGGTCCTCTTTTCCACATGGTTGGCCTTTTGGCCCTCTACTTTGGCCCATGGTCTTCGTCTTGAAAATTCTGAACCGTGCTCTTTGGCCTTGCCCTTTTTGGAGTCCCGAAGCTCCCGGAAAGTCTGAAACACTAAAAAGTACGTTTTCTGAAAAACAGGGTTAGAACCAAAAGAAGGGGAATTGTTCAGAAAATCCCCCAAATCATTATAAAACATGAATATAAGTTGCTAATATGTAGGAAAAATCAAGTAATAACATGCAAAGTTCATCTATCATTTTACATGCATCAGTATCCCATCGCAAGCATCAAGGATTTTTCTGGCACCGTTGTCGGGGATCTCAAAGTCATCAAGGAGCAACCACTCCCTCGTCAACTCTAGCACTAGGATTTTTCTGGCGTCGTTGCCGGGGAGAAGGAAGTCTTCTGGAAAGGGGAGTCTCTCACTCTCAACCTCTTTATTTTGTTTATTGTCTGGTTTTTATTTTTGTCTTGTTTTGCTTCTCTATATCAAAAACACAAAAAAAAAGTTCTGATTCTAGTTGTTATTTCTGCTTTATCATGCTTGCTATCAATGTTTGATGTCTTTGAAACTAGATCTTTTAGTAAAAGTGGGTTCAGAGATGAACAACAAAAACATTATAAGGAACACCGCTTGTCACAAAAAGGAATACACTTATGGGAGCAAATTAATAAATTGCATGACTATGCTAAAAACTTGTGCTCTACTTATAATGTTACTTATTGCTTTGATAAATCTTGCTGCTGTAGGAGATATAAACACCTCCCTTTTCAATGTGAGTATAATGATGATGTTACCATATCTTCTTATGTTAAGGGAAATTATGAATTATATGATGTGGAACAAATTGAAGAATTTATTGCTTGGAAGGGTGCATTCGAAATTGCTTATTTACTTGAAAGTATTGATGATGCACCTTATAAATATGAGATTTATGATATACTTGAATATTTCTTTGATAATTACAAGGATTGTAATTACTACATAATGGATTATCTTAATAGATTCTCTCCCCCAAAGGGAGAGACTAATGCCTTGCAGGAAACTATGGAAGAAGAAATTGCTGAAACTGGAAGCTCTTTGGATGAAAAAGAGGAGGAGAGTGATGATCAAGAGGAGGATGAATGGAACCCATGTCTACCTCCCAATGATAGTAATTCTTTAACTCATAATTGTGATGATCATATTGATTCTTTTGAAATATCTCTTTTTGATGAGGTTGATGCTTGATATACTTGTGACCTTGATACTACTATGAATGAAACTTGTGAGAATAATATTGCTACTGTTATTTATGATAATCCATGCTACTTTGATAAATCCTATAAGAATCCTTTATTTTTCAACTATTGATATGCATGATAATGAGGAAGTTTGTTTAGAAAATTTATATGATAATGCTCTTGATGATGGTCCTATGTTACTTGATGTTATAAATCATAATGCTACTAAAAATAGGATTGCTATAATGTGTCCTATAACTTTTATGAGTGATCAATAATCTTGCTTTTCTATTGCTAAAAGTGGGAAAAAAGAGCAGCTGATTTTAAATTTTGATCCCACTATTTTTTAGCTTGATATGAATTGTGTGCTTTCATACCATGACAAACATGCTTTATGTGATAATTATGTTGTTGAGTTTGATCATGATTCTACTGGAAATTATTATGAGAGAGTAAAATATGGTTGTTGGAATTTTCATGTTACTAAAACACCTCTCTTTTTGTTGAAAGTTTTGAACTTGCTCTTGTTCTACCTTCCCATGATTTCTATTTTGAGCTTCTTTAATTTATTTCTTTACAAGATTCCTATTCATAGGAAGTGGGTTAGACTTAAATTTGATTTATACTTGCTTCTTGATGCTCTCTTTTGGTTAACACATATTTCTTACGTGAGCATTGAGTTGCCCTTTTAGGCCTAGCTGAAAGGCGTTAAAGAAAAGCGCTACCGGGAGACAACCCGTTTTATTTCTCTGTTTTCATTCTGTTTTTCTTTGTTTTATTTGGTGTGCTTTGCACCTAGGTGTTTTCTATTTCCTTAGCAACCCGCTGTATCTTTTATTTTGCGTTTTTGTTGAGCCAAGTAAAGCCTCCAGTGGAAAGTTGACACTATATTTCGGATTTCTGCACAGAAAACAGATTTCTGATGTCCACAGTTAATTCCGTTAAAAGTCACAAAAAATCAAAATGACCTAATATTTTTTGTGCTTAATCCTGAGTTATATACGCAACTTTTATTAGTTGACCACTATTTAATTTGAGCAACATAAGTGTTTCTAAAAAGTCGATCTCTGCCTGCTGTTCTGTTTTGAAAGATTTCTGCCATTTATCGCATTTGCATCTTAATCTCTTTCTTTTGGTGTTATTTTGAGAAAAGGAGTTTTAAAAGAATTTGTGACATTATCTAATGTGTTTTTGATTTCTATTCTTGTGTTGAAACTGAACCGTGTTAGTTTATTATTTCGATTGCACTAACGTTGCTAATGAAAATTGTGAGAATTTTATTGTGAAGGAAGTTTTCAAGGGTCAAGAGAAGAGGATGGTATGATGTGATCAAGAAGAATGAAAAGCCTAAGCTTGGGGATGCTCCGGTGGTACATCCCAGCAAAATCCTAGAATACTCAAGCGTCTAAGCTTGGGATGCCCAAGGCATCCCCTTTTTCATCAACAAATTATCAGGTCACTTCTAGTGAAACTATATTTTTATTCGTTCGCATCTTATGTGCTTTACTTGGAGCGTATTTTATTTTTGTTTTCAGTTTGCTTTTTCTTTCAGTTTTTTTTACTTTCATAATAAGATTGGTTGAACCCCAGCATTCTTTTATTGGAGAGTGACACGCTCCGCTTTTTCATGAAAATACGTTGTATTCTTAGTCTCTGTCTAGCTGCTGCATTTAATTAACTCTTGTTTTGCATGCATCTCTTATCAGAGCTGTTAGTTTTAGTAGTGTTATTTGAGTACTCTCATGTTTTATTGATGTATCATAAAGAGTATTTTTGTTAAAGCATGTTTTGTATGGTGCTTGTTGGGAGAAAGAAAATTGTTGCTTGAAGTCGAATCTATAACAATACTAGTAGAAGCTTGTATAGACTGTGGCTAGAACTTTTTCATGCCATGCTAAATGTTATTTTAGTTTTAAAGCCTTGTGGTTATTTATTAGCATGATTAGCTTCAAATATCTGAGAGTGTTTAATATGTTTTGAAAGATTCACGAGTTGTTCTTGACATAGTAAAGCATCAATATATGGTATTCTCTTTCGTATGATTTATTTGGTTGACTTGGCGCATGCTCACACCATGTTTATGACTACAAACCAGTCACAAATAGCCTCCATGACCACTTAGTTTTTGAACTTGTGATACAGCTTATGTTTTAATTAATGATGCTTATGTCACTATGCATGATTATGGCTCTTATGCTCTCTCTTGATTTTCGCTCCCAGTCTTTTGCTAGCCTCCACCTGTACTGAGTATGAGCTCTACTCGTGCATCCAAACTCCCTTAAACCAAAGTTTTTACCATTGTGTCCACCATACCTACCTACATGTTGTATTTAACTTCCATTCCAAAGTAAATTGATCATGTGTTACCTTTAAAACCTTCAAAATTATTCCTGCTTTGTGTTATTGTTTTTGCTCATGAGGACGTCAATAGAGAATCTTTATCTCACTTGTTGATTGGATTTCACACCCTGGACTAGTGGCTTCATCCGCTTATCCAAATGATAGAAGAGCTGGCAGCGGGGTGCCCAGCCCCAAATTAATACAAACAAATTCTCTTCACTATTTTTGCCCCTGATCATATCAGTCAAAGCATAATTGTGTAAACAAAAGAGAAAGTGGGATGACCTTCTACACCAGTTGCATCCTTCACCATGGGAGCCGCTCTTGTGAATCCAGTTGGCTTGTGACGTACTGTATTGTCTATTTACCATTCGTTGACACTGGCATACACCTCTCCTAGAATATAGACATTCGTCCACAAATGTTAAACTTTTAATACCTTTGTTTAATAAAATAAAAAGCTCTAGCACATGAGTGATCCCTGCTTCCCTCTGCGAAGGGCCTTTCTTTTACCTTTATGTTGAGTCTCCATCTTCTAACTTTATGCCCAGTTGAGAGAGCATTTTTGCCATTCTGATTTTTATGTGCATTTGTCCCATAAACATCAATAATTACTTCATGATGTGCTATCATTTGTTCTTAAATTATTTGTTCTAGTCTTCCTCTTGAACTTTGAAAGTGTCCTGGCATTTATGTTTTGTCCCACTCTTAAGGACTAGCGAAATGCCACTTTTCCATG
>CM054057.1:661908495-661985146 GCA_028641055.1 Alopecurus myosuroides
TTTTTCAACAATTCTCCATATTTGCATTGAAGAGCTGCACATGTAAGACTTCATGGAAGCTTTCCAATTAGTGAAACGATGCCTATCCACCATAGGAGGTGGACCAAGAAAACATGTGGATGTTGAACATTAGGAGCATTGTTATAAGCATAGCCAAAGGAATTTCAACCACTACCATTTAAAGGTGAAGATGTTGCGGTTCCTTCCTTAGTTGGAATGGGGTTTCCATGTTCATCTAAGGTAACATTCTCTCTAGATTGATTAGATGGGGATGTCAATTCTTTTATTAGTCCCTCCATCTTTTTCTCGGAACTATCAATCATAGCTTGGATTAGCTTTTGAATCCCCTCCATGGTGACGGGATCATTAGTCATCCTTTCCTCCTCTTTAGGCGGTAAAGACCTATATAAAGAGACGAGGCTCTGATTCCAATTGAATTATCGAGAGGTTAACTAGAGGGGGGTGAATAGGTTAACTACAAATTTTTGCTTCCTTTTCAAGTTAACAAGGTAATGCTCAAATATAGATTATCTAGATTATGCAACTAGGTGAACAATCCTATATGTTGAGCAAGTACAACTAGCACAAGGTGAATATATGACTAAGATAGTAGTAACTAGTAAAGGTAAGTTGAGGAATAACCGAGCATAATGACGCCGAGATTTATCCCGAAGTTCACTTCCCAATGGAAGCTAATCTCCGTTGGAGCGGTGCGGTGCCACCAAAGTGGAACACTGAGTAGCCCTCAAATGGCACACCGTATCTCCTTCGAGTACTTCCACCGATGTGGATAGGCTCGAATCACTATGTTGCCGTTGACGTTGACAACTAGAACCTTTACAAGGATGAGGCACACTCCACAAGATTGGAGGGTCCTCACCGAATCCCGAGAGCCACCAAGACTCCGAGAAACAAGATCCACGAGCACAAGAGCTTCGGGGATATCAAGTGGCTCCGAGCTCCGATGAGCTAAGAGCAACAAGATTCTTGGCTCCGTGAACTAAGAATATCAAGATCCCTAAGGGATGAGTGGGTGGATTTCTAATCGACTTGGTGGAGTTGTAGATCGGTGGTGTCTCCTTCAAATCCCAAAGTATCATGAGGTTTGGTTGGGGATTTGAGGAGTTGCTTGAGCTTGAGCTTGGTCAATCAATGGTGGAGAGAGAGTGAGTGTAATTGACAAGTTCTAAAGGTGGAAGAACATCTCCTTTTATACCGGGGGCGAGAAAACGGTCGTTGGGGGGATCCCCCCACTCTGCAGCCCACCCGGCCAG
Organism: Alopecurus myosuroides; assembly: GCA_028641055.1. NCBI lineage: Eukaryota > Viridiplantae > Streptophyta > Magnoliopsida > Poales > Poaceae > Alopecurus > Alopecurus myosuroides. The sequence continues at coordinate 661,909,770 of CM054057.1, forward strand.
GCCGGCCTGGGGCATCCAGCCGTGGTCCAAATCCCACCCCGGCCTAGGGGCCAGATGGGGCTGGCGTGGCAGCCGGACAGGGGCCAGGAGCCCCTTCCCACCCCGGCCTGGGGCCGGCGTGGGCGAAGAGGGAGGCCGGGGCAGCGCCTAGCCCGGTCTGGGAGCCTGGCCAGGCCGGTGTGGAGGAGAGGCTGGGGCCGGGTACCCGCCCGAGCTGCCCGGCCTGGGGTCCGTCCTGGGGCCGGTGTGGAGGGGAGCTGAGGCCGGGGCACAGCCCGACCAGTCCGGTCTAGGGGCCCGGCCAGGCTGGCCAGGGAGGCCTGTTTTCTCCTCTTCTCTTCTTGTCTCTTTTCCTCCTTTCTCCTAATCTTTTCTCCATTTTTGCTATCCATCGTATGAGTGTCCAAGGATATATATGATTGCATTTTATCCATGATAGGCTCTGGGTAAACTTAGGGAAACCATTAGACCTTCCACATGTTGTGATCAAACACCGAAAACAAGATTTAGGAACAATGCCCTTTCAGAGAGTTAGTGGGGTCCAGGGGGGCCCACACCACTACTGCAAAAAGGCTTATAGTCGTCAAGTGATTTGTGACGGGCAAAACGATGCTTGTCACTAGTAAGCTTACCAGTGACAGGTCAGAATAAGCCCGTCACTAGTACGGAACACTAGTGACCGACTTATAAAAATGGCTGTCACTAGTATTTTTTATGTAAGGCAGCAGAAATGAAAAAATATTTTGTGACAGACACCTATAAATACATGTCACCGGTAACTAAATAATTCACGGGGCATGTGCACACGAAACTCCACTGGGAAGAAATAACCGCACATATCCATCGTTGTCTAATCTTATACCGTCTCCTAATATTTCTCTTGTAGCCACCTTGACCACATTCCTCGCACGCCTCCGGTCCACGATCTAGAGCAACGCCCGTGCAATTCTTTTGGCGCAACCGAGGCTGTGCCGCTCGTTCGTCAAATTCCCCAAGTCCGAGTTCCATGAGCCCCATCCCCGCCATGAATCCACCACAGATCGCGGTGCCGCCCCTCCCCGTCCAATGCCATCGGCCTTCTCCTCGTCGGCTCATCCATCCCTTGCCGAGCTCCACGTATCTCCTCTATCGATCTAGTACAACCACCCTCCCTGCTCAGCCGAGGACAAATCCTCAGTGATGTACCCACACAACTACAGATTGATCCCGCGCACGCTTTGCGACGATTCCGACCCCATCGACGTCCTCGTCATCATGCAGGAGCCAGTCGTCCCTGGGTGCTTCCTCACGGCAAAGGCAATCGGGCTCATGCCCATGATCGACCAGGTCTGTTCTCTTCTCCTCTGTTTGTTTCCTCGTGCTTGTTTCTTCGGATCTGGTCGATCGATTCTGACCAATTGCTGCTATCTGAACGAAAATAGCGGGATGCCAACGACAAGATCATCGGTGTCTGGGTCGACAATCCCATGTACAGGAACTTCAACGACATCAAGGAGCTGCCCCTGCACCGCCTCGCTGAGATCACGCGATTCTTTGAGGACTGTATCCTTCTTATTGTTACTACTGAATTTCTCTTCTTCTCACTAGTAACATTAATGTATGATCATATACATACAGTGAGAATAATTCGAGTCCATGACTGAAACTTCTGAAAACAGAGCTGCCCCTGCACCGCCTCGCTGAGATCACGCGATTCTTTGAGGACTGTATCCTTCTTATTGTTACTACTGAATTTCTCTTCTTCTCACTAGTAACATTATGTATGATCATATACATACAGTGAGAATAATTCGAGTCCATGACTGAAACTTCTGAAAACAGAGTAGTAGTAGTAGTAACCGTGGATCTTGACTGACATTTAGTAGGAGTACATACAGTTAGAATAATTTTGTAGGATTACAAACAGTCAGTATAATTCAGTACTATTATATACAGTCTGCGTAGTTCCAGTCCCTAACCAAACTTCTGAAAACAGAGTACTAGTATTTGTACATCTTGCAGCAAGTAGCTGTCTGAAAGTATGTTTAGAGTTCTAACCAGTTATAGCATATATGCATTAGGAAGTGCTATTGTAATCTTTCCCGTTCTTTGGTCGAATGGGTTTCTTTAATTTGAGAAATCAGATAACAAAATGAGAATAAGGAGGAGAAACGTCAAAAAGAATAAGGAGGAGGCTGTCAACAAGTTCCTTCCGTCGGAGGATGCTTATGAGGCCATCCAGCATTCCATGTCATTTCTCTTTCTCAGATTTCTAGATTCATGTCAAAGCATGAGCAATTAGCAGACTAGTCCAGTTGATCTGCAACGAGCTAATGCTGCAACATTGTCATTCTTTTTTCAGGGATCTCTATGCTACCTACATTTGCGAGGGCCTGAGACGGTATAAGGATGTTGCCTGTCGATCTAGCAATGTTCCACGTCTACACTTCGGACCCCCTCCACCATTCTGCAGAATCCGTTGAAAAGGTGGCATCATCAACTACAAGGAGGAGGCGGTCGAGTACATGAAGCAGGCGGTCCATGCGGACAACTACGCGTCGAGCTGCTCAAGCAGCGGGTGCACCATCGGGGCTCCCAAATGGAGACGAAGGCCACCACGTGGGGTACTACCGCCTCCCAGCACCCACTAATCCAGGTGCGTGAGTGAGATCAGTGGTGTTTCCAAGCGAATTTTCTCTGAGCCAAGTAAAGCCTCTAGTGGAAAGTTGACAGCATATTTCGGATTTCCGAGCAGAAAACAGATTTCTCCTATCCACTGTTCATTCCGTTAAAAATCACAGAAAATTCAAAACGACCTGAGCTTTTTTGTGCTTAATCCTGAGTTATGTACGCAACTTTTCTTAGTTGACCACTTTTTTATTTGAGCAACAGAAGATTTTCGAAAATATCGATCTCTGCCTGCTATTCTGTTTTGACAGATTTCTGCCATTTATCGCATTTGCATCTTAATCTCTTTATTTTGGTGTTCTTTTGAGAAAAAGAGTTTTAAAAGAAGTTGTGACAGTATCTAATGTGTTTTTTATTGCTAGTCTTGTGTTGAAACTGAACAACATGAGTTTCTTATTTCGATTGCACTAACGTTGCTAATGAAGATTGTGAGAACTTTGATGTGAAGGAAGTTTTCAAGAGTCAAGAGAAGAGGATATATGATGTGATCAAGAAGAGTGAAAAGACTAAGCTTGGGGATGCCCCGGTGGTACATCCCAGCAAATTCCAAAAAGACTCAAGCGTCTAAGCTTGGGGATGCCTTGGGCATCCCCTTCTTCCTCAACAAATTATGAGGTCACTTCTAGTGAAACTATATTTTTATTCGGTCGCATCTTATGTGCTTTACTTGGAGCGTATTTTATTTTTGTTTTCAGTTTTCTTTTTGTTTTTCTTTAAGTTTGTTTTTACTTTCATAATAATTTTGGTTGGACCCCAGCATTCTTTTATTGGAGAGTGACACGCTCCGCTTTTTCATGAGAATACGGTGTATTCTTAGTCTCTGTTTGGCTACTGCATTTAATTAGCTCCTGTTTTGCATGCATCTCTTATCAGATCTGTTTGTTTTAGTAGTATTATTTGAGTACTCTCATGTTTGGTTTCTGAATCATAGAGTATTTTTGTTAAAGCATGTTTTGTATGATGCTTGTTGGGAGAAAGAAAACTGCTTCTTCAAGTAGAATTTATAACCGTACTAGTAGAACCTTGTATAGACCGTGGCTAGAACATTTTCATGCCATGCTAAATGTTATTTTATTTTTAAAGCCTTTTGGTTATTGAGTAGCATGATTAGCCTCAAATATATGAGAGTGTTTAATATGTATTGAAAGATTCATGAGTTATTCTTGTCATAGTAAAGCATCAATATATGGTATTCTCTTTTGAATGATTTATTTGGTTGACTTGGAGCATGCTCACACACCATGTTTATGACTATAAACCAGTCACGAATAGCCTCCATGACCACTGCTTATGCTTTTATTAATGATGCTTATGTCGCTATGCATGTTATGGCTCTTATGCTCTCTTGATTTGTCGCGCCCAGTCTTTTGCTAGCCTCCACCTGTACTGAGTATGAGCTCTACTCGTGCATCCAAACTCCCTTAAACCAAAGTTTTTCCATTGTGTACACCATACCTACCTACATGTGGTATTTAACTGCCATTCCAAGTAAATTGCTCATGTGTTACCTTTAAAATCTTCAAAAATATTCCTGCTTTGTGTTCTTGTTTTTGCTCACGAGGACGTGAATAGAGAATCTTTATCTCACTTGTTGATTGGATTTCACACCCTGGACTAGTGGCTTCATCCGCTTATCCAAATGATAGAAGAGCTGGCAGCGGGGTGCCCAGCCCCAAATTAATACAAACAAATTCTCTTCACTATTTTTGCCCCTGATCATATCAGTCAAAGCATAATTGTGTAAACAAAAGAGAAAGAGGGATGACCTTGTACACCAGTTGCGTCCTTCACCATGGGAGCCGCTCTTGTGAATCCAGTTGGTTTGTGACGTATTGTATTGTCTGTTTACCATTCGTTGACACTAGCATGCGCCTCTCCTAAAATATAGACATTCCTCCACAAATGTCAAACTTTTAATACCTCTGTTTAATAAAATAAAAAGCTCTAGCACATGAGTGATCCCTTCTTCCCTCAGCGAAGAGCCTTCCTTTACTTTTATGTTGAGTCTCCATTCTCTAATTTTATGCACAGTTGAGAGAGCATGTTTGCCATTCTGAGTTTTATGTGCATTTGTCCCAGAAAAATCAATAATTATTTCATGATGTGATATTATTTGTTCTTAAATTATTTGTTCTAGTCTTGCTCTTGAACTTTGAAAGTGTCCTGGCAATTATGTTTTTCCCCACTCTTAAGTACTATCAAAATATCACTTTGCCATGCTTTCTCTATACCTGAAACACACGTTTACCTTTCTTTGCATTATTATTCATGATCCTTTATTTGAGTTACTCTTCGTGATGCAAAGTAATTGCTATACCTTATTATTAAATTTTATTTATCATGGTTGTGTTTAAAGTGTTATGATCTCAGTTTGCATATGCTTTTACATTAGATATTGATCAAGTTTATGTTAGTAGCATGTCACCTCAGAAATTATTGTTTTATCGTTTACCCACTCGAGGACGACTAGGAACTAAGTTTGGGGATGCTTGATACGTCATAAACGTATCCCTAATTTCTGATGCTCCATGATGATATTATGTCAATTGCTAAATGTTTTCTCCCTTCTTTATGTCATTTTTATCTATTTTCCGGACAAACCTATTGACAAGATGCCACAGAGCCAGTTCCCTGTTTTCTGCTGTTTTAGGTTTCAGAAAAGTTGTTCTGGAAATATTCTCGGAACTGGAAAATTCGAAGCCCGGAAGTCCTATTTTCCCCGGAAGCATCCAGAAGACCAAAGAGAAGTCGAACAGGGGCAACCGGGGGGCCACACCATAGGCTGGCGCGGGTCCCCTGGCCGCGCCATCTATGGGTGTGGGGCCCCTGGAGCTCCACCCCCTTTGCCCTTTCGCCTATTTAAGCCCCCCGGATGGAAAACCCTAAGTACCTAATCAAAATCTCCAAAAAAGTTCCGTAGCCGTCGTTACCGTCAACCCTAGATCAGGAGGGTTTTGGAGCTGTTTTCCGGCACCCTGCCGGAGAGGAAATCATCACCGGAGGCTTATACATCACCATGCGTGCCTCCGGAGTGATGCGTGAGTAGTTCATCCCTGGACTACGGGTCCATAGTAGTAGCTAGATGGTTGTCTCCTCCTCATATGCCTCCATGTTTAGATCTCGTGAGCTGCCTATCATGATCGAGATCGATCTTATGTAATTCTTTATGCTATGTTTGCAGGGATCCGATGAGTATTGACCTTATGCCAAGTTTATTATAATCTTTATTTCATATGTTATTTGTGATCTTGCATGCTTTGTGTTGCTAGTGGTTGCTTTGGCCAAGTAGTTGATAGTGACTCCAAGAGGGAGTATTTATGCTTGATAGTGGGTTCATGCCTCCTTGTTGCCTTGCTCGAGTGACAGAAACGTGAAGGGGGAGGATGTGTTGTTGCCATTAGGGAGAAAACAGCAGCGAGAGTACCCGCGTGTATAATCATTGCTTACATTACACACTTTGTTTAATGCAATTATCTGTTGCTTGCAACTTAATACCTAAGGGGGTTCGGATGATAATCTGAGGGTGGATTATTAGTCATAGATGCAGATAGATGTCGGTCTATGTATCTTTTTGTAATGCCCGCACTAAATATCATAGTAATCATTATGTTATAATGTGCACTACGGTGCAACCTATATTTGTCAATTGCCCAGCTGTAATTGATTCGCCCAACATGCTATCTTTTATGGAGAGACACCACTAGTGAACCTATGAACCCCGGTCCATTTTCCACACTGTTAAACAAACCACAACAATTTCCTGCTCTCTCTACTTTCTGCAAGCATACAACTGTTTTCCACACTATACGTCTAATCTTTGTTTTCAGCAAGACCGGTGAGATTGACAACCTCACTGTACCGTTGAGGCAAAGTATTTTGGTTGTGTTGTGTGCAGGTTCCACGTTGTTGCTGACACCGGTGAAGCGCCAGCACCACCGTCAGTGGCATCAACCTTCCGAAGGTACTCTTTCTCCTAACTAAGGGGAAAATTCCTACCGCTGTGCTCATCACACCCTCCTCTTGGGGTATCCCAATGCAAGCATCAGGGCGACGAGTCTCCATGAGCTTCACAAGACCAAACCTCTCAATAATACTAGCAGCATCATCAAATACATCCTTGTCCTTGATAAACTGAAACTTGGTGGGATTCATTGGGCGGACCGGGAACTTGTAGTCAGTGTAGATGTCAGCAAAGATATAGGACTGCTCCAAGCACCAGAAACGAGCACCATCAATCTCCATGTCCCTCGGTGTGGTGTACCAGTCCTTCTGACGAATCTGAGCAAACTCCTGAGTGGTCACAACAAACTTATAGTTTTTTGTTGATTCCTTGTCTTTCTTCTTCCTTGACGATGGCTTTGTAGAAACTGAATTGGCTTTACCCTTGGAAATAGCTTTCCTCGGAGCCCGAGAGTCACCGTGGTCCTGATCACTAGTGTCCTTGTAGGAAGGACGGTTGCGAGTGCTCAACTTGTCTACCTGAGAACGACATGTGAATGAAACACATAGACGGGATCAAGGGGGTAAGTGCACACAGGTCAACAAAGAGGAATCATACAGTCAAAATAATAGGAGAGCATCCACAAAATGATCAAGTATTAATCCCAGAGAAAAGCAAAACAGTAGTGAAATTTTTGGGACAGAACCCAACCGGATATTCCAGTTCAGTTCTAAACCGTATATTCCGGTTCCACGAGTCCATTACTGGATCGATTTTCACCTAGGTTCAAAACTAGATCGGAGATACAGGGTGATAACCTATTGTCTCTAGTATGCATTAGATGCCCTAGGGAACATCCACTACCAAGCATTAACAAGAAAAACATGCATCTAAGGAGGGGTAAGGTTATGGCACCAAGATTCAAAGGAAACGATGATTAACCGCGTCCATGGATGAAAATGCTTGCATGAGATTGATACCAAGGAGATGGAGCACGAGATCCGGCAAAAATCTTGCAAATCCCGTGGACGAAGTGGTCCGGGAGGACAAGAATCAGAGGGGCGGCGTTTTTGGAGGATGAGGAGATTGGGGATGAATGGCAAGAACTGATAATCCATCCCGTGATCCTCATATTTGAGGTAGATTCTACGGACCGGATATTTCGATTCAAGTTTGAACCGTATATTCTGGATCCACCCGAAAATTCCGGTACAAAACTGTACGGGAAATTCGGGCTTCCTTTTGATCCGAAACTTCCTAGTTTCAAAGGAGTGACTTGTGTTCTAGATAGAGTTTGGTTTTAAGGTAGAGAGGATTAGGATAAAAACACCAAACTGAAAGTAGTACTTATCCCACTTAATTGCAAGAAACAAACAAAACATCCAAGTGAGTGAGATTTTCCTACGAAAACACTTAGCAAGGGAAAACACGAGAAATGCAATGAAAAAACAAATAAACCCCAAATAAGATCCAACTATTCACTAAGTAGAGGTTGGTGGCCTAAGCCACCATGTAAGAGATCACAGTATGCAACCGCGAAGATATATCTTGGTTGCATTGCCAATTCTCAACATTGAAACTCACAATTCAACATTGGAAAAAGAGAGATAACAATTACTTTTAGCTTTGGGCATAATGCGGGAGGGAGAACCCAATGTGTTAGCATAACACTCCCCCTACACCTAAACCCAAACACGTCTCAACTATAGGGGTGTGTCAAACTCCTAGAATCAATGATATTTAGCTCATTTCTCAAGAACATGAATATTGCATCATCAAGTGTCTTCATGAAGATGTCCATGAGATTATCCTTGGTGGGCACATAAGCAATCTCAATATCGCCTCATGCCACATGACCCCGAATTAAATTATGATGAATCTCAATATGCTTTGTCCTTGTGTGCGGAACGGGGTTTGTTGTGGGATAATCACGGCAGACGTCACCAGGGGTAACTTATCTTGGGACAATTCGACTCTGGTGTTTGGGAGAGGGTTTTGCTCAGGGGAAATCATGCCGATAATCGATCTGGTAGCTCTGGCAATCAAGTCGCCGAGTCTCCGATCTATATTCACAAGCTCAACTCTCGTGTTACAAAGGATACTCGAATAGCTAGTAAAACTCGTGTCTACTCTAACCCTAGGAGCCGGCTTATATAATATCCGGCCCCCTGGCTCCCTGTCCAAGGCATACTCGGAGTCCTACCCGGTCACCGCTTACAAACCCTAAGATTCCTTATCAAAACCCACAATCCGGGTTACGAGGCCTACACTCTTGGGCCTTCTAGAAACTCCTTTTCCTTAAGCCGAGTCTTGCGCAGCTCCCTTTGGGCCGAGTTACACCTTGGCGTTAGCCTACGGGGTTATCATCCCTCCATCAGTAGTCCCCAGAATAGCTTGGGCTTCACAGGATCCTCCTTGAAGCGCATGTTATTCCCTGCAAAAATAACAAACATACAAGTTCATAAAATACCGGGTTAGATTGCTTTGATAAACAGCTAGGCCTAACTCCACAGGTGGTCCATATAATAACCCGGCTTTCTCCGAGTCCAACGTCATTTTCCCGGGTCAACACTCCGAGGAAAACACAGAAGACTCGGCTCACTCTGTTCGCTGGTTTATCCGGATATCGTAGAGACGATTTGCTCCGATCTTTTCCGGATATCGCGCATGAGCACTTAACGCTTATCCCAAAAAATCCGGTTGGTATTACTTTCCCGAAATTTTTGGCTCCCGCTCCTTAGGTCTAGGGCTTCCCGCCCGCACCTATAAATAAGTGTCCAGGGGAAAACCTAGATCGGGCTCTCCATCTCCTTCATCTCTTGGTGCTCCCTTGCTCGAGCTCAACGTCGTGCCACCACGGAGTCCACGGGCGCACAGCCGGAATTGAGCCGCCGCCATCTGCGCTCGTCCTCAGCCCGCGCCGCCCCGCCGTCAACCACCGTCGCCGCGCCCTCGCACAGTTCACCGGAAGGTCCCGAGGGCCACCGCGACTGCGCAATCTGCCGCCGCCGCGCTCTTCTCCAGACCCCACCGGTGAGCCTCCTTTCTTCCATGAATTTTACTTCCAAGCTTGCCCGAACTAGATTAGATCTAGATCCGCCCGCAGGTTGTCTTCTTTCTCCGCATCGATTGGACTGCTCATGTTTCATTCTTTCTCATCCAACACTTAAGCTAGATTCGATAGTACTCTTCTATCACTCGTGTTCATGAATCTCTCTGTAAATTTCTCCGCCTAGATATAATCTGTCAAAGTTCCTTACAGTTGCTCTTTGGTTAACCGGATAATCTGTAATTTCCGGGTCTTTTAGTTGCTTACACTTTGCACCTTTACCTCCTGTTTTTAGACTACGCACATGGCACCCAAGGTCAGTACCAAGACGAAGGGAAAACAACCGGCGAAGGCAAGGCCGACTCAGTCCATATCTGCCAACTGGGCAAGGTCCACCGTGACCAAGGCAAAGTTAGACGAGCTCACAGAGTCGGGCGTCCTTCCTTCTCGGGAGGATATTCACTGGCGCGTCCCGGGGGAAGAATCTCGGCCTTCCCCGGCTATTGATGAGGTAATCTGTTTTGTCGAGCATGTGATCCGGGGATTCCGTCCCCCGGGTCACCCCTTTTTCCGTGAGTTGCTTAGCCACTACGGCCTCCGAGTCTTTGACATAGGCCCCAATTCTATGTTAAACATTACCCACTTCATTGTTCTGTGCGAATCATACTTGTGCATCCCCCCAAATCTTGCTCTATTCCTCGAGTTGTTCCAATGCAAACCGTGCCGCAAAAGCGGAGACGGGGCCCTCCTGGCTTGCGGCGGGGTATCAATTCAGAGGCGGAAGAATTCACCGATGCCGACTCTGAGCCTCAACTCCCACGTCAAGCACTGGCAGAAGACCTACTTCTACTGCCAGGATATCTCCCCACCCGGTGAAAAGACTTTCCCGGGTTTCTTCGAGGGCCTCCTCGATCTCTCCGATAATTTTAACGCCTTTGCTTCTGAGTCGGATAGGGAGTCCATCCAACCCCTCCTAGCCAAACTCGCTGTCCTTTCAGCCCAGGGTCTCCTTGGGCTTAATCTAGTTAAAACTTGGGTGAACTTCCATATCCAACCCAATGCCATCCAGCCCAAGTTGATGTGTGAGTATTCTGGGCACGTTACGGATTCGCTCCGCTATTCTCTGAGGAACTATCCGGCTGCCGATACAAATAAGATAATCAAGAGTTTCTTGACCGAGAAAATGGAAGTGATCCGGACTATAGCCGGATTGGAGCCATTCACTCGCGACAACCCGGCTCCAGCGGTAAGATCCAGCTTTAACTCTTTTATCCTTATATTTCTGTTTGATACGATCACTAATACTTATAATTATACCTTTATTTTAGGAAGATAGCACTTTCTGGAAGATCGAGACTCCCCCTCCATCCAAAAACTCGGAGGAGGACGAAGAGGCGGCTGACTCAGAAGAAGGTATCGTCCGGGTTTCGCCTACCTTATATTTTGTCAACTTGTTTTCCCACACTTTCTCTTTTTCCGACTATGCACTATGACTTTCAGGAATAGAGGACAAAGAGGACAAGGAGGAGAATGAAGATCCGGAAGATAAAGAGGAGACCCAAAGTGACGAGAGCGAGACAGAACCGGATGTTGAGGTCGGGGCCAAGCGAAAGCCCAGAGGGGTCATATTTAAGGTTCCGTATCGCTCTATTGCCTCCAAACCGTATTCATTTGCTAATATGTGCGAGCTTAATCAACAATTATCCAATTCGCCATACTTGAAGGAGCCCCCTACGGTCAAGCGCAGGGTAACCTAGAATTCCCCGGGTGAGGGTCCTCTCAACCCGGGTATCCCTTCGTCCCCAGCCCGCCGTGCCGATACTTCCCAAACTCGTCCTTCCACTTCCCCTCAAAAACATCCTTCCCCCAATCATCCCTTAGCCGGACAATTCCGAGTCTCACTCTCGGATTCTTTATCAGCTTCGTCTGGGTCTAGCAACGATCTTCCAACGGACTTCGTGGTGAATACTGGGTAAGTTACATTTCTTTCTATCTGATAACTGGCTCTTTCGATAACCTTCACTCATTATATACTAACCATTTCTTTTATTTTCCTTAGTGCCCAGGTCACAATCAGTGACCCGGACAACATGGACTTAGATAACCCGGCAACAGAGGATCCGGTTGATGATGTGAATGCCGCGACTGGTGGCGCTGAAGAAGAAGACAGAGAAAGAAACCCGCTGACAGACCCAGCCGAGCAGGAGGCCGAGTAACCCATTCCGTCACATGGACCCGGGGGTGACGACGTCGAGGTTCTGGGCGTGAGAATGGGTGATCCCAATCCTGACACCCAGGCGACCCGGGTCTCCCCCCCCCCCCCCCAAGCAGGAAAGGACTCCACCTCCAAGTAACCAGGCCGCCGGCTCTTCCGGTGTAAAACTTGATGATCTGAGCTTTGACGAGATGCTTGGCGCTCTGCGCACCCTGAGAACTGACGAAGAAGGCATTCTAGAAGCCTTGGTAGCCAAGCACCAGGTAAATTCAACTAATACTTCTTGTATATTTGTCTAGTCCCCAAGTTCCGAGTGAACTTATGCATAATTTACTTGGAACTTTCATAGCCTATCCGAATGATATTTCTTTTTTGTCCGACTAACATTTCCTTGTGTTTCCACGCTGGCATACGTAACCCACTCTTAGGAAGTGTTGGCTAAAACCACCAAACTCCTCGAGGTGGAGACAAAGCTGCGTGAATCAGTTGAAGCTGATGCCGAGAAACTGGAGAAAAATGTGAGAAAGTATAGAAAGAGATCCCATGCTGCAGAGGGTGAACTGACGAGGCTTTCTGCCTAGATTGCCGACACTTATCGCGTTTTGATTGGTAATGATTTCCAACTGATTAACCGTGTCGAGACATCGTAGTAGTTTTCATAGACGGGGGTGCCATGAGACTACGGTAGAGACGTGGGGTAACGGGATCGCGTGGTGGACAGTGAACACAGGATTTACCCAGGTTCGGTACGTCGCGACAGTACGACGTGCCTACTCCTGCACTTCTCACTAATCAGGACTAAAGCCTGGATACAGGATTACAATGTGAGGTTTTAGATCTAGCTATTCGCAGAGGATCAGCCTACAGCTTCCCTGTTATTCCTTGTTAAACTTATCTCCCGTCCGGCTTTATATAATAGCCGGATTAGGGCTTACAGAATAGGAAACCTAGAAGACTACGGTAACTATAACTTGGAAAGTAAGGAATCCGTCTTCTCCTCCAAGCCAGATCACGTGGGCTGCGATCCGGGTCCTTCTAGAATCCGGCTTCTGTGGGTCAGGTTACTGGGCCGCCCAATGGACCAAAGCCCACTACCATTTGGGCCACCCTGGTAATCCGGCACTTTGACTACCATCTAATATACCCCTATTTGGTATATATCCGACAGTAGCCCCAAGAAGGATTAAAACTCTGATTCGCCATCTTTCGCCAAATGTGCTTTGCCCGAGAAATTTCGATCAGCAGTCTTGATTCTTCTTATTCTTCTTTTGAAAGAGATGGTAACGTGAAACTCGGAATCCTGAAAATCCGGATTTTCTGTCACGATCCTTCGCGGAGAAGGAACTTCCTACGTCAGCGCTCTTAATCATGCTGACGTAAGGGACGTTTGGGTTTCACGCGGGAAACCCAGTAACGTATCTCTGACAGATTCTCACGGGAAACGAGGAGATAGCCATCATTACCCTGTCGTTTCATTTCCCGGATTTTCCGGGGAGTGACACGCGTTGATCATCCAACGGTCAAAATAGCCGTTGGCACGTATCTTGACGGATTTCTGGCTATAAATAGCCGTCTTCGTCCTCGCTAAAATCCTTCCGCACTCTCACTCTCCACGCCATTCTTGCGCACAAGCTTTCGAGCGAAGAAACCTCCCCGAGCGCAAATCGCACCCAGAGCACCACCGGAGACGAATCGCGCCGCCACCAAATGGCATCCTTGCCGTCGTCCCCCACTCGCTCCGCCGCGCACACCATCGACGACATCATCAGTGACCTAGATCCACAGCTAGGATCCCCGAAGCACGCCGGCGACGAGCAGGAAAAGACCGCGGCCTCTGCGGCGGGCGGAGGAGATCTTTCCGCCGCCACGAACGTTGCGGGTTCGAGCTCCGCACCCTCCCTGCCGTTCGCTCCCGAGACGGCGGAGGAGAAGATCACGCCTCTCAGCGACGAGCTCGTCGCTGCTGGAGCTAACGAAGAAACGGAATTTGTCGCCAACTGGAGTCCGAGCAATATTCCTCTTCCCCTCCTTCCACGAATGGCAATAGAAGGATTAATAGTTAAAGGCAAATGGCAGAACTCAGAAGGTGAACTCGAGCCCAAACCAAAAGACGGGGAACGCGTCCTCCTTACCTCTCACATCGCGAGAGGTATGGGTTTACCGCCTTCCGCCTTTTTGTTAGACGTCCTTAACTATTATGGCGTCCAACCACATAATCTTACTCCAAACTCCATCCTCTATCTAGCTAGTTTCCAAGCCCTTTTTGAAGGGTATCTCGGGATAACTCCTAGTCTAGATTTTTGGCAATATTGCTTTGAGGTAAAATATAACATCACAGAGGGTATTTCTCCTATCTGCGGAACTATATCTTTCACCCTTCGGAAGTTCAGAGAAGATTGGTACCCAAAGATAAAAGTGCCGGAACCTGCCAAATCTTGGCTAGGTTCTTTATTTTACCATCAATACATCCCATTCCCTGGTAAGGAAACCGGGGTTCCTCCATATGTTAATTCCGCCGCCATCCCTCGAGAAAGTTGGACAGCTACAGCAGTTCAAACATTGCCGGAAAACCTGATGAAGATAAAACGACGTATCGCCAAACTTACTTCCTCTCAGCCTTCTTTAACTGGGAAGGATACCGTTTTATGTTGGTTTGGACGCTGTATTCAACCTCTTTCCCTTCGTTCCCGGCTCCGTTGCGAATACATAGGGCCAGAAGATAGCATGAGAGGAACAGATAAGGCTTATACCAAGAATGATTTTATAAAGCGGCTTAACCAACTGGTCGCCACCAGCAATCAAATTGAAGAAAGTCTGGCGATTTATCACGTGGAAAATCTGGCCCCTAAGGTATTTATACTTTCCTTGCTTCCGGGTTTTCTTCAGATTAACTTCTTTCTCTGACTTTCAACATAACATTAATTCTCTCCTAGTTCGACGAACTTCAAGGAGCTGATCTTGCTTCCGACATCGAGCTTAGCGAATTACATGCTAGCTTTTATAATGATCGGAAACGCAAAAGGCAAGTGACTTTCGGGAAAACGGTAACTGTTGACGGAATTTCCATTGCCACCTCCAGGTATTTCACTGGAGCTTTCCTAGTTATCGTTTTCCTTTGGTTCTTCAAGATTTTTATTTCTCGGATATTCTCCTTTCAGCCTTACCCCAACTCCTCTGAAGACAAAGAAGTTGAAGAAACATGAAGCTGTTATCAAAGAAGAATCTTCTTCTGCAACCATGGGCGTGAGGGGGAGATCGGAAACACAGACGGGTGGCAATATCCGGTCATCTGTTGGGAACGAACCCATCTCCAATTTGGATAGCAATAAAGGAAGAACCCTTCGATGACCTTGGATATATTCGTCCAGAGGCTAAGAAATTCTTCGCTCCTACCCCTCTAATTTGCCCTTGGCCACAAGGCGGATTAGTTGTTCGCAATGATGTCATATTTTCCCCTCGCCAGGTCATACAAGATGGCCTTCATCACGTTGGGATTCTTTTCTCGGACTATGCCAAAGAATTCAACGAGACCTTGGCAAACTTGCGAGAAATGAGCCAGGTAATACTTCTAGCCCCCAAGCATTAAGTTGAAAGCCGAGTTCTTCTTAATGCTTCTTACTATGCTTGTTCATACTTAAGCATTTGGCTTTCATTTCCGTGTTTCAGCATTCTGCGGATGCCATAAACGTAGAAGTTTTTAACAAGCTTAACCTCAAAAATGAAGAGGTTAGAACCCTTCAATCTATTATTGAGTTAAAAAACAACGAGCTGGCGTCATCTCAACTACAATTATCGGAAACAACAGGTATTTATTCTCTGCAATTTTTTATCCAGAATTTTTTTCCCGAATTATTGTAAACTCGGATTATTTTTCTTGCCCTCTAGCTGCTTTAGCTAAGGCCAAAGAATTAGCTGAGGACGCCATCAATGCCTCTCGGCTTCGTGAGGAAAACTCGAACCTTCGTAAGGAGCTTAAAAAAGTTCGAGAAGACCTGGAAGCCAGTAATCTGGCCCTTGGGATTGCCCAATCCAAGGCTTCTTTGCAGGCGGCGGAAGATAAGTCTATTATCGATGATTTAGAAAGTATGTTATACCCGCGCATGAAAGAAGGCACCGAATTTGATAAGATTCTTGGTAAGTTAGCTTCTTTTACCGATTTCTCCCTATCTTATTTTCCGTGTTTTGTCGCCTAACCTTTTTTGGTTGCTTTTTTTTGAAAAAACAGGAAATTTTCCAGGAATTTCTCGGATTGATAAAATCCGAGATTTTGGGGAGGTATGGAACGCAATCAGAAATGCAGGAATGCAGTTGATTAACAAGTTCCTTCCCACAAGTACTATGGAATTCTCGGAGGTTTACAAACTTCCGGGTGCCATCATGGATGTTGCGGAGTCGAAGGAATCCATCCTACGCTCCGCTGCACGAGGTGGTGCGCGCATGGCTCTTGGCCTTATGTGTTTGCATTATCCTGATGCGAAATCTTGGCGCGTGGCATCCGGTATCCTTCAAGGATATACAGAAAATCAGCGAACCACCATCTTTGATGAAGTCAAAGGTCACGCCACCAAGATTGCCTCTATGGTCAATATTTCCATCACCTATCCAGAAGAAGAGGTTCCCGCAGCCCCCGAGGATGATAGTAGCGAAGAAGACTCGGATGCTTGAAGGACTGCACTTGACCTGGATGGTGGATTTGTATAATAGGAGCACTATTTTTACAATGTAATTCATATTGTAATGCTTCTATTTCGTTTGTCAAAACAAGAACTCCGCCTTTTGCAGCTTTGAATTTTGAAATTCCTTGCAAGATTTTCGGGTTTGACTATTCCTTTATCTTCTAAGTTCTCTGGCATATGCGTTTTAACTGTCCTTAGTGTTTTGAAAAAATGGCTCAATAGTATTATGAAGCGTCATGCTGAGTAACTGGATATAACCAATCAGTTTAAACTCAAAACATGGATCATACTAAAGACATTTTTACGAACTAGCTTCAATGATCCAACACATGATCAATCAGATAATGCTTAGAGAATGGTAAGGAATTTTTTGAAACTTGGGCACGCAGGCACAATCCGAGTTTCCTTTAGCCGTTAGCAGGCTGAAATCATTCAGTTTTTAAATGCCGAGCACGCAGGCACAATTCAGGTTAACATTGAACATTTTGTAAGATCATTGGGAAATAGATAAGGTGGAATCATGCTTTATACTATAATAAACTTATAAAGACACGGATATCAGAATTCCAACAACTTTATTTCATGATCTCAAAAGATGTTTACATAGAGATTGAACTAAGTATAGAAGGGACGTAACTGCTGGATGCTCCAAGGCCTCTTTGTCTCTCCTAGCTCAACATCTATCTTTCTCTTTCTTTTGCGATTCGGCTTCTCGGGATCATCTTCCGTATCTCGAATGTTGACAAGATAATATGACCCATTCTTCATGGCTTTACTTATGACAAATGGTCCTTCCCATACTGGGGCTAATTTGTGCTTCCTTTGCTGCACCAGCCTCAGCACTAGGTCACCTTCGTTAAAAGAACGATGCCTGATTTTCCGACTATGATAACGTCGCAAACCTTGCTGGTAAATGGCGGATCTTTGAAGCACAAGCTCTCGTTCCTCTTCTAAGAGATCAACGGCATCCTGTCGTGCTTCTTCGGCATCTGATTCGTCGAAATCTTGCACCCTTGGACTGTCATGGATCATGTCCGTTGGAAGAATAGCTTCAACACCATAAACCAGGAAAAACGGGGTTTGCCCAGTTGACCTATTTGGCGTCGTTCGAATACTCCAAAGCACGGAAGGTAACTCTTCTACCCATGCTCCAGCTGCTCTATGAAGAGGAGATTCGAGTCTTGGGCATATTCCTTGCAAGATTGAGCTATTCATTCTTTCAACCTGTCCATTGGATTGCGGGTGTGCCACAGATGCAAGATCTAGGCGAATTCCCGTTTGTCGGCAATATTTTGCCAACTCCCCAATGGAGAAATTTGTCCCGTTGTCAGTTATTATGCTGTGTGGAACGCCGCATCTCATTACCAAGTCAATGATGAAATTTCTAGCAGTTGCACCATCCAGCTTTTTGATGGGTTTGGCCTCCACCCATTTGGTATACTTATCCACTGCTACTAGCAGATGAGTAAGTCCGCCTCTTGCTGTTTTGAATGGTCCCATCATGTCTAGCCCCCAGACCGCAAACAGCCATGTAATGGGGATAGTTTTAAGTGCTTGGGCCGGCAAATTAGTCTGTTTGGCGTAATATTGACACCCTGCACATGTATTAACTATGTGCTCGGCATCTGTCTTGGCTGTTAGCCAGAAAAACCCAGCATGGAATGCTTTTTTAACTATGCTTTTTGATTGAGCATGATGTCCGCAATCTCCGGCGTGGATTTCTTCCAGTATTTCTCGTCCTTCTTCTGGTGAGATACACCGCAGAAAGACTCCGGAAGTACTGCGTTTATACAGGTAGTTATCTATTACTGTGTATCCTTTGCATCGACGCTGTATTTGTCTTTGCAAGACTTCATCTGCTCCTTCCGGGTACTTCTGATTAACTAAGAAGTTTAAATATGGAATTGTCCAATCTGGTGTAACGAGCATAACTTCAATGGATTCAGAAGCCAGAGGATAATCAACATCACCACCTTTTATGGATGGCTCGTGCAAGTGCTGAATGAATACCCCTGGTGGTAGGGTTTTTACCCTCTCTGATCCCATGCGCGCTAACGCATCCGCGTTCCAGTTTTCCTCCCTTTTGATGTGGAGTACTTCGAATCCAAAGAAACAGATGGCGAACTCGTCCACCGTTCTCCGGTAATCGACCATTATAGGGCTTTTGGCGTCCCAGGTTTGGTTAAGCTGATGCTGCACCAAATCCGAGTCGCCATAGCACAAGATGCACTTTACTCCTATTTCTTTTGCAATATGCAAGCCATGAAGCAAAGCTTCATATTCTGCCACGTTATTACTGGCGTTGAAGTGTATTTGCAATACGTACTCCATTGTGTCTCCCTTAGGGGATTTTAAGACTACACCAGTGCCAGCTCCCTCCTTCATCTTGGATCCATCAAAGTGCATGATCCAGTACTCGGACTCCGGTATTGGTGTTTTCTCCATTGCTTCCGTCCAGTCGGCGAAAAAATCTGCCAAAACCTGGGATTTTATTGCCGTCCTTGGCTGATACTTAATGTCGAAGGCTGCTAGCTCGATACCCCATTTGGCTACTCGACACTACAACACACTAGTCACGTAGAGGCGCTAAAGTTAAATGTTAGAGTCGCAAGATTGCATCACTAGACGATTATAGAGCCGCTTCCGTAAAGCGTCGTTAAAACGTCTTCTGATGCATCGTCTCAAATGTTAGGAAGACGCTTGATGAGCGTGTCTACATACGTAAAGACGCTTCAAGGAGACGCTGGAAAGCATGTCTACACATGTAAAGACGATTTGATAGACACGCATTTGTAGCATCTCTACTAATATAGACACGCTACTTTTGCGTCACAGCAAAGGTTAGAGATGTTTTTTACATGTACACAATATAGTATTATATACATTACTTGATATGTATTCTGTATATAGGACATACATCCTTCTTATACGTGTTATGTACGTACGTATTCAGGAGGTGTACATACGTAATTTTAGGCGTCCTGCATTGTTTATAATGTCCCCTAGTGGTGCTTTACATACCACTGTTATGGAATGCCCTTGGAAGTAATGGCGCAGTTTTCTAGATGCGAAAAATACACCATATGCCAGTTTTTGATAATGTGGGTACCTTTGTTTGAATTCGGAGAAAACTTCACTTATGTAATATATCGGATGCTGGTCTGGTATGCTTTGTTCGTCCTTCTTCCGTTCCACGACAATTACGGCACTAATAAACCGGTTTGTAGCCGTGAGGTACAGTAACATGGGTTCTTCGTCTTTTGGGGATGCCAAAATCGGAGCATTCATCAAAGTTTCCTTTAACTGGGTTAACGCTGCATCGGCCTCTTCTGTCCATTTGAACTTGTCGGATTTCTTCAGCAACTTGTAGAGTGGTAAGGCTTTATCCCCCAACCGACTAATAAATCTGCTGACGGCAGCGGCGGAACCCGTTAATCTTTGGACATCTTTTACGCACGTAGCCTTCGAGATGTTCAAGATGGCTTTGATCTTTTTCCGGGTTAACTTCTATTCCTCTATGAGAAACGATGAAACCCAGAAGTTTTCCTGAGGGAACCCCGAATACACATTTAGATGGATTTAACTTCATCTTGTAAGTGCGCAAGTTTTCTAAAGTTTCTCGCAAATCCTCAAGGAGTGTATCTTTTTCCTTGGTTACGACAGCAATATCGTCCACGTAAACATGGACGTTTTTGCCAATCTGACTATGCAAACAACGTTGCATGCAACGCTGGTAGGTTGCGCCTGCGTTCTTCAGGCCAAATGGCATGGTTACGTAATAGTACGTCCCGTACGGGGTTATGAAAGAAGTCTTAATTTGATCTTCCTTTTTCATGCGTATTTGGTGGTACCCGGAGTATGCATCCAAAAAGCATAAAAGCTCAGAGCCTGCAGTGGCATCTATTATTTGATCGATTCGCGGTAACGCGAACCTATCTTTCGGACACAATTTGTTCAAGCCTGTGTAATCTATACACATTCTAAGAGCAGTAGTGTCTTTCTTCGGTACTAATACCCGATTTGCGGACCAATCAGTGTGGATTACTTCCTTGATGAAATCCGCTGCTAAAAGCCGTATAATCTCCTTGCCAATAGCCTTCCGTCTTCTTCCGTCAAATCGACGGAGACCTTGTTTGACGGGTTTTGATCCTGGAATCACTTTGAGTTGGTGCTCAGCAAGTTCCCTGGGTACGCCTGGCATGTCAGCTGGACACCAGGCAAAAATATCCCAGTTCTCACGGAGGAACTTGATGAGCTCGCCTTCCTATTTGTCGGTCATCCCAGTCCCTACGACGACAAAGTTTGTCGGATCTTTGGGATCTAGGATTACCTGTCTTGTGTTCTCGGACGCCTTGAAGCTGTCTGTCGGCTTCCGAGTTTCTTTTCCTGCCGGCATTTCTGTCGGTGATACCTCCTTGGCCAATTCCTTCAGTTCTTCCTTTGCTATAACTCTCTGAGCGCAAAGTGCGTTTTCTTTCTCCAACTCGTTTGCCAGCTTGAAGTCACCAGCTATGGTGATTACTCCTCCTTTGGGTCCTGGCATCTTCAGCTTGTTATAGATATAACAGGATCTTGCCATGAATTTGGCGAAAGCTGGACGTCCGAGTATTGCGTGATACACGCTTTCGAACGGCACTACTTTGAAGGATACTTTTTCCTGCCGGAAGTGATCTTTATCTCCGAAGGTGACATCTAGGGAAATTTCTCCTAGGGATCATGCTTGTCTGCCAGGAATAATGCCATGGAAGCGTATGTTGCTGTAATTAAGCTGGGACTCGGAAATCTTCAGATGCTTCGGTGTATCCAGGTACATTATGTTAATGCTGGATCCTCCATCCATCAGCACTCTTCTTAGCCTAGTGTTCTGGACAATAGGGCTTACAACAAGAGCTTGTGTGCCGGGTTCAGCGGTATTCCTGGGATGATCAGACTGATCCCAGGTAATTGGTGTGTTGGAGTACTTCAAGAATTTCGGGGTTGCAGGAACAATCGCGTTTATTTCTCGAAGTGTTCTTTTGGACACCTTTGCTGACGGAGTTGCTAGGAATGTTAGCATTGCTTCTCCATCAACTCTCGGAAATTTGGGTTCGCCCTTTCGCTGTTGTTCCTGGATTTTTTCATCAGTGTCCGATTCACTGTCTTCTTTGTCAGCTTCTGGCTTTTGTTTGGCGGGTTTCCTTTTGGAACCCTTCCCCTTATTTCCGGATCCTGCACTGCCTTTCATGTGCTTATTCAGCCGGCATTGCGCGTTTGTATGGGTGGGTTTCCCAAATTGTGAATGGTGGACACAGGGTTCCGACTTAATCCTCTCCACTCTCTGGAGTGTAGTTGATTGGATCTGGACTGCGTCCTTTCCACTTATTCCCTTTTTCACTTCCAAAGGCTATGTTGACCTCTTTGGGTTTTGTCGTTGTTTCTGGAGTTCCTTTTTTCTCAGAACAAGGAGTTTTCTTGGCAAGTATAAGTGATTCAATATTGCCTCCTCTTGCTCTGATGTCGTCTTCGGCTGCAGCATGTTTGTTGGCGGTTGTAAGCATAGATCCGAGATCTTTGTGATGTTTGGAACCAACCATGAACGGTACGAGTCCGGGTTTTAGGCCATTGACGAAAGCATGCATTGCTTGTACATCAGTTACTCCAGAGCAACTATTCTTCATTGCCGTCCATCTGGAGATGAAATCCACGTATGGTTTGTCCTCAAATTGGGTGCAACGGTTCAGCTGGTTGATGCTGTTCGGGCGTTTGTACGTTCCCCGGAAATGCTGAGTGAATACTCTAGCCATATCATCCCAGCTGTCGACAGTTCTTGATGGTAATCCATTGATCCAATCTCTGGCTCCGTCCAGCAACATTCGGGGAAGAAACTTGACAGCTTCCAGGTCTGTCCCATTGTTGATCTGGACGGCTGTATAGTAGTCTGAGAGCCAGGTATCCGGGTTTGTGCTGCCGGTGTATTTCTGATACGTAGGACCGACCTTGGCAAAGCCAGAGTGCAGGGTTATCCTTCGGATCCTGTCAGTGATACACTTAGGACCAAAGTATAGATCATCCTTTTCCGCTCTATCAATGTGTGCGGAATATCTAACGGCTGAATGGACAGAAGGGGATCTACTCCTTTCTTTTCCATTATTGCGCGAACGCGCTTTTCCGGGGTTGTTTCTATCTCTTCCGTGGTCACGCCCTTTTGGATTAGGCGGAGTTCTGCTCCTATGCCTTTCTTTATCCTTAGGAGGTGTCCGGGATCTCTCACGTCTGTGAGGTATATCATATCTTCCGGCTTTCTCAGCTGGGTTTCTCGGAGGTGGCATTGTTTTGCCGTCATTCCGGTATTTTTCTTCCCGATCGTGGGGTTTATGCCCATCTTTCGGGGGATGGGATCCGGTTCTAGACACTTCATCCATGTTGTCGGGGTTTTTCTTGTATTTTCTCGGATCCTCTTTTTTGCCCTTTGAATTGCCTGAATCTCCAGGTTCTTCTGGTCCAGGTGCTCCAGCAGCGCAAGTAGCTGTTTTGCATAGGCGGAGTTATCATGCAGCCTCCCTGATCGCTCTTGGCCCAGCTGTTGTTGTTGCAATGCTTTTCCTAGGAAAGCATACACCCCCCTGAAGTTTTTCACCATTGGAGTACATATCATTGTTCAGGATGGCGAACGTTGCTTTCGCGTTTTCTGCTGCGGTTTTGTATATTGGTTCGCCTCTAGCATCTTTGCCGTTTACCTGCTTTTGCCAAGATGGGTTGTGAAACCTTTCTTTTGGCGGCAGTACTTCCGGTCTTACGATTCCGGGTAACCTTGTAGGTTTTAAGGCAGATCTATTATTTCTCTCGTACTCCTCTATTTCTTCCTTCATGACCTTGATGTCATTCTGGGTTTGTTGGAGGTATTGCCGAGATCTGAGTAGATGTTGTTGTTGCCTTTGGAAGGCTTGTCTACTGGCTTCCAGCATCTCAGGGGGTTCATCTGGTCCCACTGGTGTTTGCAAGAGCTCTTGTTCTTCCTGTTCCGTCATTGGCGGAGCAAGGATTTCCTTGGTTTTCTTCTCCGCAGGCTTTGTTCTGCTAGCATCTCCTATTTCCAGGTTTTCATCGGCTGGATCAGCTGATCTTTTCTTTCGGATTTTGTATTGGAGCTTCTTAGCGGCACGGTGCTTTTTCTTGGAAGAGGGAGGTTTTTTGACAGGCTCATCTTCTGTCAATTCCTTGACATTAGGAAATACCGTTGAAGTTTCTCCGTCTTCTCTCTCTTCCTCTAGAGGAGGAGTTTTGGGGCTTTCCTGGCTGCCGGCATCCGTGACTTCAGCCGATTTTGCCATTAGCACTTCATGGAATCCCTCTTGAAGAGATTTTACCTTTCTTTCGAAGGCGTCCTCATCCTCATCTTCGGAGTCGAAGTTATCCGATCCGGTTTCCGACTCCAATCTCGCCTCAATGGCGGCTAGTACGGACTCGGCTTCCGAGTTCATCGTCATGTTGATGGATGTCGGATCTTCCGCCTGTATGACAGGTATTGGATCTTCCGTCTCTGTGACGGGTGTGTTGTTGTCTTCCTTTTGCACGGGATTTCCGTCATCCGTGTTTTCGGCGACTTCAGATTGCACCAGGCCGATAAAGTGTGTATCACTTTTTTGTCGGCGATCTGAGCAGAATCCGGTATCATAGTCATCATCGACTGGGTATAGGGCGGGTGGGATATATTTGCTTCCACCGCAAAACCCCATTGCTTCTGCTGTTAGTCTGATAAAGATGTTAGCAGATCCAATCGGTAACACACAGGCACTTACCAGGTGGTTTTGCGCCGGTATGTAGGATCCGTTGTCGAGGAAGCGTCCGACGTCATCGTCGAACTGCAGGCTTCCGACAGTGATTGATCTTCCGATTCCGCCGAGTATCCAAGATCGGAACTTCACGACTGACGTTGTTTGCCCCACGGTGGGCGCAAACTGTCGAGACATCGTAGTAGTTTTCATAGATGGGGGTGCGATGAGACTACGGTAGAGACGTGGGGTAACGGGATCGCGTGGTGGACAGTGAACACAAGATTTACCCAGGTTCAGTACGTCGTGATAGTACGACGTGCCTACTCCTGCACTTCTCACTAATCATGACTAAAGCCTGGATATAGGATTACAATGTGAGGTTTTAGATCTAGCTATTCGCAGAGGATCAACTTCCTGGCGAGTTAGCCTACAGCTTCCCTGTTATTCGTTGTTAAACTTATCTCCCGTCCGGCTTTATATAATAGCCGGATTAGGGCTTACAGAATAGGAAACCTAGAAGACTACGGTAACTATAACTTGGAAAGTAAGGAATCCGTCTTCTCCTCCAAGTGAGATCACGTGGGTTGTGATCCGGGTCCTTCTAGAATCCGGCTTCTGTGCGTCAGGTTACTGGGCCGCCCAATAGACCAAAGCCCACTACCACTTGGGCCACCTGGTAATCCGGCACTTTGACTACCATCTAATATACCCCTATTTGGTATATATCCGACAAACCGTAACCCGGATTTTTCATTCTGATAAACACTCGGAATTCCTTACTTGAACCTTTCTGTTTTTCTGCAGGGCCGGATGATGAGATTCCGGATGAAGATGATATAGAGAAGCTGAAGACCATAAAGAGCGCAATCCGGCAACTCTGTGCCGGCACCAAATGGGTTCTGCAAGCTGTGAAGTGGCCGGGTACTGGACATGGTGGTTTGAGCACACTGCTTGATGCGTGTTCCACCATCCCTGAGTGGATCGACCACTGGAAACGCTCGTCATGCCGGGTTGGAGTAACCCGGGGGCTTGCTCTGGCAAAAGCTTACTTTCCCAAGCTTGAGCCGGCAAAGCTCGTTGGCGGGTTTCCAGAATTCAATAATGACGGCTCCAAGTTTTCAGCCAAGAACTACAAAGCCATTCAAACAGAGGTTCGTCACTCGGCTAGTCTGATCGCCGATAATCTGGATGTTAGTCGGATGGTTCCAACATACGATGCCGAAGATAAGCCAGTTAAGTCGGATCCTCCTAAGCCTTATGACATGCTGGCACGGTGGAAGGCGGAAGCTGCTCAGATGAGGGAAGAGGCCGCAAAGAAGAAGGCTGAGGCCGATATTGCGCCTACTACCTCTACGCCGGTTGTTCCTCCTCCCGCGCGCGCCGGTACTGCTGCTGACCCGGACGCTGCTGCCGCGAAGCCTGTCGAAGAGCAAGTCAAAGACCCGGCTGCCCAGGACAATATTCAAGACTCGACCCAACAGGCCGAGTGAAGTTTCACCTACTGCCTCAAACATTTTATTCGTCCAATGGGCCTTTAAAACAATTATTCTTTTGATAGTGCGCCTGTGCACTTTTTGATACTACTACCGCGGTTTGTAATACGTTAAAAACCTTAATAGCTTTCGTGGCCCTTCAGGCCTTTCGCATGATCTTAATATTTCCTATCTTTGAACTTTTCATTGCTGGTTCTCCGACTTTTCGCTACTTTTTCCTATTGTGAGACTCGGTTTCCGGGTCTCGGGGGTTTTAGCAAGTGGACTTTTTCTAAGTCCCCAAGTCGCCAAGACTCGGATTTTTGGGTTTTTGAGCTGAATAGCTAGATAATTTGTTTTTTTTTTTCAAATTCCCAAGTCCCCAAGGCCCGAATTTCCGAGTCTAGGGTGTTGGATTTTTTCAAAAGAACAAATTGTTTCTGCTAAGGCCCAAAACCTATAGCTGCTCACGTAGGTTTGAAGTTGTGCCTAATATATCCTGAGTTTCCGGCTATCACTAGTAGAGAAGTGCCTTTCTATGGAACAAATTTTGTGGCGCATGGCTTATTGGTGCGCCACAGAAATATATTTTTGTGGCGCACGGGTGGGCATGCGCCACAGAAAAGAGGCATTATGTGGCGCACGGGGCCGTGGTGCGCCACAGAAAAGAGGAATTCTGTGGCGCAAGGGGTAGGGGTGCGCCACAGAATTAAGCTGGGGGCCCACACCAATGATTGCCACACTCCTATTCTGTGGCGCATGGTGATTAGTGCGCCACAGAAATATGACATTTTTGTGGCGCACCTGCCACGTGCGCCACAGAATTCCCATCCCAAAAAATTATGTCCACACGCACCAACTCCACCCCCCCGGGAACGCCTTTTCTAGTTTTTGACGAAAGAGTTGGCGGTCTAAAAAGCTTCAAAAAATAAATCCCTTATAGATGCACGGAGAGTTTAAGGTACTTTTTATCAAATTTTGAAATATGAATTTCGACTTTCTGAGCAAAAGTTCGTTAAAAAAGTAAAATGTAAACTTTTGATACGATGTCGAAAAATGATCAAGATATTAAAAAAAACTAGAGAGAAAAAGGAACCCACCTCACTCGCTGTGAGCTTTTTTTTTAGAATCGCCAAATTCCAAAAGGTTAGGCCGTTTTAAGATTTTGACTAGAAAATAAAAAAAAGATTCTGTGGCGCACCCCTTCATTTGGTGCGCCACAGAATTGTGGAGGCAGGATTCGAAATCCTGCCTCCTCTCCTCCTCTTCTTCCTCTTCTACCCTCCTCCTCTCCTATTATTCCCTTCTCCCCCCACTTCTTCTCCACTTCTCATCTTCTACCTCTCCACTTCTCTCCTCTCCTCCACCTCTCCTCCTCCACCACCACCACTCCTCCTCCTCCTCCACCACCACCACCACCCCTCCTCCTCCTCCTCCACCACCACCACCACCACCTCCGGCGAGCTCCTCCTCCTCCACCACCACCTCCGGCGAGCTCCTCCTCCACCACCACCTCTCCTCTTCCTCCTCCTCCTCCTCCTACTCCTCCTCCACCACCACCACCTCTCCTCCTCCTCCTACTCCTCCTCCACCACCACCACCTCTCCTCCTCCTCCTACACCACCACCACCACCTCCGGCGAGCTTATCCTTCTCCTCCCCACCAACTCCGGTGACCCCCATCCTCCACCCACCAACTCCGGCGAGCATCCGACGAAATCTGGCGAAATTTCGAATTTTCGAAAAATTCCCGCGGCCAGATCTGGCCGCCTTTTTTTTTGAAATTCAAAAGAAAAATCTGTGGCGCACCCCCCTTGGTGCGCCACAGAATTGCAAATTTCTGTGGCGCACGGCTGAGGTGCGCCACAGAATTGACATTTCCGTGGCGCACGGCTGAGGTGCGCCATAGAAAATAATTTAGTGGCGTGTATTCTGTGGCGCTCCCCTCTGGCCCCTAGGTGCACCACAGAATGCCAAAATGGTGCGCCACAGAAAGACATTTTTCTACTAGTGTATTAACCTTGTACTCTGCATAACTTGTGGTTTGGATGACCCTTTTGACCTTCTTTTACTATAAGCCGGCTTTCGCGTGGATAATCAATGCTGCTATAACTGTATAAAGACAGGGTCAGGCAAGTCCCATTGGGCATCACGACTGATTGTAATTACATGCTAGCAAAGTATGCCACTGTTGTGCGAGTCACATCAAGCTTAAGCAAAAAAAGTCAAGAAAATTTGGCTCTATTGTCCGGTTATAAGCTTGCAGTCGTACTTATTACAAGTAATCGGCCCTTATAACCTAATGGCATCGTGGCCGGGTCTTTGAGTTTGCAACTGTGATATTCAAGCAATCAGCCCCCAAGACCTAGATATATGCAATTTACTATAAAAACTAATATATTAAGAACAATAAATAACACTTACCTGGAAAAGAAATAGAAAACAACAGGAATATAAAAACTTGACAAAAAACACACAGAAAGGAATATTTTGTTTACCCATCTCTTTATTGATATGAGAAAAGTTAGGTCAGCAAGCCGCCTCATTAAAAACCCTCCAGTCCCCTTAGGTACCCTGGATAGGAAAAGAGTGCGTCTAAAACCTGCTGCCTGTTACATCGTGTAATTCCACTTGTGAATCTAGCCTATTCTAGGTATAGTAGGGACGCAGCTGAGCCACGTTCCATGGTCTTTCTTTTTCTTGCATAGATGAAGTGGTATGAGCGGTGTCATTAACAGTAGCCGACTCTTCCCTTGCATCTATCAAGTAATACGATCCATTGTGCAGATTCCGGCTTATAATGAACGGTCCTTCCTATGGTGGGGATAACTTGTGTTTTCCTTCCTTTGACTGTACCAGGCGCAGAACCAGGTCTCCTTCCTGGAAGACCCGGGTTTTGACTCGCTGCCTATGATATCTCCTCAGATCCTGCTGGTATATGGCTGATCTCTCCAACGCTTGTTCCCTGTGTTCTTCTAGCATATCCACGGCGTCCTGCCGGGTCTTCTCGTTCTCCACCTCGACGTAAGCCGACACTCGAGGCGAATCATGAATAATATCACTCGGCAATACCGCCTCTGCACCATAAACCATAAAAAACGGTGTCATCTGAGTAGATCTGTTAGGTGTGGTATTAATTCCCCAAACCACTGAAGATAACTCCTCAACCCATGCGCCAACAGCTCTGATGCACGGGACCCGCAGCCGTGGTTTTAATCCACGAAGTAACTCCTGATTTTCCCTCTCCACCTGTCCATTGGCCTGTGGATGGGCCACTGAGGCTATGTCCAGGCGGATGCCATTGTTTTTCATAGAATTTTTCCATCTCACCCAAGGACATGTTGGTTCCATTGTCCGTTATTATGCTGTGAGGATACCCAAACCGATAGATAATCCTTTTCAGGAACTTGACTGCCGTGACTGCTTCACAATTGGTGACTGGCATAACTTCAACCCACTTGGTAAACTTATCAATAGCCACCAAGAGATGTGTCTTTTTGCAAGGTGACATGTGAAAGGGGCCAACCATGTCCATACCCCAAACAGCAAACGGCCAGGTTAATGGGATGGTCCGCAATTCCATAGCCGGCACATGGGCTTGGCGAGCGTACCTTTGACATCCATCACACCTTGCCACCAAGCGCTCTGCATCTGCTAGGGCCGTGAGCCAGAAGAACCCGTGTCGATAGGCTTTGGCCACAAGGGATCTGTTGGATGCATGATGCCCACAATCACCTTCGTGGATTTCCTTCAAGATCTGCCGGCCTTCTTCTGGTGCTACACAGTGTAAAAAGACTCCTGCCGCGCTTCTTTTATACAGCTCCCCATTGATGATAGAATAGACTTTTGCTCGTCTCAGAATTTGCCTTGCTAATACTTCTTGCTGTGGTAACTCGCCCCGTGATAGGTAAGCCAGAAACGGCTCTGTCCACTCGGGAACAACACGTATTGTGGCCACGAGCTCCAAATCCGGGTCTTGGTTAGCCACCTCTTCCTCAGACTCGGTTTTAACTGATGGCCGCCATAGCTCGTCCAGGTAAACATTGGGTGGAACCGGCTCTCTACGCGAGCCGAGTCTGGCAAGTGCATCTGTTGCCTCGTTCTTTCTTCTGTCTATATGCTCCACCTCATACCCGGAAAAACACCCGGCCACCCTGTCCACCTCTCTACGATATGCTGCCATAGTTGCATCTTTTCTATCCCAAGTTCCTGAAACCTGCTGTACCACAAGATCCGAATCTCCATAGAATCGTATCCGCTTGATATTCATCTCCTTGGCTACTTTCAATCCGTGCAATAATGCCTCATACTCGGCCACGTTGTTGGAACAATCAAAGTGGATTTGCAACACGTAGCTCAACTTGTCTCTTTTGGGTGATGTGAGTACCACTCCAGCTCCTGATCCCTCGTATTGCTTGGAACCATCAAAGTGCATTACCCAAGACTCGGAACTTGGTGTCATTGTGGGCATGCTAGTGTGAGTCCAATCATTAATGAAATAAACTAAAGCTTGAGACTTGATTGCTGACCTGGGCTCGTAGTTGATGTGATAGTCTCCCATCTCGATGGCCCACTTGGCTATTCTACCTGTTGCATCCGAGTTTCTGATGATATCCGACATTGGTATAGAGCTAACCACTGTTATGGGGTGTTCCTGAAAATATGGTTTCAATTTCCGGCTGGCCATGAAGACCCCGAAAACCAACTTCTGCCAATGTGGGTAGCGTTGCTTCGCCTCTGATAGTACCTCGCTGACGTAATAAACCGGCCTCTGAACCGGGTGATCTTTTCCATCCTCTTTGCGCTCGACAACAACCACTGCACTAACCGCCCGGGGCCCGGCCGCAACGTACAGTAGCATGGGCTCTTTAGGACCCGGGGCTGCTAAGACTGGTGCCTCAGATAACTGCTTCTTTAATGCCTCGAACGCCTCATCCGCCTCTTGGTCCCAAACGAATTTAACGGATTTTCTCAAGAGCTGGTATAAGGGTATTGCTTTCTCTCCGAGTCTAGATATAAATCGGCTCAACGCTGCTACGCACCCTGTAAGCTTCTGAACATGCTTCAGGTTTTCCGAATTTTTCAGACTCTGAATGGCTTTGATTTTGTCCGGGTTTGCCTCAATCCCTCTTTCTGAGACGATGAAACCGAGTAACTTTCCTGCTGGAACTCCAAATACACACTTTGTGGGGTTCACTACTAGGAAAATGGCTATAGGAGTGATGATACCCGTGACGCACATCACATTTGGCGCGTCACGCCTATTACCCGCGGCGCACCACGTTTCTGCGCGTCGCGCCTAAAGGCATAGCCGCGGCGCACCAAATGGAAGGCACGTCGCGCCTATGTGTGGGGCCGGGGTGGCGAGCCTCCGAGGCATACCCGCGACGCACCAACCCAGCGGTGCGTCACGGCTATGTTGGGTAGCCGCGGCGCATCATTCCAGTGGTGCGTCACGGCTATCTTTTCCACGGGTGGCATCTATAGCCGTGACGCACCACTGGAACGTGCGCCGCGGGTACCCAACATAGCCGTGACGTGCCGAATATGATGTGCGTCACGGGTATACCTGGAACGAATTTAAGTGGTTGGGACCACCCCCCACCTCCCATCCCCCCATATCTCCACCCCATTTTAGATCTGGTCGCCCCCCACCTCCTCACCACCTCATTTCCCCCATTTTCCCACCATTTAAAACTTATTTAACCTATTTATTTGATATATATGTGTGGGGAATCTAGTAAACATTTGTCTCCACCCCCATCTCTCACTTTATTACCACTTTCCCTTCCATCTTTTCACTTTCTATAGCCACATACAAACGTACTCTCTCGGTCTCGTGTCGGCAAGATCTATAGTTGGTGAGTTGTTGGAGGGACGATATGTATATGTGTTGTATGTATGTGTCGGCGCCGTGCGTCGTCACAAAAGATTCATATATATGGTTGCATATATACATATATGCGAAATTGTGTTGCGTATTTTTGATGAAATTTGTGGATGTCTTAAAAATGAGTTGACATGTGTTGCCAAAATGTTGATTCATTTCCATTTCGGCGACCACGCACTCCGAGAATGTCCTATTTTTAGCATAGGTCATGCCGAATTTTTCCGTCGACGACCATGTGCATGCATCATATATCCATATATTACGTAATTTGATTCTAATTAATTTTTCATTTGATCTTTTTTACTATGTAGGCAACCATGCATATAAGCACAGGCACCGTGGCTAGATTTATGAAACATGCGACGGACGAAATGTTTCGAAATAGTATGACGGAGATAAGATGTCCTTGTCGAAGATGCAAACTGAAACACTTGATCAGATACGATTCTGGTGACTTGGAGTCGCACCTTATCCGTCGTGGTTTTATGGATGGCTACACTCTTTACCCGACAAGTGATGAAGATGAAGAGTCGCCCGGACATGATGAAGGACATAATGATCAAGATGAAGGACATGATCATAATCAAGACGAAGGACATCGTGATGAAGATGTCGGACATGATCATAATCAAGACGAAGGACATCATGATGAAGATGTCGTGACAGCGTCGTCGGACTGGGTGCGGGACCCTCATGTCCAAGCTCTGCTTCTCAAGGAGACTAGCAACACCAGAGCTGCTGCTAGAGAGAAATCGAAGTTGTCGCAACTGGAGATAGACGCCGTTACTCCATTGTATGAAGGATGCGTGAGCGAGGATACCCGTCTGAACGTAACGTTAAGGACCCTCGAGATGAAGACAAAACACCGATGGACCGATGCGAGCTACGATGAGAACATGGCATTCTGGCACGACCGTCTTCCCACGGGGAACAAGTCCAACGAGCATCGAGGAGGCGAAAAAAGTCGTGTGCCCTCTGGATTTACCTCACGTGAAATACCATGCTTGCATTAATGACTGCATCATCTATCGGGGTGCGGACGCGGAGAGAACCATATGCCCGGTGTGCGACGCAACTCGATACAAGACAGGGAAGAAGGCCTCTCCTCGAAAAGTGGTGTGGTACTTCCGATAACTTCCCGTCTGCAGCGGTATTTCGCAGACCCCACACAGGCGAAGCTCATGCGATGGCACGCGGAAAGGAAGAAGCCAGAAAGCATGATGGAACCGACCGGAAATGATGGCACGATGCTGACACACCCCTCAGATGCTAGCTAGTGGAAGGCGCTAGACATCGAATACCCCGAATTCGGCGACGATCCAAGGAACATCATGTTGTGCATGAGTACGGATGGATTAAATCCTTTTGGCAACCAGAGCAGCACCCATAGCACCTGGCCCGTGTTTGTATGTATACAACCTACCCCCCTGGTTGTGCTTGAAGAGGAAGTACATACAGATGAGTATGCTTATTCAAGGGCCGAAACAACCAGGTAACGACATCAATCTGTATGTCCAGTTGTTGGAAGAGGAGCTAGCCACGTTATGGGACAGCCAGCCAATACGTGGGACGCCTATGGAGAAACGTTTTTCCCATTGAGAGCCGCGCTCATCACGACGGTGCATGACTACCTCGGTTACGGATATGTCGCGGGGCAGGTGGCGCACGGATTCTGTGCATGCGTTAGGTGCATGGATGACACTACGAATCTCCAGCTAGAGAGAAACCCCGGGTCATCAAAAACCGTGTTCTTGGGCATCGAAGGTGGCTTCGCAAGGATGACCCGTGGAGAAAACGCAAAAATCTGTTCAACAATGAAGTTGAGATGCGAAGAGCCCCACGTCAAAGGAGCGGCGAGGAAATCGACGAGCTGTTGAAGAACTGGAAAGAGTGCCCTGCGCCGGGAAAGAAGCGAAAGGCGCCGGCGCCGTTGGAGGGTGTATGGAAAACAAGGTCTGTTCTCTGGGACCTGAGGTATTGGAAGATTCTCCGCACACCCCACTGCCTTGACCTCATGCATATCACGAAAAACGTGTGCGAGAGTCTGCTTGGCACCCTGCTCAACATGCCGGAGAGGACCAAAGATGGCCGAAAGCAAGGAACGACTTGAGATTTTGAATATCAGGGGCGAGCTCCACGGAGGAAAACCGGATGATGATGACGATGACGATGACGATGTGTTAGATGGGACGGAAGGTCGCCGCAAGGGCAAAAGGCCAAGAAGACGGAATATTACTGTCCCCCTTCGTGCTTCACGCTATGCGAGAAGGAGATCGACCAATTCTTCAAGTGCCTCCTTGGAGTCAAATTCCTTACGGTTATGCGGGGAAGATAAGCAGATACCTAGACGTACCAAAGCAGAAGTTCAGCGGAATGAAGTCTCACGACTGTCACGTGATGATGACGCAGATACTTCTAGTTGCAATTCGAGGGATAATGGACGAGCACGTCCGCGAAACGCTGTTTGGACTCTGCAACTTTTTGACGTCATCTCTCGAAAGTCGATTGGCGTGAAAAAACTCGCAAGGCTACAGGAAGAGATCGTGGTGATACTATGCGAGCTTGAGATATACTTCCCGCCAGCATTCTTCGACATTATGGTGCATCTCCTTGTCCATGTCATGGGATCATCCAGCTCGGGCCGCCGTTTTTACACTCCATGATGGCGTTCGAAGGATGAATGGTTCCATCAAAGGATACGTCCGCAACAGGGCCCGTCCAGACGCAAGCATTGCCAAGGGCTTTCTGACAGAGGAGTGCATCTCTTTCTGCATGAATTTTCTAGACAAAGATGAGAACCCTGGTCTGCCCGTAAAACAGGCACTTTGGCAGGCTCGGTGGATGGGGACACCGCGAGGGCCAGCGCGAAATGAATGTCGACTTTCAGGGCCGACGCAACGACTTTGACAGAGCAAACCTAGTCGCGCTACAACATCTAACAGTGGTTGATCCTTGGTTGGAAAAGCACAAATTGCTAATCGCGAAGTATTACAGTGACCGGGGTCAACATAGGACCGAAGCAGAAATAATCAAAGAGCACAACATCCATTTCACACAGTGGTTCAGGAGAAGATTATGACCGATCAACCGGAGACGCCTTATTCTGAAGAAGAAAAACTCATACTCACATTGTCACAAGGCCCCGCACATAACCTCATGACATATCAGGCATACGATATCAATGGTTACACATTCTACACGGCAAATAAGGACCGGAACTGCGAATACCAGAACGGGGGTAACGATGGAATCATTAACAGGTGACGTCAAGGAAAGATACTATCGTAGGATCGACGAGATATGGGAACTCGACTACTGCGGAGAGAAGGTGCCAATGTTCCGTGTCACATGGGCAAAGAGCGTCAGGAAAGAAGGACAATATTTCACCACCATGGTGATACCTGAAGCCAAATCCGGCACGAATGTCACCGCAAAAAATGAGCCATGGGTCTTGGCTAACAAAGTGGACCAATGCTTCTTCATTACTGACCCGACAAGGCCTAGCCGTGTTGTCGTGCGGAGAGGCAAAAGAAACATCATCGGAATGGATGGAGTAGCCAACGAGCAAGACTTTGACCAGTACGGCGACCCGAAAATGGAAGATGACAATGACGATGGAACGAAATACACAACAAGAAGAAGCAGGACAACACTACCTACGGGTCGCCCATTCCACCGAAGAAGTCACGGTGTTCCGGGACTGAATTACTCAACCGCGACAAAGAAGGGAAAGAAAATTGTAAAACGCTAGCTCGAAGAACAACGATATATGTGTCGTGTGTTTGCATGCATTCGAGGAAGTGATGGCGATGTAATATATATACACTTAATGTTTAAATTGATCTTTCTGGATTTTGGATTGATTTATTTGAATTTATTTGAGCTTATATTGATTTATTTCCTAAGGTGTAAGCCACTGGACTTAATGTTAAATTGATCTTTCTAGATTTTGGATTGATTTATTGAATTTATTTTGAGCTTATATTGATTTATTTCCTAAGGAAAAAATCATTTTTGAAAAAATGGGGGGTGGGACTCGAACTTGGGGCAATGGAGCAGTGGCAAAGGTGTAAGCCACTGGACTAAGCAGCTGGTTCTGCTATAGACTAGCGCGCATACTTTTGAATAGAAAACAGAAATAGGCGCGACGCACCTCTCATCCGTGCGTCACGGCTAAGTAATGCGCGACGCGCCTCCTCTACGCTCGTCACGGGTACACTATGCGCGACGCGCATTTAGTTGGCGCGTCACGCGTAAGCGATGCGTGGCGCATCTTACTCATGTGCGTCACGGCTATCCTTCCGCCTATTGACTGACCCGTGCCCCTCTCTTCTCTTCCTCTTCCACATCCACATCTCGCGATCGATCTCGATCTGAACCACCGCGCGTCTTGCCTCCTTGCTTCCGACCAACACCACCCCAAGCACCACCCTAGCCTCTGCCCTCCCTCTCGCCGCCACCCACCACCACCCCAAGCCCTAGACATAGCCTCTGCTCTCCCTCTAGTCGCCGCCCACCACCACCGTGACCTCGCCTCTGCATCGACCTAGGAGGAGGAGGAGCAGGCGCAGGACCAGGTCCAGGAGCCGTACTGCGCCGTCGACCTCTGTAGCATCGACTGCGCCGTCGTCGTCGACGTCCCGTCTCCATCGACCAGGTCCAGGAGCTTTACTCCATCGACCTCTGTAGCATCGACTGCGCCGTCGTCGTCGACGTCCGTCTCCATCGACCTCGAAGCCCGACGAACAAAGGTGCGCCGCCCCCTAGTCCTCTCCCTCCCCTTCTCCTCGATCCCGCCCCTAGATGGCTTGTAGGAACTCCGATTCCTTCATTGTTCTTGCTGTGTTCTTTAAAGAGTCACTTAGGGGTGCAAATCCTAGAACCTAGTGCCAGCAATCATGTGCTAGATGTGCTTGTTAACTTACTATCCATTCCTCTTGTTGGTGGATTTCTTCAAGGCAGATAAAGCATTTCCACTTAGGCCAGATTTCTTACACACTCAATATGGAGTAATATCAATATGGTAACACAAGATCTTATGATGTTCTTGAAACTTTAAAAACATTCAGGTCCCAACGACAAGGCTAGTGTTTAGTGACAAGTTGCAATAGTTTCCTAAAAACTCCTGTAGTTAGTTTTGCATGCTGCTATAGTTAGTCGTGCTTGCTCTTGTGATTAGGAGAGGCTCTACCATTTCTCTTGAATTATGCCTGTGAAATTCATTTCTGGCATCTCTATTTTTTCAGCAGTTGTGGTATTGACTTAACAATCATGTGCTAGATGTGCTTGTTAACTTACTATCCATTTCCTCTTGTTGGTGTTCATCATATAAACAATTGCTTCCATCTTGATTAAGCCTCTGGCCAGTGATGCAAAGCCTGAGGCCCAAGTTAAATAAGAACAAATGCTAGATTTGATCATTTTAATTCCCAGTGATGAACTTTAGCATAGCACTTCTATTCCTATCTGAGGAAAATACCCCCAGCCTGCTCTCTGTGCATAATCTAGAAATTTCTAGCTAGATGGTGTAGTTAACAACCTGGGGCTTGTTGGTGATGGATGGTTTTGTGCTTGTGGTCTACTTGCTCCTCAGCCCTGCTCCTCCACTAGTTCAAAAATGATGTTGCTTGTTGAAAAATGCTGCTGCTGCTTTTGTTTGCTGCTTGTTCCTGAGAATTTGCTACTGATGTTACTTATCATATCCAATCTATATAGAAGTGTCTACTTAGAGATCATATTGGTTGTTGTTGCTGCTAAGTTGTTTCCATGTTGTTCATGAGAAATTGCTGCTGCTAGGCTATGTTTGTTTGGCAGGTACTGGTGTTGGTACTGGTAATATAGTTTTGATGGATAAAAAATGATCTTCTAGGACTGGTGCTGGTGTTGTAGGACTGGTGCTGGTGTTGTAGGACTGGTGCTGGTGTTGTAGGACTGGTGCTGGTACTGGTGTTGGATAAAATTTTGCAGATAATAAAAATTGTGCTGGTGTTGGCCTAAAGAATCTGTCCGGCCATCGAGCCGTTTAAAACTTTGCAGGGAATTCAAATGAGTTGCCCATTTTCGCCGAAATGTTGATTAATTTCCGTTTCGGCGAGAATCGGGCACTCTAGTGTTAGAAAATTAGCAAAGGTCATGCCGAAATTTTCCCGTGAATTTAGGACTTAGCCGTTTTCCCGTGATCGAGTAGTATGTCGATTTTTTGTTTCCTTTAGATTAACCAATAATTTCCCCCTTCAGAACATGGCACACGACGACGAGGCCGGCGGTTCTAAGCCGTTCTGGCAAATCACCGACGAAGAAGATGAGCAATACGACCCGACGGCGGATGCCTGGGCTGACGCGGACACTAGCGGGCAAGGAGGATGACGCCACGACTAGTGGCGCCGGTGATACCACTAGTGGCGCCGCCGGCGGAAATGACACCACTGATGCCGGCGGTCAGACAGATGGTGGTAGCAAAGCCAACAAGAAGAGGAAACGGAAAAGTAGCTTTGGGTATCCAATCGCGCCCGAGGCGGTGGTCAGAGGATTCGGCAACCAGATTGGTTGCATTGTCCGGGACACTGTCAGGATCTTAACCGATGATCTAAGGAAAAAAGAGAATGCACATTATCAGGTTCTTCTCTTTAGAAAGCTGCACGGACAATACTTGTACCCGCATCCGCCAGACGAGCCGTTTAAGTAAAAAACGACAATCTGGCGGGGAATATAGTCAACCACTGCGCCATTGGTAAGATGAACACCGCCTTGGCCAACTGGAAACACCGGGTGAAGGTTAAGGTCTTGGACCCAAAATAGCCTGCAGGATGTTTTAGCGAGTGAGCCGAGAATCACCGAAGATGAACTCCGGGACTTCAAGGTACTTTGCCAGAGCGAAGTCGCCAAGGCTAACGCTGATTGGGGGCAGAGGATGCAGAAGTTGAACATTGGTTCCCACAAACTGGGATGCGGCGGTTACAGAGCGGCGATTCCCAATTGGGAGAAGGAGGACGCCAAACGTGCAGAACAGGGCATCCCTGACCCTCTCGCAAAGTACTCGCCGCGGACGAAAAACTTCATCAGGGCCCGGTTTACATATGACCCGGTAGCTAATGAGTATACTACCGATGATGAAAAGGTGAAGACGTTGTATGACAACTTGGTAAGTAAATACACCACCCTAGTTAGTTTGCTCTCGACGATCTAGTCGATTGCATTATAGTGTATTGGTGGAATTCTAAACGGTTCACGCTAATTGTGCAGAACTTAGAAATCGAAAGTGGTGGAACCTCGTCATCCATGCCGAGGCTGCACGGCCCGTGGGACGACACTTTAAATAGGGCGGTGAACGTGACGCAGGGGAAGGAAAAGCACAAAAGGCCGTCAGGTGGCCGAGTTTGTGGCCTGGGCACGACGACGAAGCTCAGAGAGTACTTCAAGGAGCCCAGGGAGGCGAGAAGGAATAGAAAGAGGAGCATTGAAGATATCCAACGTGACGAAGCCCGCGATCGCGAGATTGCAGACCTCAAGGCCAAAGTTGCCGATATTCCTAATATTGTCAAAACAGCTTTGCCAGAACAAATGTGCAGCGTTTTGCCTACCATCTACGATGTGGTTACTCGATGGAATGAAGGAGGTCGAGTGGGGCCGTGCCCGGTGCCTAGCGTGCAGGGCAGCAACTCAAGAGACTTGTCCAGAGTCTCGCCGGCCAACGCCACGATGGCGGACCCACTTGTGACTCCGCCCGCCTACACCACGGCGCCGATAGTGACTCCGCCCGCCTCTACCCGCCTGACCATCCGTTGCACGCCCACAGTGGGCGGTCCTCCGCGAAGAGCGTGCACCAACGAACAACCGCCCGCCTGGCCATCGGTTCCACCCCCGCTGGTTCTCCTCTCGCCATTGAACAGTAGCACGCCCGCCGTCGTCGTTGGCCCCGCCACTAGAGGAGCTCGATGCCCTCGCCAGCCAGGTAAATAGTTAAGCGTTGGAGCGTCGATCTTCCTTTGCCTTAGACTGGCCTCTCTGACGCCCTGCATGTTTTCCGCAGAACGACGACGTTCCATGCACTCTCTTACACACAGTGGACGGCGTGTTTGAAGGATGTTGCTGTGGGTATGATTGTTCAACCGTCAACCGCAGGTTCCACAACAGGCCGATGCGCGAAGACGTATATAGAGTTCGAGTGCTTCGGGTGCTGGCGGCTACGACGACTTGTTGCCTCCCATTCAACCCTACCAAGAAGAAGATGACCCCGATACCCTGACGCTGCTCCAGTGCATGCCTTGGAACATGGAATGGCCGAAGAGCCAGATTCGCCTGGGGAAGAGGGGCGCCACCCCGCGGACATCGCCTCTAGAACTACCGGCGTGAGGCACCACCTCGAAGACAACCCCTCTAGAAGCTCCGGAGCGGAGCCATGGCAAGACCGTCGCCGCGCCGTCGCCTACCCGTGACATGGAGATGGCACAAGACCAGGAGAATGACGTTGATCTTGATGCCATGGATTTCATCGCTGATGACTTTGATGGCGGAGATTACGTTGCTCCTCCTCCAGAAGAACCTACCATAGCACGGAGGCTCGTGGTGAGGCTCCTCCTGTGGATAAATCCAATTGCAAGCGTCTCTTCGGTTCTCAGGAAGACACGCCTCCAGATGTCGGCCCCTGCACCGAGACTCAGAAAAGTGCGAAGGGTGGAGTTATTTTCAGCCCTAGCACAATCCGTAAGGCGGCTAATGAGGAGATTGAGAAGGAGATCATTCCGAAAGCGCCGAAGCCGCGGAAAAGAGGACCTAGATCCAAGGCCGCAAAGTCCGCGAGCCAGCCTGCTAAGATGCCGCTCCGTGTTCAGGACGGCCCACCTACATCTAAGCATACGAAGATGCATGTGATTGGTCAGCCTATGCTTAGCCAGAGCAAGCTCAAGGCCGCAAGTGGGGATGCGGAGTAGTGACAGCATTCTTTTTCTTGAATCGCGTCTTCTTGAATCCAAGGATCCATCATACCCGGTTTTCATTGCCATGGTGCCAAAGGACTTGGGCTTCGTCGAGTCAACCGGCGCGGATAGAATAGTACTGCAGTTTTCGGACATCTTCGATATGTTCCATAGCAATCCGCTGCACTACTCCATGATCCGCCTATACTCGCTCAGTCTAGCGGTGCAAGTCATCAGGGATAATACAACGGGCATCGCGATAGCGGACCCCTTCTACATGCGCCACGGCGTGTTGTGCGGCGTTGGGAACCAGGTAGTCGCGTCGACATATTGTAGACATGTTTAAAACTATTGTTTTTGCTTATTGTAGACATGTTTAAAACTATTGTTTTTGCTTTTCTTTCTTGTCATTACAGATGCCGAGGTGCTACGTGGTGTTTAGAGGCAGGGTTCCAGGAGTCTACGATCACTGGGAAGACTGCTTCGAGCAGGTGAACAAGTTCAAAGGGAATGCCTACAAATCCTACAACACAAGAGTGGCGGCGGAAGCTAGGTGGTTCATCCATCTCGAGGAGGAACAAAATAAGAAGAAGAAGAACAACACGTGGATGAAGACCATCGCAGCCGCTCTTGTCGCTGTTGCCTCGCTCGTCATGCTATGGTTCCTAGTTAGATGATTAGGTTTTCGGCGACTAGATAGGTCACTTGTCCCGATGATGAAGCATCATCGATCGATGTAATCGGTCCCGATGATTAACCGTATGATGTAGGTCTATTTGCCATGATAAACACTTTGTTGTATTCATAATCAACTGTTTGAAGTAGCTATTCGGAATTCTAATTAAACAGTATGATCAACTATAATATATCATTTGTTAGTCAGAGAACTGTTTTGATACATTTGGTTTACTGATATTTTTCTGTATTTGAGCTGTGTATATACCTGTATAAATACGGTACCGTGTATTTCAAAAAAATACAACACAGTATACCCGTGACGCACCAAAAAGGATACCCGTGACGCACCAGGGAGGATAGCCGTGACGCGCAGAAGTTCATACCCGTGGCGCACCCAGTAACTTAGCCGTGGAGGCATTACTTAGCCGTGACGCACCAATATTCCTAGCCGTGGCGCACCTCCTTAGTTAGGCGTGACGTGCCTCCCGATATCCGCGCGCACCGTGACGGTGTCACGGGTATCAATAGGCGCGACGCACCAGCTCGGTGCGTCACGGATAAACCAATAGGCGCGGCGTGATAGCCGTGACGCGCCCTGGTGCGTCACGGATAAGCCAATTGGTGCGTCACGGGTAAGCTTTTTCCTAGTAGTGGTTAAGCTTCATCTGATATCTTCTCAGATTCTTGAATGTTTCCTTCAGATCGTCGATGAATGTTTCCGCTTTCCTGGTCTTGATCACCACATCATCCACATAGGCATGAACGTTGCGTCCGATTTGATCCTCAGAGCACTTCTGAATGCACCGCTGGTAAGTTGAGCCAGCGTTCTTTAACCCAAAAGTCATGGTTTTATAACAGAAAGCCCAAAAGGGGTTATGAACGATGTTTTCTCCCAGTCTTCCTTCTTGAGCTTGATCTGATGATACCCGGAATACGCATCCAGGAAACATAATAGGTCACTTCCAGCCACTACATCTATGATCTGATCTATCCTTGGAAGGGAAAACGGATCCTTTGGGCAATGCTTGTTGAGACTCGTATAATCTATGCACATCCTCCACTCATTACTCTTTTTGATCACGAGAACCGGATTTGCCAACCAATCCGGGGAAATACCTCCATGATGAAGCCGGCTGTCAATAGCCGAGCAATCTCTTCTCCTATAGCCTTTCTTCTTTCCTCATTCATTTTTCTCAGGCCTTGCTTCACTGGCCTAGACTTGGGATCAACATGCAAGCTATGCTCTGCTAACTCTGTAGGGATACCCGGCATATCGCTAGGCGTCCAAGCAAAAACATCTTGATTTGAACAGATGAACTCCACGAGTGCTTTTTCCTGCTCATTGTCCAGGTTAGATCCTATAGCAAATTGCTTAGAGGGATCACCTTCAACAAAGGCCACCATCTTGGTATCTTGTGTTGCTTTAAACTTTGCTCTCTCATCTTCAGTGTTCGGTCTCTTCAATGCTGTTCTATCATCCGGGTCTACTTGAGACCGGTAATATTTGAGTTCTTCCTTCCTGCAATCTTGTTCTGCCATTGCCGCGTCTCCTTGGTCACACTCAGCTGCTATAATCCGGTTCCCATGTATGGTAATGGTTTGCTTAGGACCCGGAATCTTTAGCTGTAGGTATACGTAACACGGCCTAGCCATGAACTTAGCGTAAGCCGGCCTTCCAAATAGCGTGTGGTAAGGGCTGCGCAACTTTACCACCTCGAACGTGAGCCACTCCACCCGGAAATTATCCTTTGATTCTCCAAAAGCAACCTCCAAGGTAATCTTTCCCTCAGGACACGCCGAGTGACCCGGCACAATCCCGTGAAAAACTGTTGAATTTTTCTGTAGTTGAGACTCCTTGAGACCCATACGTAAGAAAGTTTCCCAATATAAGATGTTGATGCTACTTCCACCGTCCATTAAGACCTTTTTTAGCTCATAACCGTTAACCTGTGGCGCAACCACCAATGCTATCACACCCGGATGCTCTATTGTTTCTGGGTGATCTCTTCTGCTCCACGTCACCTCTTGATCCGACCATCGCAGGTATCTCGGAACAGCTGAATTGACCGCGTTCACTGCTCGTTTAAGTATTTTTCTATCTTTGTTGGAAGTTCCTGTAGTATGTACGTGATACTGTCCCAACTGCTTGGGGTTATATTGGAAACCTCCGGCTCCTCCCTGGTTATTACCCGGATTACCACCTCCTGGGTTGCCTGCTGGGGGTGGGCCATTGCCCGGGTTTCCACCCGGACCCGGTCCTCCTCCCCGGTCTGCACCTCGCATAGCCTTGTTTATTTCCTCGTTCTTCCATCTCTGTAAATCCACACACTGCTCTAATGAGTGGTTAGCCGGCCTACCGTTCCTGCTGTGTTTCGGGCACGGCATCTTGAAGACATCCCAGTGGTTACCCGGCCTTGGTGGCCCCTGGTAGTTTCCTCCGTTAAAGTTTCCTCCATTGAAATTTCCTTCTACTCTGGGTCTCGAAGACCCGGCTTCTGTGTTGGCGACAAACTCAGAACTCCCCTCAAACGGGCGTTTATTCTGGTTGTTTCCATTATTTCCTCCATTGTTACCCGGCGTACATCCACTGCCGGCTCTTCCGTTATTGCTCGTGTTTGCTTTTGCTTTCTTATCATCGACGTCCTCTTCTGTGGTATCCGTAGCAGCGTGCTTGTTGCATGCGTCCATTAACTCTCCCATCGTAACCT
The DNA here is from genome assembly GCA_028641055.1 of Alopecurus myosuroides. Taxonomy (NCBI): domain Eukaryota; kingdom Viridiplantae; phylum Streptophyta; class Magnoliopsida; order Poales; family Poaceae; genus Alopecurus; species Alopecurus myosuroides. Next base: position 661,953,733 of record CM054057.1, read on the forward strand.
CCGAAGCATTCCGACTAGATTTCATGCGAGTTAGCTTTTGCACTAAAGGTATATACTTGCATGTCTTTGCCATAGCTTGTAACGCATCCTTTGGCTGAATATCCGTGGACGAGTGAAGTCTCTCCGTAACCCGGCGCACCCAGCTGCGCGCCGACTCTCCCTTCTTTTGTACACACCGTTCTAGATCATCGATAGTAAACAACTTCCTGCATGTTCCGTGAAAGTGCTTGATAAACGCAGTTTTCAACTCACTCCATGACTTGATAGATCCTTCGGGTAAATTGTTGAACCACAACTTTGCTGCTCCTTCTGACATCATTAAGTACATGAACTTGGCTTGAATATTTTCAGATGCGTTACGAATCGACATAGCCATCTCATAGCTGCTCAACCATGTTTCTAGGTCCATAGTCGGCTCATAGTTTACTACTTTACCCGGTTCCTTGAATTTATCCGGGTAAGGCTCAGCCCTGATGTTATCCGACAGACACTTAGGCCCAGCGAGATTAGTCAGTACTGGCCTCACTCGGGAAACATGCGATCCTGCGGGGGGTACGGCTGGGCGTGGCGCTGCTGCGGGCCCGTGTACCGCAGACCCGGCCGCGGCTCGCCTGGCTCTGGAACTATCCGCAATAGCTTGTGTTGTTGATGCCGCTGGTGCTGCCTGGACGCTGGGAGGAGGCGGCATTTGCTGCTGCTCTGCCCTCCGTCGCGCTGAACTTGTTTGAATATTACCGGTATTGCCATGTTGCCGGCTGATATACGGTGTTCCATGCATTCCACTCCTATTATCCGGGTAATTGACTTGCTGAGCCACTGCCGTGGGCAATAAATCTATCGCCCGCCGGGTCTCCTCCGCATGGGGTGACTCTCTTACGGGGATGCGATCCAATGCTATTGTTGCTGCATATACATTATCCATGGGGTTGTTGAAGTGACCTGGTGGCGTACGAAATCGTGATGGTGGGGGTGGTGGCGTTGTGTTGCCAGCAGTAACCCCAGTCTGCAATGTGGGTAACCCGGCATGTACGTTTGCCGGCTGTCCTCCTCTGGTCGCGGGCTGATGTACAGTTTCTTGATTCGCGACCGGAATTGGCTGATCCTGGGGTGTAATGAATAGCGCAGCCGGGTTTATGACTCCACCCGTTGCTGGTAATCTCGTCTGGTATCTTTCATGCGCCCTGGTTGTCTCAACCCGGAGCCGGTTCTCCAATGCATCCAGCTCACGTTGGCGTGTGGCTATCCCTTGCTTTTCTGCTTCCACATCTCTCCTTTGCTTCTCCAATGCACGGCGTGCTACATCCAGATCCCTGGCACGCGCCGCGGCGTTTTCCGGGGTTATCACAGTAGCTAGCACCGTGGGATCCAAGATCAGATTGTTACTGAACATAGCCGGGTGTTGTGGGTTTGAAGGACCCGCCCCTGGCGTCCTGTTTGCCATAAATCCGAACATATTCTCCTGCAACTCGCTATCCGCCGCCCGACTAGTGACCGAAGCCGATTCTCCGTCGACCCGGGTCAGAACCGGATTCCCATCGGCCGGATTTTGCTGCTGGCCAGCGCTCGCGCCGCTCTGACCGCGGCCGTAGTCACGTCCCCCTGATTGAGATTGGTTGCAGGGGCCGTGTAGACCGCGACCTGGCGCGCGATGCCTGGTGAAGACTCGTATTCCTCCTCATCACAACTATCTTCCTCGTACCGGTCCTCCAGCAGGTGCAGTATGGACTCGGTATCATCTTCTCTCATGACCCGGCCACGCGGGGTCCATGCCGGCTCCTCCGGCTGTTCCCTCTTTGTTGTGGGCTCTTCTATCGGATCTACCGTCCCGACCGATTCTTCCCCATCCGAATGAACGCAGGTCGCTTCTCCTGATACAGAATCACATCCAAAATCATCAGGGATTGAACCGGACGTACGTACCATGCCGATGAAGACGTTGACCCGGCCGATTGTGACGACAGATCCGGATTCGAGCAGATCCGACTCTGGCCCCTAGCCAAAATCGTCCACCATCTTCTCTCCTTCGGGGTTGGTGTAGATCTCGCCGATGACGAGGTTCTTCATATTCTCCCGAGCTTCTCCCGTGATGTAAACACCCTTGCACGTAGGCCCCACGGTGGGCGCCAAATGTCGTGGGATAATCACGGCAGACATTACCAGGGGTAACTTATCTTGGGCCAATTCGACTCTGGTGTTTGGGAGAGTGTTTTGCTCAGGGGAAATCATGCCGATAATCGATCTGGTAGCTCTGGCAATCAAGTTGCTGAGTCTTCGATCTATATTCACAAGCTTAACTCTCGTGTTACAAAGGATACTCGAATAGCTAGTAAACCTCGTGTCTAATCTAACCCTAGGAGCCGGCTTATATAATATCTGGCCCCCGTGGCTCCCTATCCAAGGCATACTCGGAGTCCTACCCGGTCACCGCTTACAAACCCTAAGATTCCTTATCAAAACCCACAATCCGGGTTACGAGGCCTACACTCTTGGGCCTTCTAGAAACTCCTTTTCCTTAAGCCGAGTCTTGCGCAGCTCCCTTTGGCCGAGTTACACCTTGGCGTTAGCCTACCGGGTTATCATCCCTCCATCAGGGTTGTAGGCGATCTTGATGGCACTTTTATTGTCACACATGAGAGGCACCTTGTCCAAGTTAACATCATATTCTTTGAGGTTTTGCCTCATCCATAGCAATTGGGTGCAAGCACTAGCGGCCGCCACATACTCGGCTTCGGCGGTGGAGAGAGATATACAATTTTTCTTCTTGGAGGACCAACTCACCAAGGACCTACCAAGAAATTGGGAATCCCTGGAAGTTGACTTCCTATCATCTTGATCACCGGCCCAATCCGAGTCCGTGTAGCCCTTAAGAGAAAATTGTGCCCCCTTTGGGTACCACAAACCAAACCTTGAGGTATGAACCAAATACCGAAAGATCCTATGGACCGCCACCAAGTGGATTTCTTTAGGAGCCGCTTGATACCTTGCACACACACCTACACTCAAAACAATATCGGGCCTAGATTCACAAAGGTAAAGCAAAGAACCAATCATAGATAGATACAACTTTTGGTCCACATCTTTACCATCCAGATTGTGCTTGAGGTGGCATTTGACTTGCATAGGAGATGGCTTCTCTTTTGCACCTTGGAAATTAAATCTCTTGAGCATGTCTTGGGTATACTTGGCTTTAGAAATGAAAGTCCCACAAGCCAATTTCTTGATCTTAAAGCCAAGGAAGAATTTAAGCTCTCCCATCATGGACATCTCAAACCTGTCAGTCATAAGCTTTGATAACTCATTATTAAAAGCTTGGTTAGTTGAGCCAAAGATAATATTGTCCACATAGAGTTGGCATATGAAAAGTTCTCCCTTTACCCTCTTTGTGAAAAGGGTGGGGTCGATCCTCCAAACTTCAAACCCATGGTCTTCCAATAACTCTCTATGGTGCTCGTACCACACACGTGGTGCTTGTTTAAGTCCATAGAGTGCCTTATCGAGTTTGTAGACATGATTAGGAAAGTTGAGGTTCTCGAACCACAGAGGTTGCTTAACATATACCTCCTCTTTTAGTTAACCATTTAGAAAAGCACTTTGACATCCATTTGTTGCAATTTGAAATTACGCGAAGATGCATATGTACAGATGGACTCAAGGCGAGCCACGGGAGCATAGGTTTCATCAAAGTCAGTACCTTCCACTTGAGTGTAACCTTGATCCACCAATCTTGCCTTGTTCCTTATGACAATACCATTCTCATCTTGTTTGTTCTTGAATATGCACTTAGTGCCAATAACATTGTGGCAATCTTTGGGCTTCTCAACTAGCTTCCAAAAACCTTATTGCGCTCAAATTTATTGAGCTGGTCATGTATAGCTTCAACCAAATCGGAGTCCTCAAGAGGTTCAAACACTTTCTTTGGTTCCACCATAGATATGTGAGCTTGATGCTCACTAAAGTTAGCCAATTGCTTTATTGTGGATATTCTAGCTTGAACATCTTCCAATACTCACTAGTGGAAACAGGGGCATTAGTCCCGGTTCGTAGGCCCCATTTGTCCCGGTTGTGCAACTGGGACGGGGTATCCGGGACAAATACCCCTCCCCCATTGGTCCCGTTTGTGCCAGGACCCGGGACAAATGGGGCTGACCACGTGGCCCGTGCGCTGGAACCTGGCCAGGGCTATTAGTCCCGGTTCTCAATACGACCCGGGATGCATGCCCCTTCTGCCGCGGCACGGCTTTTGCCCTTTTCTCTGCCGCGGCAGAAATTTACAATTTCCGTTTTTTGGCCCCCCAGACCTCCTGGCGGCCCCTCCCCGGACCTCGAGAAGAGAGGAGCCTCGGTGGACCCTCCACTGAGCTCCCGGATTGCACGAGTGAATAAGTATATAAAGCAGAATAAGAAACACTTATATTACGGAAGAAAAATATATCGAGCATATTACATGACCGATGGAGTGTATTACAAAATCAAACTTAGTTCCAACCGGAGGCATGATACTCTCCATCTACGTTTATGACCTCTGCATCTAAGAAGCCCGCAATTTCCTCCTGAATTGCTCGTATGCGGTCCCTTGGTAGAAGACCGTCCCGAAGCCGTTCGATCTAATATAAAGAAGAGTGCTCTATATATATATATATATATTTATATATATATATATATATATATATATATATATTATATATATATGAAACTAAGTAACTAAAATAGATAGTAATAAGAAGAATTGACGACTAACGTACATGAAGTTGCTTTAAATTTCTGCCCTTGGGAGATGTCGTCTGACGAATGAACTCCAACGTAGTATCCACACAAGTTATTCCCGTCTCCTTGTTGCAAGCACTTTACGAGAAGATTGTTTCAATCAAAATAATCAACCAGGCATGATAATGGTATCGACACTAGAATCATGGAGATGGGCGCGGATCTAGATAGTACTTACTTGCACAACATCAAATGTAAGCTTTTTTCCCATTCACCGGGAGACTTCTTTATGAACCTCTTCCAAACCCTACCCGAGAAAGAAAAAGAATAAAAAGAGTTAGTTATTACTTGATATCCGAAAATGAAACAAAGTAGTCGATATATTGCCATATATAAATACTGAAATTAATAAAGATTGAAATTACCGCTGGATCATTTCCTGCATGTCAGCCCACATTGAGAGGGGTTTACGTTTTGGGTCCATTACAATTACATTTCCTTTGTCAATTTGGAAGATTAGCAGAATATAGTGGAAGCTGCGCACGCAGAACTCATCAATTATACAGTGAACATCGAGTAAGGAAAACAAAATGTTTACAACAAAACACTTGAAGTTGTAAGGAAATAGTATTTCCCGTCGGTGTTGGTTAAATATTATTGCCCTCAGAATATTATTTTCTGTATCCTTGGGAGATTGCCGAAGAGTCTTTTCATAAATAATATTTGGATCAATGAACCCAGTATCATAGATTCCACCTCTTTTGCAGTCGACGGGATCGAGGGGCGGCGCGGCAGAGGAGGACGCCCACGGGGGCGAGGGGCGGCGCGGGTGCGACGGGACCGAGGGGCGGCGCCGCAGAGGAGGACGCCGACGGGGGCGAGGGGCGGCGCGGGGGGACGGAAAAATGGGCAGCCTGGCGGCGTCGATTTCGTCCCTGCGCGCGGTCTGGAACTGGGAGGGGGGCGGTGACGTGTATATATCTATCTAGCATCCGTCCCGGTTGGTAAAGCCACTGGCCATTCTGATATCTGCTATTGTAGAGATAATATCACTTGATTATTGGAAGTTCTTTACCTGTATATTAGCCGATACAAAGTACCCAAACTGAGAATTTCGTATAGATGTGATCAGAAATCGATAGAATTCACCCATTCAATGATGCTTTTATCAAACAAAGATCTCCTTCCACTAACCTACTCCCCAAGGAACACACTGTATACATCACTTTGTATGCAAAAAATTATCCAATTGAAATCAAACACCGGATGTCAATAAATTGTTCCTATTGCAAGCAACACACTGAAAGCAAGATAGTTTGTACTGTTGACTAATGAAATCAAGAGAAGCAAGAACATCCAACACGCCGAAAAAATATCTTCATTACCTAGGATCGAGGAATAGATAGTTAAGATGGGTCAGCACAACCTAGTCAATCAAGTAGAACTCTGATCTCAGCATCACGTCTGTTGTCTAACTTCACAAAAAAAAAAGGACAGTGGTTCCAATCCGGAGGCGATTTTGCAGATGTTTACGTGGATCTTATCGGCTAGCTCAACCAGAGACGATTTTGCATCTTCACAGGATAATCTGCACACTACAGCAAGCAGGCTAATCACATCTCAAAGATGCATTTCTGGTGCCATCTTGGCAACGGAATCACCAAATCCATCCCAATATTGCAATGGAGTGTCGTTGTGCCAAGCAACCAAATACAAACATTCACCTATAAGAAAATAAATCCATACACACGACTATCCATTCAACTATCCATGTCGAGCATCCAATGCAAGCATTCACAAATAAGAAAATAAATCTATCCACACACCTATGAAAATAAATCTTCAATATAGCTAGCGAAGAATAAGTGATTGCGTGAGAACTACCATTATGGCCAAGCTCCTGAATAAGAATCGACTCACACGGATGCTAGCGAACTATCAAAAGAGAATGCTGTAGACTTAATAAGTAAAGGAAGCCAAAACTAATTGTTACATGTGGTAGTTCCACATCATTCTGACCGGAAGTGGTCACACGTTCCTACCAAACCTAGAACTACAATCCAGACTATCCATTCATATTACCCACGCCTACCTAGAAAATTACACAAAACTACCACAATTGCGGCTAGTGTTTCAAAAATCCACCAGAATACCTTAGGATTTCAAAAAACAAACACTTCAGTGCTAACATTTAACAAAAAACATGGATTCGTATGTGACCTTCGAAGAATGCCGAAACTGATGGGTGGGACCTAGTGTCAGGCTGATGTGGCAAGCAGGATGTCACTTACCTTGAGAATAGACGTAGGGCCCACACCTTACCAACTGCAACTTAAATGACTCTCATGGACATTCTGACGAGCACCTATTGTGCACCTCCCGACCTTGATGTAGCGGCGAAAAATGGCCAGCATATGCAGGTACTCTACGCCCTGAGTGGTGTGCAGCACCACCCGGAGCCACGCCTCCCACGTCCGGAAGAGAAAGGAGTGGCCGACGCCGGCGCCGCGCCGTGCGGCACGAACTCGAAAATGAGAATGCGCTCTGCACTTCTCCTCGTACAAGCACAGAAGAGACACAAGGTCACGGTGGTTGACACGGTCAGCAGCCGCAGCTCCAAGCTGAACGCCCGCAACCGCGTCGAACCGCCGCCGCTGCAGCGCGCCGATCGGCGTGCGCTCGATGGTCTCGTCAGTCCTCGGTCGCGCGCCCCGGCGCCCGCCCTCGGCAACAGCAGCCGTTCTCCGTGCGCCGGCGCATCCGCGTTACTGCACGCATCGGCCGCGCGCCTACTCACCACGGCCGGCGCCTTGGCCGTGCGCCGTTGCTCTCGCCGGTCACGCCTGGTCGCCGCGTCCGTGCGTGCTCTGGGCTAGGAGCGTACTTGCTAGCTAGATGTTGGGACAATTGATTAAGCGTGCAACTAATTCTGAATGGGGGCGATTGATTGGCGTGTAATTAATGCTGATTAAGGGATTGGTTAAGCGATTGATTAGTGCAAAATAAAAATAAAAGTGGTGACGAAGTAGACGACAGGACGGACGGAGGATCGGTTGAAGGAACCAAATTCTTTTTTAAGATAGTAGAGATAGAGATACTGGTTGATCTGTATGGTGTTAAGACAAATCTGAACTTTCTCTTAGTAAACTGGACATGCACGAGAAAAAAAGAATCAGCTGGGCTGGGTTGGCCGGTTGGGCTTCTTTGTAAACTAGTCTATTTTGGGACAGCGTCATATGTTCAAGGCAGCACCAGGCAGAGGGACGCCGCCGGCTCTCCTACCCTAGATATCCAATCCGCCCAGGCGTTGTTGTGTCTGCTCGATCTGCAGCGTCGCTTCCGTCAGGTCGCCAGCTCTCCACAACTGTATCCATCTCGTCTGTGTCGCCGCTGCGTGGAATCCTCTCGCCAAGGACTGCAAGGCCGCTGGGTACGCGTTACTGCAGTTTCTGCTAGCTAGGTCGTTGTTGCTTGATTATTTTCCTTATCGATCTAATTAGAGACAGCGATGTGACGAGTACATCCTTTGTACTTTGGATCTTGCCTGTTCGCACCCTCTGTACAATTTGTGCTTGGTAAAATAAAAGGGAAACCTGATTTAAATGCTAGTAAGGCTTTTGTCTACGATGGGTTGAGTTGTAGAAGTATTTGCGATGGGAATTTGTAGATTCCTTATCTGTTAGAGAACCTTGCCTGCACATTTCTTTTTTTCTAGGCTAATTTCAGACTGTCCGTTGTTTACTCCCTGAAAGTAATCTCCGGTCAAGCATCTACCAATTTTGTACAGGTTTTAGTTTCCAGAATTATATAATGTTACTAGTGTCTTGAAGTGGTCAATTCTATAGCTTTTAGGTAAAGTACGGTGGACTTGTGCAACCTACCAGCCCATGAGAAAAGTAAAATGGTCCAAGTCTGGCCTTAATGTGCAACTAGTTCGGTGGTTAAGTTTTACCATTTAAATTACTTAGATGCTCCATGCATAGGTTTGTGAATGTCAGTAAATGATTCTTGTGTGTCACAGCGATGTAGTATTTTACTGGTATGCTTTTAAAGTGATGATGTGTATTGAGTGATTTATGTTTGAATAACAGGTGGTTCGTATTCTAAATTCGAAAGTATGCATGTCACTGTTTTTGTCCGCACCGTTAAGGCAAGTTCATGATGGATAGTGAATTTTGCACATCTCCTTTCACTTGATTTAGTTATAAAGTTTTCCATTCATGTTTATGATATTTCCACCCTGTTCAAAAAAGCGCAAAAAAGCGCAAAAAAACGTACGCTTAAGCGCGCTTAATCTTGAAGCGTAGGCCTAGCGCCTCACGCTTTCTTCCGCCTAAGCACCAAAAAGCGCAACAAAGCGCAAAAAAGCGTACGCTTAAGCTTGAAGCGCAGGCCTAGCGCCTCGCCTCCGCTTAACGCTTTTTTTTAACCATGTATTTCCATGATGATGATGATAAAGGCTGATGATGAGATGTGCATTATATGCATATTTGCATAACCATGATGACATTGATGTTAAAGTGACCTACTTCGGTGGGCATGATGAGACTTCCTTTGATGGGTTGTGGCCCACATTGGAAGCACCCTCCACGAGTTGGAGTGAGTGGATGCCGACGGGTGTCCACTCAAGCGATACCGGTATTCGCGATGAGATGAGATGAGATGAGCATATAGGCATGTAGAACATCATAAATTGTGCTAATGGATGAATGATGTCTCATGATGGCTCGGTGTCTTGATTTATGTAAAGTTTACTATTTATTTATGAACTTGTTGAGTACTTTGCACTCACCCTTGTGGCTTCTATGTTTTTAGGTTCTATTGAGGACGACATGCATGGGATTGGGAGTAGCACCTCTTGATGCTTCTGCACACTATTATCATACACTAAAACTTTGCACATAGATTAGTTTAACCACGCTAGGACTCAAGGTTTCACTTTCCTTATTCCTTTCTTTAAGGTTTGGAATATTTATGTGGCTACTAAGTTGGTTGTTATGAAACATCTTGGATTTTTGTTTTTAGCTTCGTCTTGTTGAATCTAGTAGTCGTTTCTATGTATAAAATTATAGGTGTACTCTTATTCCGTTGTTGTGGAGATCCCCTTAAACAAAGGAGAACCTGCCAAAATTTAGTTACATTGGAAGATTTTAAAGAATGTGTAGCATGGCCAGATAGGGTTGATATCTGGGGTGTTACAGTTGGTATCAGAGCCTAGGCTTTAGGTCTCTGGAGTAAAATTAATAATTTAGGATAGTTAATAAGTAAAAAAAAAGATTGGTTAAATAACTAAAATTCTAACAAGCAATTCTTTAAGTAATTTGGACAATTAAAACTTGAATTCTAATTTTAGAACTTAAAATAAATTGACACACTGGTGCACAGTAGGATGGGGTTTTGGGACATTCATTGCATCTGCGCTTCACTCTGTTTTATTGCTGATTTCTATCATCATAATATTGTTCTGCTTGGTGACTTGCTATCGAGTGTCTTGCTTAGGGAAAAGTGTGTTTTGTATTTCTATTTATCCTTAGATTACTTTGTTTACTAGACTTAATCTTATCAACGAGCCTAGGTTTGTTTAAGAATTTTAAATATGTATACATTTTTGTGTGTGCAAACTCTATCATTCATTTAGTCGTATATATTTTGCGTGCTGAGACGAGTATTTATATTGATGGGTTTGGTAAATATGTCTCCCTGTCCGAATTGTGGAAAATTGATAAAGGTGATAAGATTGGACGACAAAACATGTTGTTCTATAGGTCATAGATTATATGAAGGAATGATTAACTTTAATTATACTCATTACGTGAAGATGGGTTAACACCATGTTGTTTGGGCTATTCATTAAGGAGTCCTAGTTAGTTTAGTATAAAAAAATTTAGGCTTCCTTTCGCAATTTTTGAAATCTATTCCTTAAAGGAGTAAACTATTGATTTGGTATTTTAGGCTAGATAGAGACTATAACTATTCTGGCGCCTCGCTAGTGTGTATGGATGTTAGCTTGTTCGGTGGATATTACGACATTTTTCATGATTAATACTTTGAATGACTATTTTATGAGAACCGATATGGAAATGTGTGGTGGACGTTTACAAGACGGATATCGGATCTTGCGTATAAAGTTTAGGGAATTTCAAATAAATATGTCAGAATTCCAAGGTTTCTCACGATGACTTATGTTCACAAGAGTAAAACACACAAAAAATAAATTATTTTTCTATGCTTGCACAAACAAGTGACTAAGGTTACTGGATGAAATTAAATGCATTGGATAAGTAAGATCGCCTTGAGACCTAAGGAAGAGAGCCAATGATCTTTTTATGATATATGTGATTTTTATGTGTTTAGTTACCGTGGTTCTAGTAGGATGACTATATTCTCAGGAATCCATGTGGTGCATTCAAAAATTTTAAGCATTAAAGTGATGATTTATTAGGAAATGATAATGATTTGATTATTTCGTATTTTAAGTAAGGTACTGTGACTATGCATGTGTTTTTGGCAACTATATGGAAAGCAAAGAATGATTTCTCTTTTGTTTGTGTTAGTAGTTAATACCTACATGAAATGGGTTTGGTTGGATTTTTTGTAAACTTGGTCGGAAATAAAAATTCCTCTGTGTCGTGACCATATACCAAAGTATTCTAGAGTGGTGATGTTATAATATATTTCTTTGATACTTGTCTGGATTTCATTTAAAAATGAAAACACCACCTATTTTCTAGTTGTCAACTTATTATTGCTAGTGTGGGTGCATTGATGTAACACATGGTAGTGTCTTTCATTGTACACGGTGTATGTGATTTCACAACTCTGTGTTCTTATTGTTATAGTTGATGCCTTTTGAATTTTATTTTTTAAATCCTTGTGTCAACTCTTCTCCTCCATTAGTTGTTCCCTATTGTTATTTATGGTCATGTTTAGTGTCGAATGATGGATCTTGTAATATAGTGTGTTGATGAAGATATGTTGTTTCACTAAAAAAAAAGTGGATAAATATTTGATTAAGGTCATCTGGATAACTCCTTGGAATTTTCTGTTATTAGCTTTTGAATTAGATTAGAAGCCATCGTTGGCGTTACCTATTTGTTTTTTAAAGTCTTCCTCTTGTGTCCACATCTATCATTCAACTAATATTTCGGTGCATGGCTTCACCCTACTCTAGTTGTGGTGAATAGGTCAACCTTGCACAGTGTGTTTCAAAGTTTGAGTATCTTTTGGGCCCTCGTGGTGTATTTGGGTAACATGGGATTCATTGAGGAAATTTATTTGGAGGGTAAGTAGGTCCTCGTGTGATTCTATATAGATTATCAAGTACATAAGACTGGTTTTTAAATTGAAGCTCTCTATCTTTCAACCGTTCATGTCTTGGGATTTTTTTTTGTTAGCGAAGATAGGGAAGTAACAGCTTTAAGCGTTTCTACCGCTGTAGCAATATTGTCGCATGAGGTTAATTTACTTGCATTATGTTGTAGAGCCCAGAAGTTTGATGTCTTCTTCACTAGGGACGTTTTATTGTAGTGTGCAACGTTATTTTATGTTTGTGTGTAAGGGTTGTGTTTCTGAGAGCATGACTTTTGCGATGAGATTTTGTTTGATTGTTTAGAATGGCCTATCGATATGCATGTGATTTGGTTTATAGTGACACAATACTGGAGGGTTCAAGGAAGGGCGGTGTATTAGTTTTTATTTTCTTTGGGTGATTGTTAAAAATGATTTTGTCCTTAAGAATGTGCCCATCAAATATTTATGTCATGGTAGTGAGGATTCCCTCGTGTTAGGTTTTGCGATTCATCTGTCCATGTACAAGGTTAATAGTTTGAGTGTGGGATGGATTGGCCCCCATACCAATTACTCTTACTATTCTCTCTAGTTACATTGGATGGATGCATCTTTATGTCACATGTCTCCCTTGCCTTGAGTTGAGCGTTTAAATGTGTTTCGGCATATTATGTTAAACTTAATATGTTTTCTCTCTTATTTATAAGTTGCACATGTTTTTCCAAAGTAGGGATAATTGTGATTTTGACACTAAGTCGTTCCTTTGTATACATGTACTTCAAGAGATATGTTGTTTTTATCATGCATTAATTTTCTGCTAGTCTATGTTGTGTCTCATGAGGAGTGTTCCTTTGTTAGCCATGGTAATTTGGTTGGGAATATTGAGCATGGAGCACCGGAGTATGGTTTATCACTTGAGAGGATAAGGAACATGAGTTCCCACCTTGATGCTAAGTTCTTCCACGAATTTTGATTTAGTTTTCATAGTATGAAGATTGCATTACCCAAGTTTAACACTACCTCCTATACTAAAAGAGAATATTAATGGAAATGGTTAGTCACAATGTATAACTCGGACTTTCAGCTTAGTATTGGAGAAGAGTTCTGAGGGCCGGTATAATTTATCAATCCGAGACTTGGCTTATAGGTATAGTTACAATACTATCTTTAATTCAACACATTTTGTGGTTTTATGGCCGAGGTGCAGATGACCGTGTTGCCAAGATTGTGGTGCAAAGATATGTTTTAAAACCTAGGTGTTTTTGTTGTCCACATAGTAAGAATGGGATTAAACCTATGGTGAGTAACACCAATAGAGACCTCGTTGGAAACCAGGGACTGAAACATGGGGTTTTTATATGGGTGATCAGATCTTTGCACCAATAAAGTGCCTTATGTGGTAAGGTCCAATAGAAAAGGAGAGCTAAGTCTAAGTTACATTGGACATTCAATGATAGTGGATCCGGTAGCATGTGTCGTTGAAAGGTGTGAATATTATGTCTCATTGCCAAGGCATTTTCGTGATCCAAAACTAGAGATGACAACGGAGCCAATTAAAATTGAGCCCGATTCAACCTTTGAGGTTCATCGAGTAAGGATATCAGAAGGGTCCGGCGAGTGATGAGTCATAAGACGCTAAACTAGGTGAAGGTTCTCGTCACAGCTGCTCGAGTGTGAGGTGACTTAGGAGTGCCAGTCTTGCATGCGCGAGAAACACCAAAGTAAAAAAAAAATCATGGCTGGTATGTGATCCACGATTATGTTTTTTGGTTATGTTAAGATTTCTGAGTAATAAAGCGATGAAGAATCCGGGGACGGATTCTGTTTAAGGGGGTAAGAATGTAATACCCCAAATTGTGATGCTAAAATTCTGTGCTTATTTAATTTTGTATAAAATTATAACAGGACCTTGCTGATACTACGTATGTAAGTATGACTCATACGCCGGTAAGGAATTGAGGATATGAAAGATGAATGAATAATAAAAAAATTGTATGCGTGCCAAGAGTTGAACCATCAAGTTGCCCTGGGAAATAAAATGGTCTATACTGGTTGATCTGTATGGTGTTAGGACAAATCTGAACTTTCTCTTAGTAAACTGGACATGCACGAGAAAAAAAGAATCAGCTGGGCTGGGTTGGCCGGTTGGGCTTCTTTATAAACTAGTCTATTTTGGGACAGCGTCATATGTTCAAGGCAGCACCAGGCAGAGGGACGCCGCCGGCTCTCCTACCCTAGATATCCAATCCGCCCAGGCGTTGTTGTGTCTACTCGATCTGCAGCGTCGCTTCCGTCAGGTCGCCAGCTCTCCACAACTGTATCCATCTCGTCTGTGTCGCCGCTGCGTGGAATCCTCTCGCCAAGGACTGCAAGGCCGCTGGGTACGCGTTACTGCAGTTTCTGCTAGCTAGGTCGTTGTTGCTTGATTATTTTCCTTATCGATCTAATTAGAGACAGCGATGTGACGAGTACATCCTTTGTACTTTGGATCTTGCCTGTTCGCACACCTCTGTACAATTCTTGTGCTTGGTAAAATAAAAGGGAAACCTGATTTAAATGCTAGTAAGGCTTTTGTCTACGATGGGTTGAGTTGTAGAAGTATTTGCGATGGGAATTTGTAGATTCCTTATCTGTTAGAGAACCTTGCCTGCACATTTCTTTTTTTCTAGGCTAATTTCAGACTGTCCGTTGTTTACTCCCTGGAAGTAATCTCCGGTCAAGCATCTAGCAATTTTGTACAGGTTTTAGTTTCCAGAATTATATAATGCTACTAGTGTCTTGAAGTGGTCTAATTCTATAGCTTTTAGGTAAAGTACGGTGGACTTGTGCAACCTACCAGCCCATGAGAAAAGTAAAATGGTCCAAGTCTGGCCTTAATGTGCAACTAGTTCGGTGGTTAAGTTTTACCATTTAAATTACTTAGATGCTCCATGCATAGGTTTGTGAATGTCAGTAAATGATTCTTGTGTGTCACAGCGATGTAGTATTTTACTGGTATGCTTTTAAAGTGATGATGTGTATTGAGTGATTTATGTTTGAATAACAGGTGGTTCGTATTCTAAATTCGGAAGTATGCATGTCACTGTTTTTGTCCGCACCGTTAAGGCAAGTTCATGATGGATAGTGAATTTTGCACATCTCCTTTCACTTGATTTAATTATAAAGTTTTCCATTCATGTTTATGATATTTCCATGATGATGATGATAAAGGCTGATGATGAGATGTGCATTATATGCATATTTTCATAACCATGATGACATTGATGTTAAAGTGACCTACTTCGGTGGGCACAATGAGACTTCCTTTGATGGGTTGCGGCCCACATTGGAAGCACCCTCCACGAGTTGGAGTGAGTGGATGCCGACGGGTGTCCACTCAAGCGATACCGGTATTCGCGATGAGATGAGATGAGATGAGCATATAGGCATGTAGGACATCATAAATTGTGCTAATGGATGAATGATGTCTCATGATGGCTCGGTGTCTTGATTTATGTAAAGTTTACTATTTATTTATGAACTTGTTGAGTACTTTGTACTCACCCTTGTGGCTTCTATGTCTTTAGGTTCTATTGAGGACGACATGCATGGGATTGGGAGTAGCACCTCTTGATGCTTCTGCACACTATTATCATACACTAAAACTTTGTACATAGATTAGTTTAACCACGCTAGGACTCAAGGTTTCACTTTCCTTATTCCTCTCTTTAAGTTTTGGAATATTTATGTGGCTACTAAGTTGGTTGTTATGAAACATCTTGGATTTTTGTTTTTAGCTTCGTCTTGTTGAATCTAGTAGTCGTTTCTATGTATAAAATTATAGGTGTACTCTTATTCCGTTGTTGTGGAGATCCCCTTAAACAAAGGAGAATCTGCCAAAATTTAGTTACATTGGAAGATTTAAAGAATGTGTAGCATGGCCAGATAGGGTTGATATATGGGGTGTTACAATAATCATCATCATCAGTATCCACACTAGCTTCAACTTGAGGCGAGGAGGATGAAGAAGGTTGATCTTGTCCTTACCTTGACTAGCTTGAATGATGGGAGTGGCTGCATCTTGCATAGTAACTTGGTCAATAAGAGGAGGGTCTTGAACATGTTCTTGGTTAGGTGCATCACTCGGCTCCTTGGCTTGTTCTTCTATTGCAGAGGAGGGCTCCACAAGAGTAGAGCATAGTTCTTCTCGAGTCGCCGTAAGGCGTCCCTCAATGGGGCGGAAAAATCCCGCACCCATCCTTCCTATGGCTTCTTGAGGCATTTCAACATCTACATTAGAAACATGAAATTGCGCCACTTGGGAGCCATCATTTTCCTCGAAAACCAAACTACAAGATTCTATGGAAATCCGCGAGGCTTTGTCAAAGACTCTATAAGTGTGGAATTCGGCACCGTAACCAACAAATATATCTTCAATAGTTTTAGATTGGAATTCAGACAACCGAACACCCTTGATCAAATAGAAGCACTTACAACCGAACACACAGAATTAGGAGACGTTGGGTTTGTTGCCGGTGAGGATATCATATGGAGTCTTGTCCAAACCCTTGCGGATGGAGAGGCGGTTGGAGGAGTGGCATGCGGTGGATATGGCCTCGACCCATAGGTATTTGGGAGATGAATACTTCACCAACATGGTCCTTTACATATCCAAGAGGGTTCGATTTTTTCCTTTCAGCTACACCATTTTGTTGAGGAGTGCAAGTGGTGGAATATTGATGCCGAATACCCTCATCACTGAGGAATTCATTCAAAGTGTATTTCTTGAACACGGACCCATTGTCACTCCTAATATCCATGATTTGGACATTGTGTTGATGTTGCACTTGATTGGAGAAGTCGATCATGGTTTGTTGGGTCTCACTCTTCATCTTGAAGAAATAAACCCAAGTGTATCGTTAATAGTCATTGGCAATCACCAAGCAATACTTCTTGCCACCAAGACTTGCCTCGGGAGCGGCACCAAAGAGATGAACATGGAGAAGATCCAAGATCCTCTTTGATGAGATAATAGTCTTGGCCTTGTGGATGGCATCATGCATCTTTCCTTCAACACACGACCTACAACACAATCTTTGGAAAATGAAACATTTTCTTTTAGTCCGAGAATAAGGCCACCTTTCTGGAGACATTTCAAAGTTCTCATGTTGACATGGGATAAGCGGCGATGCCACAACCACCCCACATCCTCCTTTCTGGAAAGACACATCGCTTGAGAGTTGGCGGACTTCGAAAAGTCCACCACAAACAACTCATTTTTGACATATCCTACGAATGCAACGTCAAGAGTCTTGGTCCTCCAAAGTACCACAGTATTTTCATCAAAGAACACGGATAAACCCATCTTCCCAAGAGAACAAACTAAAAGTAAATTGAATCCAAGGGATTCGACAAGCATGACGATAGTGACATTAGGAGCAATTACAACCTTTCTGAAACCCCATACCTTAGACTTTGAATTGTCTCCATAGGTGACAGACGCATCATTTGTATTTGGGAGCGACTCTGTCACAAGTTCTTTTCTTCCAGTCATATGATTACTATATCCACTATAAATTATCCATTTAGACCCACCGGAAGCATAGTCTTGCAGGAAATCATTGACTAGAGTTAGGACCCAAGGAGGGTCCCCTCATGTTAGCAACAAGGGTCTTTGGAACTGATGACCCACAAGTATAGGGGATCGCAACAGTCTTCGACGGAAGTAAAACCCAAATTTATTGATTCGACACAAGAGGAGCCAAAGAATATTTGTGAGCCTTAACAAGTGAGTTGTCAATTCACCTGCACCTGAAAGTGGACTTGTTCGCAATGGTTTATCAGTAGTAAAAGTTTTATAGTAGCAGCAGTATTGAAATAATAGCAGCAATAGTATGAAAACAACAACACTGGTGATTGGAGTAAACAGCGGGATTAAATACTGTAGGCATAGGGATGGATGGACGGGCGTTGCATGGATAAGATAGTTCATATAATGATCAAATCATGGGCATTGCAGATAAATAAGATAAACAATCCAAGCACTAAGTAACCATAGGCATGTGTTCCGTAAATAGTCGTACGTGCTCGCGATGAGAACTTGCAGAACATCTTTTGTCCTACCAACCCGTTTTCAGCGGGGCTTCAAGGGAACTACTGGTAACTAAGGTCTTCCTTTTAATAGAACACCGGAGCACTCCGTGAACACATGTGATGCTCACATCACAGCCATCCCCTCCGGTTGTCCCAATTTCTGTCACTTCGGGGCCTCGGGTTCCGGCCAACAATATGTGTAAACAACTTGCATGTATGATCAAGAAAGAATAATTATCATCATGATTAAATAACATGTTCAGATATGAGATCATGGCACTCGGGCCCAAAGTGGCAAGCATTAAGCATAACAAGATGCAACAATGTAAATAGCACTAATAGAGGATACTAGGCACTATGCCCTAAAACTCACGGTATTATTACATGAACCAACTCATCCAATCCCTACAATCCCCTTCAGCCTACAGCGGGGGAATAAATCACACATGGATGGGGAAACATGTATGGTCTATGGAGAGGCGTTGGTGATGACGGTGGCGATGATCTCCTCCAATTCTCCGTCCCGGCAGGGTGCGAGAACAGTGTTTCTGAACCCCAAAAAGGATTCGTGATGGTGGCGGAGCTACAGATTTTTTTCTGGAAAATATCGAATCCCCTCGTGTTTTAGGGATGAAGACTATTTGTAGTCGAAAGGGGAGACCGAGGGGGGCTCTGAGTGGCCCACACCATGTGCTGGCGCGTCCAAGGGGGGTACCAAGGGGTGGTGTGGACCCCATGTGGCTCTTCTCCTCGACTCCTTCTGGCTTTCGGGGTCTTCTGGTGTTTTAGGAGCAACGGGGTCTTTTTTGGGCGATTTCCCGAAAGTTGATATTGCTGCACAAAAATGAGACACCAAGGTAATTCTGCTGAAAACACCATTAGTCCGTGTTAGTTGCTTTCAAAACACACAAGTTTAGACGAAAACAATAGGAAAAGTGTTTGGAAAAGGAGATACATTTTTTACGTATCAACTCCCCCAAGCTTAGCTTATTGCTTGTCCTCAAGCAATCAGTGACAACTGAGTGCGATAAAAGACTTTTATGAACACATTTGTTTCATATGATGTAAATATATTCACTATATGATCAAATACTTAGTTATGCTCATGATAAGATACATGCAAGATACTGTCACTTAATAGCTATGCAAACCATGAAGAGATAACAACATATTAATAAAAAAAAACATGAAGCATAACCATTTGGAAGATTGAAGTATTCATAATAAGATATGATAAAGTGGTATCTCGCTTGCCCTTATGTGTGGGGCAAAACATAAATGCCAGGCCACCTCGGAAGTTCAAGGGAAGACTAGAAGTAAAGATATCAAAGATGCAAGTATCAAGATTATACCACAATCATCCATGCTTTGGGACAAACACATCACACTAAGAATGAGAATTATAATCTCAAGAAAGTGTTCAAAAAATATGGCGGAGACTCAACATAAAAGTAAAAGAAAGGCCCTTCGCGGAGGGAAGCAGAGATTACTCATGTGCTAGAGCTTTTTATTTCATTAAACAGAGGTATTGAACACATTTTTAAGAGAGGTGTATGCTTATGTCAACGAATGGTAAACATACAATACAGTACGTCACAAGCCAACTAGATTCATAAGAGGGGCTCCCATGGTGAAGGACGCGACTGGTGTAGAAGGTCATCCCTCTTTCTCTTTTGTTTACACAATTATGTTTTGACTGATAAATCAGAGGCAAAAATAGTGAAGAGAATTTGTTTGTATTAATTTGGGGCTGGGCACCCCGCTGCCAGGTCTTCTATCAATTTGGATAAGCGGATGAAGCCACTAGTCCAGTGTGTAAAATCCAATCAACAAGTGAGATAAAGATTTTGTATTTACGTCCTCATGAGCTAAAACAGGGGCACAAAACAGGAATAATTTTTAGAAGGTTTTAAAGGTAGCACATGAGCAATTTACTTGGAATTGCAGATAAATACCACATGTAGGTAGGTATGGTGTACACAATGGGAAACTTTGGTTTCTGGGAGTGGGATGCACGAGTAGAATTCCATACTCAGTACAGGTGAAGGCTAGCAATAGACAGGGAGCGACAATCAAGAGAGCAACAACTATCATAATCATGCTTGCGACAAAGTAAAATTAACCGAGGCATAAAATTGAACTCTGAGGAAAAATAAATCATCGAGGCTTAATGACTTTTTGTTTTCAGTCTTAGCATGTGTGAGCATGTGCCAAGTCGATTCAAATGAAACAGTCAGAGGAGGCTACCACAATGTCATACCCTTCTATGAATAGAACAATGCGAACAAATATTTATATGACAGGTCATTTACCATTAATAAATTTGAACAAAACATGAGAGAGCATGAACTATTAAGCACCCATTAAGTCACATATATCTTATACGATCAAACTAAGCATGCTCACATATATGGATATATGTACAAAAATGAAAGCAAATAGAATTCATACCAGCCTCTCACCACACTTGAATTGTCGTATATCGTCATTATTGCTCTTCACTTGTGGCTTGAATAAAATATATAATGAAAACCAAGCTCCAATGGAATCACGGACGACTGTTGAACTCTCCACCAAACTTTACAAAACAAAATAAGAACAACAAGTATTTTCGGGATTTTCAACTAAAGCGCGAGCAAAAAAAAAGAACAAGCAAACAAAGCAAAATCTTTTTGTTTTTTTAGAAATGAAACAAGAACAACAGAAAGCAAGCGAACAAAACAAAATATTTTTGGGTTTTTGAATATTAAATGCAACTAATGGATAAAGCAAACCAATTAAAGAAAACAAATAGAGAGAAACAACAGAAATATTTTTAGTATTTTTGTGTTTTGCAAAGCTAAAACAAAACAATAAAAACAAAACAAATGAAAGAAACAAAAAGAAGAGAAAGAAACAAAAATAATGGATATACAAAGAACCGACAGAATATGATATATAGATGAGTGTGATGTTGGTATACCTCCCCCCAAGCTTAGGCTTTTGGCCTAAGTGGAAATCAATTACCAAGGGGCCCATGAGGTGCCGCCCCCGTAGTATGTTGAGGAGGAACCCTCCCCCTGATATGTGCTCGAGGATGCGCCGGTGTACTGTATGTTGTGGTCCTCGGAAGGCGCGTCTCGCCTCTCTTGCTGCGTGTAAAACTTCGTGGTACTCAGAGGCTCGTATGCCTGCTCCTTGGAGAGCAACTACGATGCCCTGTCAATCTTAAACAAAACAAGTTGCGACAAAGTGACCTTCCGCTCCTCTCCATCCATATATAAAACTCTATATAATAAATGATCAGCAGTAGAGTTAGAAGTGACAAACCTATGGGATTTCATGGCAGCAAGGTTAAGCCTATGTGGAGCAATTATTTCATCATTAGGGGTCAATGGAAACGTGTAAAGCAGCTTCTACACATGTAGCAATAATGCCACCAAAAATAGGCCCAGAAGCAGCAAGACGGCGTGCAACAAGTGCTCCAAGGTTATACCTCATACTACGGTTCAGCGCAACATCAATGAAAACAAGGTGATAACTAGAAACATTGCTAGTGTTCTCCCTACCACGGATACTAGTACCAATATAGTTAGTAAAATATCTAAGAGAAGGAAGTTGAATGTTCCTTATCTTCCCACGCTGGGATGAGCGACCGTCGTCGTTGGTGACTTCTCGGTAAATCCCCTGGAGTTCTTCGAGTTTATCTTGAATCCTGCTCGTTGTACCAATGGCGCTGATACCTGTAATAGCACGGAATTCTCCCAAGGACAAAGAATAATGACTACCATATAATTGAAGGCAACAGATGGACCATAATGTGTGTTCTGAAATTTAAAACTCTTAACAAAAGTTTTTGTAAGTGTGACATACTGAGTGCTTTCTTCTTCCATAAAGTTGGTTAGACCAACTCTTTCGATAAGCATAAGAAAGTCAACTAAAATACCCGCACTTCTTAAAAATGTACGGCAAGGAAAACTAGATGGGTGAACGATACCATCATCTTCCGCATCGTCAATAGTTGACGCCATAACATCCTCATTATATGATGTCCTCGCTGAAGTGGATGAGCGTGAGGGACTTTTCCTTCTAGGAGCATCACTCCTAAATATTTCTCCACAATTATAACTATCCATCTCTGAAATTTTTCAATAATCATCACAAAAATTAATTTCAAGCAACTATAAGGTGGAGACTACAATAGGGACTTATATGAGAGCTAAACATACATCACAAATAAATTATTTCTACTCAAATCAAGCATTCAAACTCACATAAGTTGTCACCTACAGTACCTAAATACTCAAGAAATACTTCACTAAACAAAAATCTACTTGGATCATCGGAGGAGTCACATACCGGAGATCGAACACACCAAATATAGCACAAATGATGGGCCGAAGAAGGAGATCGAAAATCTAGAGGAAGAACAACAAGAACACGGGTTCCAGGAAATGTTTTCA
This sequence comes from Alopecurus myosuroides, assembly GCA_028641055.1. Taxonomy (NCBI): domain Eukaryota; kingdom Viridiplantae; phylum Streptophyta; class Magnoliopsida; order Poales; family Poaceae; genus Alopecurus; species Alopecurus myosuroides. Next base: position 661,976,238 of record CM054057.1, read on the forward strand.
GTTTGTGAGGTGAGAGAGAAGACTTTGGCAGGGGAGAGAGTTAGTGGAGGGATAGGGGGCCCACACCATGTGCTGACGCCACCAGGAGCTAGCCGCGCCACCCTATGGTGTGCCTGACTTGTGGGTCCCCCCGGGCCTCCTAGGTGGCTTTCTGCCTCATTTTTAATGTAAAAATTTACTATAATTTTTCTGGAATTTTTCAGATTTTTTTCAGAATTTTAATAAATAATAATATTTCCGGAAAACAAAAGTAAACATGTGGAAAACAAAACCAAAATCAGCATTATATAGGTTCTATGACACTCTAATGGAAGGATATCCAAAGAAAACAAAGGTGGTAGTGGTGAAAACAAGAGTATGGATGGTGAAAAAAACATGCATATCCTCTGAAATCATAATGGAAATATCAGGAAAACATGCATACGGATGGTGGAAAACATGATTGTACTCAAGTAGATGTGTTAGAATAGAAGTAAACATGGTGAAACGATAATGGGGAAGGTGAAAACATATTGAAAATATCGTCCTCTTCATTCAAAATCATTTTGTTAACAAGGGTGATCAAGTCATGTTACAAGAATAATTTTTATATGAAGAAAAACTTTGCTAATCACTAAATAATTATGTTACCACAACCTAGATATGCATAGTACCAATCATAATAATTTCATATTCTTTTGGTGGTACTGGAATGGGACAATAAAATTCTCCAATCTTGATGGTCTCAATATTTTCGAATCAATTTAGACCATATTTCTCATCAATCTTCTTGGGAAAATAAATAGTGTGCTCTTTATCATTAACATTAAAAGTAACTTTTCCTTGATTGCAATCAATAACAGCCCCTGCAATATTAAGAAAAGTTCTTCCAAGAATAATAGACATATTATCATCTTTAGGCATTTCCAACACAACAAAGTCAGTTAATATCAGACAATTATTAGCAACTTGAACAGGAACATCCTCACATATACCGAAAGGAATAGCAGTAGATTTATCAGCCATTTGCAAAGATATCTCAGTTGGTATCATTTTTTTTAGGAGGAGTCTTTTATAGAGAGTAAAAGGCATGACACTAACTCCAGCTCCCAGATCACACAAAGAAGTTATAACATAATTATTTTTAATAGAACAGGGAATAGTTGGTATACCAGGATCTCCAACTTTCTTAGGAACCTTTCCATTAAAAAAGTAATTAGCAAGCATAGTGGAAATTTCCTCATAAGGAATCTTCCTTTTGTTCGAAAAAATATCTTTCATATATTTTGCATAAGGAGGCAATTTAATAGCATCAGTTAAAGGAATTTGCAAGAACGAAGGTTTCATCCATTCACAAAACTTGTTATAGTGTTCTTCTTATTTTGATTTGTGTTTCTTATTAGGATAGGGCATTGGTTTTTATACCCAAGGTTCTCTCTCATTACCGTGTTTATTAGCAATAAAATCTTCCTTAGTATACTTTGTATTTTTAGTTTTCTTTTGAGGTTCCTTTTCAATTTATTATTTATCAGAAGCATCATTCTATTCGTTACCACATTCAGTTTCAGCATGAGAGATATATATACTATTAGGATCTTTAGCAAGTTCAGAGGATTCTACAACACTTTTATGTTCCTTCTTCTTTTTCTTCTTAGTATGAATACCATCATTATTAGTTTGCTGAGAATCTTGGTCAATTTTTTTAGGATGTCCCTCGGGATATAAATTATCTTGAGTAGCAATACCACTTCTAGTTCTTATTTCATAAGCATGTTTTTCTTTAGAAGCATTAACTAACAAATCTTCTTGCACTTTAGCAAGTTGATCAATTTGAGTTTGAATCATTTGAAAACGTTTAACAAGAATTTTAACATCATTAGAGGTTCTTTCTGTCATACCATGTAAATCATCAATAGCTCTAGAGTTTTCCATTAGGTGATTTTTCACTCTCATATTAAAACTATCTTGCTTAATAACATAACTATCAAATTCATCTAAGCATTGATCAGGAGGTTTACTATAAGGAATATCTCTACTATCAAAATATTGGAGATAATGTACCTCAATGGGTGATGTGTGAGGGATTGGCTTACATTAGTCTTCTATAGGTGGAAGATTCTTCACATATTCAGATTTAATACCCCTTTCTTTAAGAGATTTCTTGGCTTCTCTCATCGCTTCATCATTTAATTCAATCATTCCCCTCTTCTTGGATGTTGGTGTTGGTGTTGATACTGGAGTAGGGGTCGGCTCAGGATCAACCATAGTCCAATCATCATGATTTTGACTTATTTTAGCCATCAATTCCTCAGCTTCTTCTGGAGTTCTTTGCCTGAAAACACAATCAACACAACTATCCAGGTATGTCCAAGATTCAACAGTCAGTCCATTATAGAATATATCAAGAAGTTTATTATCTTCTAGCTTATGCCCAGGTGTAGCCCTAACTAAAGAACAGAACCTTGCCCAAGATACAGGCAATTTCTCTTCTTCTACTTGCTTGAAATTAAATATATTTTGGAAAGCAGCATGTTGAGCACTAGAAGGAAAATATTTTTGAAAGAAAGCATTAACCAAACCAATAGGACTATCAATAGATCCAGGAGACAAATTATTAAACCAAGTTTTAGCTTCATCTTTTAATGAGAAAGGAAATATTTTAGTAACAAAGTAGCTACGTTTCTTAAGATCATCAGAGAATAAACTACTCAAAGAGGAGAGCTCATTCATATGTTTCATAGCACTTTCATTTTCAGTACCACAAAAAGGTTCTTTCTCAACAATTGATATATAAGATAAATCAAGAGAGAAATCATAATCCTTATCCCTAATATCAATAGGAGAAGTGGCAAACTTAGCATCAGGAGATAATTTATATTTAACAGCATGACTTCCAATAAGACGTATAACAACATCTTCATCCTTCATAGATTGTATTTTCTCAATAAGATCATCACTAAGTTCAATATAGGAATCATCAAAATCATCACTAGAATTTTCTCTAAACTCAGGTGAAAAAGCAGGAGTAACATGATTTTTATCAGGAGTTTTAGTGTTTACAATATTTTTAGCTTTAGCAATAGTAGCATCTAAGAAAGGACCGAGAGAACCACTCTCATCAAGCACAGTAGAAGCATCATGAAAAGTATCAGAAGTATTTTCGATTCAGCAGAAGTAGCATGTGTAACATGTGTATGTGGTGGTGTAAACATCTTACTCATAACAAACGGTGAATCAAGAGCAACAGAGGTGTTCAGAGTTGTACCTCTTCTTGTAGTGGATGGTAATATAGGAACTCTTCCATCACGAGACTTACCCATGATGAATGATTTGCAATAGATAATAGTACTCACCGATGAGCTCACAAATAAAGCTATGCTCCACGGCAACGGCGCCAGAAAATAGTCTTGATGACCCACGAGTATAGGGGATCGCAACAGTCTTCGAGGGAAGTAAAACCCAAATTTATTGATTCGACACAAGGGGAGCCAAAGAATATTTTTGAGCCTTAACAAGTGAGTTGTAAATTCACCTGCACCTGAAAGTGGACTTGTTCGCAGTTGTTTATCAGTAGTAACAATGTTATAGTAGCATACAATGATCAAGTCATGGGAATTGCAGATAAATAAGATAAATCATCCAAGCACTAAGTAACCATAGGCATGTGTTCCGTAAATAGTCATACGTGATCGCAATGAGAACTTGCACAACATCTTTTGGCCTACCAACCCGTTTTCAGTGGGGCCTCAAGGGAAATACTGGTAATTAAGGTGTTCCTTTTAATAGAACACCGGAGCAAAGCATTAACACTCCGTGAACACATGTGATCCTCACATCACAGCCATCCCCTCCGGTTGTCCCAATTTCTGTCACTTCGGGGCCTCGGGTTCCGGACAACAATATGTGTAAACAACTTGCAGGTATGATCAAGAAACAATAATTGTCATCATGAGTCAATAACATGTTCAGATCTGAGATCATGGCACTCGTGCCCAAAGTGGCGAGCATTAAGCATAATAATTTGCAACATTGTCAATAGCACTAATAGAGGATACTAGGCACTATGCGCTAACAATCATGACATTATTACATGAACCAACTCATCCAATCCATACCATCCCCTTCAGCCTACAGCGGGGGAATTAGTCACACATGGATGGGGGAAACATAAATGGTTGATGGGGAGGCATTGGTTATGACGGTGGCGATGATCTCCCTCGAATTCCCCGTCCCGGCAGGGTGCCAGAACGGAGTTTCCGAACCCCGAAAAAGGATTCGCGATGGCGGCGGAGCTACGGACTTCTTTCTGGAAAACTATCGAACCCCCTCGAGTTTTAGGGTTGAATACTATTTGTAGTCGAAATGGGAGACCGAGGGGGGCTCTGGGTGGCCCACACCATGTGCTGGCGCGGCCAAGGGGGTGCGCGCCAGGGGGTGGTGTGTCCCCCTGTGGCTCTTCTCCTGGACTCGTTCTGGCTCCTAGGGTCTTCTTTTGTTTTAGGAGCAACGGGGTCTTTTCTGGGCAATTTTCCGAAAGTTGATTTTTCTACACAAAAACGAGACACCAAGGTAATTCTGCTGAAAGTTGCATTAGTCCGTGTTAGTTGCATTCAAAACACACAAGTTTAGAGGAAAACAATAGGAAAAGTGTTCGGAAGAGGAGATACGTTTTTGACGTATCAGGTACCCAAATAGTATATTCATTGTTACCTTCAATAGGACCAACATACTTAGCTTGCACAACACCATAATAATCAACATATAATAAATGGTGTGGATTGTTAGTTCCCGAGGAAATTCTACGAGTAGTGTTGTCCCTCATGACACTACCACTCGAAGCAACATTGTTGGCTTGTGCGGGAATGCTACGAGTAGTTTTGTCCCTAATGACAATACCACTCGAAGCAACATTGTTGTCATTCTTCTTGTTCTTTTACTTCTTTCTGGCAACATAGCAATGACCTTGATTTCCAACTTGTGGCCTAGGAGCACTCATTTTTGGTCTAGAAGCAACCACTTTTGGGCTAGAGGACACAACCTTCTCAACTTGAGGGCTCTTTCCCTTGAGCCTTGCTAGCTCATCTTTCAACCTAGCATTTTACTCAATAATAATTGAATGATCACAAGAAGAAGTAGAGGTTCTAGGGGTGTTGAATTTATTAAGTTGAATTTTAAATTGTTCATGTAACTCTTTGAGGGTAGAGTGTTGACTCTCCAAGGCCTTGTGAGCCTCGATGATCTTTCCAAACTCCTCGGTTAGTTTCTCATGACCAACCACAAAGTCAACCTTATCCTTTTTAGCCTTTTTATATTTAGCAATTGCAAGGTCACGTTATTTAGTGATATTAGAAAAAAAATCATTATGTGACTCTTCAATAGATTCAAGTTCTTCTTCAAGATGAACTCTACCATTATGCTCTTCCTCAAGAGTCATGGAGACAGATGCTACCTCATCCACAACCCTTCTTACAATCTCACCTTTCTTATCAAGAGCTTCATGGGCCTCTCCCAATTGGCTCATGAGGTGATCATAGTACTTCTTGGTCTCTCCTTCCACGTTAGACATAAAACGTTCCAAAGAGACAATTTCGTATTCTACTCTAAGACTAGCATGGGTCACCAATTCATTTGGAGTCTTAGAGTTGGGAGAAGGTGATACCTCCTAGGCCTTAGCCATGAAGCACTTGGGTTGAGGAAGATTCTCATTGGGGGATTCAAAGTGTGATGAAGATGATGGAGTTGAAGCAATAGCTAGAGCGGCCACATCACTTGTGGTTTCTTCTTCTTCATCATCACTTCCGGAATCATATTCCACTTGAGTCACTAGCACAAACTTGGAGGGGGACTTCTTGTTGAAAGGTTTCTTATTGAAGAGAGGTTTCTTGTAAGCAACCTTGGACTTGTCCTTGCGAATGAGTTTTCCACCATGAAGTTCTCTATTCTCATAGGGGCATTCCGCAATGAAGTGGTGCTTATCTTGAAAATTGAAGCAAGACCTCACCCTTTGAGTTCCTTCTTTTCCATATCTAGACTTGGTCTTCTCCTCTACATATGCCTTGGCCTTGGATGGATTCTTCCAAAAAAAAATCACGACAAGAGAAATGACAACCTTGAGCACGGGGTCATATTCTTGATCCTTCAAAGGAGCCAAGTCCTCAATGCAAGCTTCTTGGTGATCACACTCCCTTGACACAACCTTGGCCTTCAAAGCAACCGATGCTCCTTTGTGAATTCCTAGGGCTCTAGCACGTTTATCAAGAGCATTTTTTGCTTGCACTTGATAGGAGCACACTTCTTGCATCACTTGGGATGAGGTCAAAAATGCAAAGTCATGTCTTCCTTGAATGCTCTTCAAGTCCATGGTCTCAAAAGGCATGAGATCAATCATGTAGTTCCTCTTGATCCATGCATCATCAATATATTTGGCACCAACATTGTTGAATGCGGTGGCAAGATTCTTGAGCCTCTGTTACATGTCTTCATGGTTCTCACCATCATGCATATAGAATCCTTTGGCCTCATTGCTCAAGGAATCATACCCTTTCCTTTGCATAGACTCATTTCCCACAAACATGACGACAAGAGCGTTCCATGTTTCCTTGGCGGTGGAATATTGTTGAAGATGAGGCATGTGGTTAGGACCCACGACTTGGTGAATGAAAGAAAAAGCGATGTAGTTGAGTTGACAATCTATGGCTTCTCTTCTTGTCAAGTTCTTGGGGTCATGTGGCTTGTATCCATCTTGAGTGATCCTCCAAAGTTCAATACAATAAGAGTTCAAGTCAGTTTCCATGTAATATTTCCACTCACCAAACGAATGTGCATGAATTTTAGGAGGATTTCCTCTAGGAATTATATGAGGATGTGGGACGAGAGGATCGGGAGAATAGTGTCCTTCCACGGAGTAGAATTCTTCTTTTCCTTCCGTACCCTTATCGGTGGAGTTCTTAGCGGAAGCATCTTTAAGTGGATCACGATTAGTCCCATTTTTGGAACCCTCCGGATCTTCATCCGAAGGAAATGAAGTGGAGGTCTCCGGTTACTTGTCATTCATGAATTGTAACATGAGTGTTGGCAAGTCATCTATTTTTCTCTCCATGGATGAGGTCAAGTGATTTTTTAACTCTTTGAGATCATCCATAGAGACATGCACCATGGACCCGGCGACATCCGGATCATCGGCCATACTAAACTCTTAGGCGGTTAAGCCCGATTAAAGAGCCGAGGATCTGATACCAATTGAACGGATAGTATGGGCACCTAGAGGGGGAGTGAATAGGTGCTACGACAAATTTAATTTTTCTTCAAGATTAGGCTTGACACAAAGGTAAATTTGCTAGATAATGCAACTAATGTGAATTTACCTATATGAGAAGAACAACAACAAACACAATACAAACACAAGTAAAGGGGAGGGGAACGAGGTAACCGATATGAAGCACGCGGAGACACGATATAATCCCAAGTTCCTCCTTGCTAAGGAAGTACGTTTAGTTGGAGGGGTGTGAGCTTTGCCAGAAAGGCCTACTCAACGCCAAAAAGGCCTCACCCAATTCTCTGATGAACCCCGCCACAAAGGCCTAGTCCACCTTCCACTATTGATCCCCTTTGAGGCGGGAATCGAATCCTTTACAAACAATCTTGGGGCACACACCCACAACCAAATTGGGGGCTCCAAGAATCACCAAGTGTACAAAAAGGTCTAGGTTCTCCACAAATGTAAACCCTATACTCAAATACATCAAGTGAATGAGGGGGAAATGAACAGTGGCTCGGTGAAGATGTGGATCGGGGACTTCTCCTTCAATCCTCCGAAGATCAACAAGTTTGGTGGGAGGGATTGAGAGTAATTGAGGATTTGGTGATCTCAATAAATGATATTCAATGCAATGGACGAACAAGAGCTCAAGGAGGAAGAGGACGGGTATTTATACCCCCTCCCGAAATAGAGCAGTTTGAGCAAGAAAATGGAACCGGAATATCCGGTTCAAACTTGTCTAGGTTGATTTCTACCGGAAAATCTGATTGGAGTGAATAATCCAGTCTGAAATCTCCGGATCGCTTATGTACCGAACAGGCTCCAGAACCGGATATTCCGGTTGGTATGGAATAATCCGGTTCAAAATATCCCGTTGATTTCTGCGTCCTTAACTTCTAGTATTTATCCATTTTGAGCCCAAAACTTCCACAACCGGAATATCCGGTTGTTCCAGAAAAATCCGGTTGGAATTTTCCGGCTCACCTCTGTCTCAAACTGGTTTGGGATCTTCCTATCCGGTTTCCCTGGAATAATCCGGTAGAAATATCCGGTTCCTCACTGTCCCAAATCTCAGTGTCCTATCTTCATCGACCTTTTGGTGATCGATGCATATGTTAAAGATAACACCTGCACACTTAATACCTCGATAAATAATGTACTTAGTATTGTTAACTAACACACAAAACCAACGGGAAAACGGAATGCACTTTCACCATGTTGTTTTCATACTATATTCTACATGTTTCTAATACAATTTATGTCATTTTATGGATTTTCTCGGACTAACCTATTGAAAAGATGCCACAGAGCCAGTTCCTGTTTTCTGTTGTTTTTAGTTTCAGAAAAGTTCTGGAAATATTATCGGAATTGGACGATTCGAAGCCCAGAAGTCTTAGAATTCTCGAAGGGTCTAGGAAGTCCAAAGGAGACCTGGAGGGGGGCCACACCATAGGGTGGCGCGGGTCCCCCTGGCCGAGCCACCAGGTTGTGTGGGCCCCCTAGCCACCCACCGACATCTCCCTTTCGCCTATTTATACCCTCCGAGGCATAAACCCTAAGTATATCGATCTCCTTCCATGAAAAGTTCCGTAGATCCGCCGCCGCCGACGACATGTTTCGGGGGACAGAAATCTCTATTCTGGCACCCAATCGGGACGGGGAAGTGCCATGG